>JANZLQ010000056.1:46906236-46919102 GCA_026212715.1 Elanus axillaris | reverse complement strand
TATCCCCCCCCCATCCCCCAAGAAAAAAAAAAAGAATGTACTCTCAATATAATTGAGATTTCATATGAAAGGCCAGATTCAGCCCAGACAACCTGTGGCAACTGGTATCTTTAATTGTGTATCGTAATGTAGTTTTAAATTTTCCCCCTCTGTCCTTTTCCTTTTTCCCTGAAGGGTCGTAGCTTGTGAAAAATCACAGTTGGATACCATGGGAATCTGGCCCATTTTTGAGCCTGGGTGCCATTCCCTGCTGCTTCATAAATACCTGTTGCAAAGTAAATTATGGGGTAAACTTGCTCAAGAGGCAGTTTGAGATAATTCCCACCTTTAGGCTGTTTCCCATGCCCTGAGCATGACCTTCAGGAAGAAGAAAGAGGAAATAAGAAAAAAAACCACAAAAAGAAGAACAGAGAGAAAAAAGCAACTTCTCTCCTAAGAAAATGAGTGAAATATTAAATCATCACTGAACCATCATAACGGCTGATTTTCTTTTCATTAAAGTTTCTTGGAGGGGACCGGAGCACCCATATTTTGCAGCTGGAAGAGAGCTGCTGCAGTCTCTGGGATGCCGTAGCATCACTGGTTTCCTCATGGCAGCTAGAAGGGAGCAGCAGGAATAGTTAACAGTGGAATAGTTAGCAGCAGGAATAGGTAACACGGGTACAGGCTTTGCTTTGCCTGGTTTTGATTTCCTCATGCAACGAGGACTCCCATTTGATCAGACAGGCGTTGGCAGTGCCCTGCCCCAAAAGGGGGGGAGCAGCCCCGTGGTGGGAGGCTCTGTACAGCGCTAAATCACGGTCTTCGCTCCTAAAATCTGAATGGAGAGCCCTGGGGTACCCTGAGCCTTGGGGCGGTGAACAGGGTTGCTCAGGACTGCATTCGTCACTGATGGAGCTTAGGACGGCTTTGAGGTCTGCGCGTTCCTGTATTAATCCTTCAACCTGCACTGCCCCTGCCTTCAAAAAAAGCCCCCAACAACAAATCAACAAATTAAATGGAAGAGCTGGAAATCAAATTATTTTCTACCTCTTTCCTTTGTGGAGGCAGAGTCAGCATTTCAGACCTCCCCGCATGAGTTATGAGTCCACATCCCGCTTCAGGACCTGACTTTGGCAGCTGAGAAGTGAAGTCCCGACAGTGGTCAATGCCGTGCCCGATCCTCATTCCAGCACCTCTGAGGTGCTCGTGCATGTAAATTATGCTTGAAAATAGAGACTGGGTCCCAAAATCACTTGGGGCTATAGACAGAGAAGAGCACATAGCAGAGAGCCATGGGTTGAGAGGATAATGAATCTCTCCTTAAAGATCTTTGATACGAACAGTGAACAGTCTTGCAATGCTCAAGAAAAACTACAAATCTGTGAGACGTGTTTAACAAGGAAGCTATTTTTAGCCATGCAATAGCACAGGCATGGTTGAGTATCGTCTGTTCGTGCTGGATTTTGACTTTAAAAAACCAGAACCTCTTTCTATCTGTGCTTCTATCTGGAATTTGATTTTTTGGCTAAAAAGGCAGGCTTCTTGACAGTGTTTTAATGCTTACTTGACCCAAATCCAACTTCACTTCATCTTGGCTTCCTCAGTAAGAGTTTTCCCCTCTCTGCTCTGTTTTATATGGTTTCCATGCCCTGACACGACCCCCATTAATTTCAGTGTAAAAAACGTTTGTCTGAAGACAAGAGCTCCTCTGGCTTTTTTCACCTTTTTTTTCCTCCAAATCTCTGTTTCTGGGCTAATAATTTTTTACGAGTTAAGTGATTTCTAGTGACTAATTTGCAAGCTCCATTCATTATTTCCATGTTGGGATTTTATTGGCAGGGAAGGTAAACAAATAACATTTGTTGCCATATAGTCCACAGCCCCCCCTGTTTTACTCTTTACCTCCGAGCCTGGCTTCTGTTTGTCTCATGTCCCGTGGCCATGTGGAAGGGACGTCGATGCCAAAATGTTTCCGACGCTTGCTTTGCTGGTGCGGCGTGCTGACAAGGTGTGCGCTTGTGGAATGGAAGGACGAAGAGTTATTTTAGGGGCACATCTCCATACTTGGGGTGTGTGTGTGGGAGGATTCCCTGCTTTCTGTGCACTGCGCCCTTGCTGGTGAGAGAGCAATGAGCCCGGGACCTGCCGCGTCATCGGGACCAGATCATCTCTGACCCACTGTAGGTCATAACCAAGCTGGGTTAAAGACACAAATCCCCTTCTTCTGTTTCCTACTCTTTCTCCACTTTTCCTGTGGAATATCTTTCTTCCAGGCACTAAGGCTGTTCTCCTTTTGCCCAAGAGTTTAGCCTGGAAGGGTGTTTTCCATCATCCAAAATCAGAGAGGCTCTGGGTTGTCCTTGAGGGGAGCCAGGTTCAGCTCTTGGCTCTGCCACCCCTGCTCTTTTCCTGACCAACATTGCAAGGAACCTGCTTTTTAGGTTCACTGTACCTAAACACAAAGGCTAGAAAAGCCATAGTTTAATGCCACTTAATCCAGTGAAAATACAGCCATTACTGTCACATAAAGAGCACGTTCAGCTCCCACTGTGCCGCCATCAGAAAGTTTTCAGGCAGGGAATTTTCAGTACTGTGGCCTGAGTTAAGAAAAGAGAGAAAAAAAAGAAGGAAAAATCCACTATTTGCTGCTGTTATAGCATCTTGAATATGTTTTTTGGAGTGACTGATACGTCCAAGAATCTCCCGTCTAACCACAGCCCTTTTCACATTTCATCTGCGTATGATTTCTGCCCTTTCTGAAGGGTTTGGCATTTACACTACAGCATCGCGTTTGGACTGTGACTGCTGTAACGCAAACGCTCTTGAGCGACACAGTTAATCGGCTGTGGACAATGCCGAATGCCACCGCGGGAAACGTGTCATCGCGAGCAGAAATGCCGGCACCGCGGCTCGATGCGCTTGGCGTTCGTATGCTGAGCTCCTTGCGTTGTCACGGAGGTATGAGACAGGAGGCTCCCGAGGAGCCTGAGCCAGGTTCGGATGTTCCCCGCCGCTTTGGCAGGAGGAAGGAGCTGGAAAGCTGACTTAACTCTCCAGGGGATCCCAACTGGATGGGTTCAGCGGTCTTTGAAATAACCCCGTCCCCGGTTCCACGTGGCCAATCGATCCCAGATTTCAGGGCTGCTTTTGAGAAGCGAGGAGCGTGAACAGCAAGCTCAACTTGGAGCAAAGGGACGATTCCACCTCCCCATAAGCCGTGGGCATTTCCAGCCGGGCTCGCAGGGTGGGGATCCACCCACCCGTGAGCTCCTGTTCAGAGGTGCTGGATGCTGGACCCCAACAGGCTGCGGGAAACTGGTGCGAGCAGGTTTCACCTCCCCTCACTGGGAGCTGGACTGCGTTCCTCTGAAAGCCGACGGACAGAAGTGCCCACCTTTAAGACTGCCAAAATTATTTCAAGATTTTGCCACTCATGCTCATTGTACCTCATTTTTTTTCAGCTGAGAAAAATGTCGGTAACATTTTTCCCTTCTCCTCTGCCTCTTTGTTTGGTGTTTTAGTTCTGGCGTACCAGCCAGGGAGTTTGGCTGAGGAGTTTGTCCAACTTCATCGCCTTGGAGGTTCAAGACAGCCAGAACAGCAGCCCTGGCCTGAATGGGAGTTTTGAATAGAGATAAAGGGCAAATTTGACATTACAGAGCAGCCAAACCTCTAATTTCTTATTCTTTTCTTATTTTTATTCTTGCTTTAAATACTTGATCGTCACATGTTGTTGAAAGCATTTTCTGAGCTGTTCTCCCCTTCCTTTACCCCCACCTTACATGCCTTTGTAGCTCCCAGCTTCCTTCCCTGCATCTCCTCCCATCCCATGTTCCCCGCCTGCCTTCCCAGCAGTTTCCTACCACTCCTTCCCATTCCACCCAGGTACCACAGTCGTGGGTGGGTTTATTTGCTCACCCAGTGGAGTAAGGAGCAAAAAGAGGAGTTCACAGTGCTCCCAAGTTAGATCTCTGCAGTCAGGACTTCTCTCTTCTGCTGTGGGTTTAAAATGAGCCTGCACGCTCCTAGTAATAGGGGAGCCAGGTCTGGCTTGGAGAGTCCTGCCTGCAAATCACGCAAAAGAAGGAAAAAATTTGGCCTGCCTGGAGGAGCACCACGGAGGCAGCGGCCGTGGCACACAGGTTGTGTGAAAGAATTCGTGCAAACGCCCAATTTTGAAGCAGTCCAAGAATGTTCATATTCTTCTAAGCAGTGGTGGAGTTGATTTATAGTACACAGAGATAGGCAAATAATGAATCTTTCTTTTCAGCAAATGACCTGAAAAATTGGGGGCTGGAGTAGATTAGGAAATTTGATTTTCTGGTATGGAAAACAAAGAATCTTTTTCAGGCGTTTTGAGCCTGAAAAACAAAACAAAACAAAAAAAGAAAGCGTGTGTGTGTGTGTGTGTGTGTAATGTAGCACAACATTTGGTTTTGACTTGAAACAAAAAGTTCCCTTTTCAGATTGTGGAACTAACTCTGCTTGAAAACCTTTATTTAGTTTGCAAATCCAAAATGTAGCCTCTGGTTGTCCACCCTAAAATAATGTAAAAAAGAGTGTGACCCATTGCAAGAGGAATTGCATGGTGTAGGAAACCTCAGGAGCAGAGGACTGACCTCTGCCAGGCTCTGAGCCACCCCGATGCAATACTCGGTTCCTCTTGCCTGGGAGATGCAGGAACAAAAGCTGCAGATCTAGTTTAAGCCTTCGGCCCTCCGAGGCTGCTGATCTCTCCCACTGACCATAGGTGGAGGCCAAACAGCTGATTTGGACTATTTTTGATGGTTAAAAATAGGTGAAAAGTTACCAGTCATCTTGACTGAATTAAAGGGGTTGGGTTTTTTGATTTCCTGGCTGTGCAAGGTGCATTTCTCAAGCCTTGAGTCACTGCCCTTTTCTGGATTCTCCAATAAATCACTGTTCCTGGGCAAGGAAGTGTTACAGCTCTGAGATGACACATGGGGAGCGAGACACATTGGGAGGACTGATTTGCCAAGCCCAATGGCATTTCCTATTGTCATGAAAATAAGGACAAAAGTGCAACTGTATTAGGTTAGGCCAAGCAATATCAGCGTAATATTAGGCTAATATCAGGGTAAGCATAGAGGAATATATCTGCAGAATAGTCTCCTTGACTCCAGTGATTTGTAAATCAGGGAATTCCTATGAGAGACGTTACGTCTTTGTGTTTAACAGACCTTGATTTCTTTTTTCCCCATGAACCCGCCCTGTCACTCCCAGAAGCCGTGTAACTTTGTGGTTTTCAGGGCTCCACTGTACATCTTGACTCTGCCACCTGTGAAGGGCCGCTTCCTTGGTTTGCTTTGAATTTCATCCTACTTCCCACACTCATCTTGCCCATTTTCTCTATGTTAATGGAAATGGCAGCTAGACCATGATCTAAATGGAAACTCCCGCTTCATAAATCCCTCAATTCCTGAGGGCCAGGTGCTTGGAGGACATAACCAGACCCATGGATTGTGTGCTACCTTCTTAGAGTCCCTCTGCTTCCATCTGTTATGGCCTCTGCAGGAAAAAGGGTGCTGGGCTAGATGAATATTTGGCCCAAACCATTATAGCTCTGGTCTTATCTTGCTAGCAGAGCAAGTAAGGAAAGGCCATCAGAAGATAATATCTCTTCTTTCCTCCTCCTGTGCCCTCACCAGCAATTCCTGGGCAGTTCTGTCCAGGAGCATGGGACCCTTCAAGCCTGTGTAAATACTAACCTGAAGCAGTAGTAAGAGATCAAACTGATGAAGTGTTTCCCTAAGAAGCCCAGCTCCAACGGAAACCTCCAGTCTCATTATCTCTACAGTGGACATCCATGAAGTTTGACAAACCATAATTGCTCGGTGAGGTCAGGTTCCAGACACAATTTGCTTTTTCTCCCCCTCCTTCTCCACCATCCCCGAGGGCACATGGTACTTACTGTAACTCTACCCTGGCTTCTGCTGTTGTGAACAGATGGAGTTGTGTCTGACATCCTCAGGAGCGCTGGGAGTCATGTCAGTCCAGACCCACCTTTGAAATTGCTATTTGAGCTCAGTGTGCAAGAAGGCTACACCATGAGACATCACCTCACCAGCCTGTAACTTGCTCACTGGGTAACCCCGTACACTTTGTCCCGAGGCAGACAACATTCCTAGAAATAGCCCCTAGGAGGCTAGTATTAAATTTGGAATTTATCAGTAAATGCTATTTTTAGAGCCCAGTAGCTGAGCTTGATTTTAATATTTTTTAATACCCCTGGCAAGTAGCCATGCTTAAATCAGTCTTGATTTTAAGCTAAATAAAATCACTGCACATATACATCTGGCTGCTACAAATCTGTGTTAAGATTTTACCTTTTCATTATAAAAAATAAAAGCAAAGCCACAAAATTGCTCTTATTAGTTCTTTATGGTTTATATAATATAAAAGTCTTTGCTCATATTTATTCTGGATGGTAAAGGCAATAACTGTGAACCGTGACGGAGACCTGTTTGCACCTGTATCCTAAACTGTCAGAGAAGACTCAGTACTTTGCTTCCTCTTCTCTTGTCAGAGACAGGAGAAATTGAGGCAAGGGCAATACCTAAGTTGAGGAAGGAACGTGCAGAGGCACTGATGTTCTACTGCTGATGTTATTTTATTGCTACAGCCCTTTACACCTGAAATGGGTTGAAATCCCATTATAACTGGAAGAGGCGATGGCACACCTCTGCTTCCAGGGAATACAGACTTAAGGAAGTGGTTGCCCCTCTCTAAACTGAAGGACTGAGCAAACCAGTAGTGGCTCTGGCAACGCTTCCCATGGAGAACACAGGAGAAAGGAACTTTCCCAGAGGCAGATCTCAAAAAATTCACCTACGTGATTTCCTGAAATTCCTCTGCAACCCTTATGTTTCCTATGAAAGCATGTGGGTTGCAGAAGCACGGCTATTCATGCTCTCCTTGTTTCACCATGGTCTTTGCTCTCCTGGCTGAAACCTCTTGCCTCAAATATAAATTCAGCTGTTCCCAGGGCAGAGCTTTTATACGGCACCAAGCACAATGGGGCCTCATTCGTGACTGCATGCCAACCTCCTTTAGCCTGTCCACCATCTCAGCACTGGCAGTTGGAGCACCTGGAGGAAGAATTTTGTTCATCTAGTTCCTCTGGTCTAGGGTTTGCTAAGCAATCCTACCCCCATCACTGCTTGCAGTGGTGGAATTTGGGCTGAGTGAATTTCCACCTGAAATAGCAATTTTTTTGTCTCTTGCTGTACAACCGTGCAACACTGTTGAGCTGAGCCTGCAGCCCCATTTCCATCCCGTCCCTCGTGGAGGTTGTCACCAGGAACATCCCTGGAAAGATTTGTCATGTTGAGCATTGGACAGCGCAGGTAAGAATTTCATTGCTCCTAAATGCCCTTTCTTGGGTTAAAACCCAGCTGAATGCATGGAGGGATTCACCGGTCTTCAAATCCTAGCTCTACCAGCTGGTCAGGAAGGTCATCCAGCCTTAATCCGACTTGGGGCTTCCCTTTTTGCAAGGAAAGTTCTAGGTAGGACTAACAAATATTGCAAAGTAGGCTGAGCCTCCCCCAGGACCCTCAAGTCATTTCTTCCACTGCTTGCTGGGCTCACCGTGCCTGTGGTACAAAAATAGAAACTTTCACAACGAACTCAACTTTATCCCACTTGTCTGCGAGCCAGGATTTAGGCTATGCTATAAATTATGATCCCAAGTCAGCTTGTGCCAGCCCTTAATTTGTGGTAAATTTATCCCATAAATGCCCCCATTGTTCAGTGAGGTGACAGTTTTGCTTTCATTTCTATATTTATAACTTGGTTAATATCCCTTTTTACATAGGTTTTCTTGGATAACAAAACTCAGCATGCTTCCCTTTTCCTCTCCTTCCCCAACCCACCTCAGCTCTCATCTCCCCGCACAGGAAAAAACTGAAGAGGGAAAGAAAAATCAGCTGCAAAAGAAGAGGTGGCTCCAGCCTAGTGGAGAGCTGGGTTCTCCTACAGGGTGATGCATATGAATGTCCACTGCATGTAGAATCATCATAGAGTCATAGCATGGAGTGGGTTGGAAGGGACTTTTAAAGATCATCTATATATCATCTGCATTGGGAACGTGCCAACCCACCCTGACAGATGTTGTTATCTAATGCAAGAGATACCTGGGAGCAACCAGCGTCTCAGCTCTGCCACTAATTTACCCCCCATGACTTTGGGTGAAACTCAGTTCACCATTTGAAAGACTCAGAGAAAGGAGGACGTCCCTCCACGAGACCTTGCCCTCACAGCCCAGCTGTAGGTTTGGAGTTGGGGTGGTTGGTTGTGGGCAAGGTGACCCACCATAGCCTTAAATCAAAGGCTCTCCAGCCTTTGCAACTGAATAAATCTCTGCCTGCAGCATTTCACCTTGTTCCTGCTGCAGCACTTGCTTAGAGTCCCAAGAATCCATGGGGACCCAAGCTGGTGAAACCTCACTTCTCAGTGCCTAAGGAAAACACAGGTCTAGGGATGTTCCTGCCCCTCAGCTGAGTATGTTGTCTACCCCAAAGTTGAGTCCTTACATCCTTAAGACTTTAATTAAGCCCCGAATCAAGGAAACCCAGTTGATTTCACCACTACCATCTCCCAACTCCACTGATCCTCTTTCAAGCTGCTGGTGTTTCGTGTGCCACAACCTGCCGTCCCATGGAGCGATGGACACGTGCTGAGTCTTGTCTCGCCCAGGGTTCAGGGAGGCTCCAGCCATCATCCCAGTTTCATCTGGGAAGGAGCAGGGAGAGGCTGAGCTGCCGTCTCCTGTGCTAGGCCACGTTGAATGGGTTTACTCCGTGTGGGGTAGCGGGTGTTTGGCTTCATACCTCTTTGCCTTGGTGCCTGCATCTGGTTTAAGTGAGCTTGCATGCCATCATCGGAGGTTCATGTGGACTTCATATGTCTGGCGACGTCTCCTGCCATTGGCCGGTGACTCACAGCTGTGGGGGGTTCTCCTGTCCACAGGATCCTTTCCAAAAGCCAAGGACTGCTGGATGCATCTGGGCTGTGGCTGCAGCCAATGTCACATCGACACTGATTATTTTTCTCTGCTGACACAGAAAAGTCCAGCAGGCCACAAGAACTCCCGCCCAATGTGATGGAGGCCAGAAGAACACCCAGAAGGCTCAGGAGAGGGGCTGGGTGTCCTACAACAGGGACTCTCCCAGTGTGTGGCTCTTGGATCTCTGCTTTGAAGGCAGGAGGTTTGAAACCCAGACTGAGGGAAATGCCAATATTTTGCAAATGATTGCTGCTCTTTCTTGGCTTGCACTCAGTTCTTATCATAGCTCCCTGATTTCTCCTTACCATCAAAAGGTTTATGTCTCTCATGTGTGGAGCCACACCAGTCAAGGTCTGGTTTGTCTCTTGCAGGTGAGTATGACAGCTTTGTATCGACCCTACTGGTGCCAGGTCCCACCACCACGAGCCACTCCTGTTTTATCATCTTTTTGGGGAAATAGAGCACATGCAATGCTGTTGACCACAACGTGAAAGGGTTTTTGCAGCTCCCTTGGCCCTTCTTGTGTTTTGACCATGGGTCTTATGCTTTATGTGCACATGGGAAACACGTTTGTGCACACAAGCACGTGTGTCTCTGCACAAATACATCGTGGGGGACACAAATGTCCAAGCAGTTAATGTGCAGTGTCCTGAACCAGACAGTGTCTCATCAGAAGAACAAGTCATGGGAACTCAAGCATTTTTGCCTCCTGACCATTTTTTAATGGAAGATTTTGCTTTCCGCATAAACAGCTGCCTTAACCTTTCACTCCTCTACAATAGAAAAACAACACGCGAACACACACACACAGAGACGTGCACACGCAGGCAAACCCTCTCCAAGAAGGTCTGCCACTTGTGTGTTTCAACACAAACCAGATGCTGGCGATTAAGCAAGTGCATGGCAAAGCTGAAAAAGGGAGGAAAATGATGCCTGAGAGGGCTCCCAGGCGAACGTCCTTCCCCGCTCCCCTTCCTCCCCCTGCGCCTGCCCGCTGAAACACCTCTCTCCTCCTTTCCTCGCTCGGACTTGCCTTTGGCTCTTTTTCTCCTCTGCTCAGGTACCGATTTTTGTAAGGACTTCCCAAATGAAACTGTTTTTGAGACTTCCACCCTTTCAGCAAATTGGGTTGAATGCGGGTGGCGAGTTCAATGGCTCCAGGAGGCAGAAAGTGCCGCTGAATTTCATTTCTTGCTATAGCAAAAAGCGGCTAAAACTTATCATGCCCTCTCGCCCTGGCAGGAGCCATCCGGTGCAGAAGGTGCCTGCCTGCATTTGCCCTGGGGGCTCTTCTCCCTGGTGTGGTCGCTGTTGGTGTGAGCCCCGTCTCAGATTTTTTTTCTCCCCCAGTCCCTGAATCCTGCCCACCCTTCATCCTCTTCCTCTCTCCTTCTTTTACCATTCGATATTCCCATCCCCAACTTGTCCATGACCACAACTCCCACTCTCCGCCTCCGTTTACCACTCCTTAATCACTCCTATTTTAAGCTTTCTGGTGCAGGAACCCATCTTTTTGCATTGTGCTTGCAGGGACCCTTCCTCAGTAGAATCCCAGTCCTCGCTCATAAACTTTGACATTACTTCAGTCTATGTAATAAATAATGATAAATCTCCCTGGTTTAATAACTTTGTTCTGCTGATTCTTAACCAAGATTTTTCTCCTTGTCAGAGGAGAAATGGAAAAAACGGGAGATTTTTCTCTTTTCTTTTTTGAGGGGAGGAAGGAACCTTTAAAGGCTCTAAGCAAATAAAAAGACTACTAGAAGAACTATCAAAACCAAATGCTTCATAGCAATCTTCTATTTCCTACGATTGCAATTTTCCAGAATAGACCTGGGTTTGCAAACATTTCCAACCCCTGCCCATCATCTGAATGGCAGGTTGCGGTGCGGGCTTGGATGAGTGGTGATGGCAGAGAAGGGACGTCGGCACGAGAGACCCAAGGGTGCATGGGGTCCCATGGATTCCACCTCCACAGGTGACACAGCCTCTCCAGAGCTCTCCACAGGTGAAGGATCATGAGGAAAAAAAAATAAAAATCCCTGCACCTCTCTGTGGTCTACCTTTTCTCAAGAGTGAGTGATGATTTCTGCCTTCTGATCTATTCTTCTATCTTCTAAAAACATAGAACTACATGTACTTCTCTTCTACTGCTTCCTTATTGATGGCAAAATCATCACATACAGCAATGTTCAGATTTTTTTCAGCAAGAATTTATCTTTTCTCGGGGGAAGAAAACAGCCTTTTTCCTGTTCTCTGAAGAATCATATCTCATGAAGAAGAAAACTTGTAACTGAAATCTTATTGTTTCAGGATTTTTCAAACCAAATCTCTCCCACATTTTCTACTCTGAAATCCTGGTTCTGAAATGTTTAATTTCAGGAAAGGGCTTTGGATAAAAATTCACCTAAAACCACTGAGACAGGTTCAGTCCGAAGCCAGTAAAGTGGGAGGTACTTTGAAATTTGGAAAATGTTGATGAATGCATTTTTGTAGCCCTATTGCTGCCAGTAGTGTTGACTCTGCAGTTGCCTTGTGCAGCTGCCCAGAGAGGATGCTGCGGGATCCATTTCATGCTGCCAGACCCCACAGGAGAGGGGACACATCCTTCCTGCAAACTGACTCACCTCGCTAAGCAAACTAACGAGTTTAAGAGCCTCATGGAGGAAGCTATTTTTGAATTAATTCTCTGCGATAATGAGATGACCCTTATTACTAAATCATTTCAAAGGCTTTGTACTAATTCCCCCTTCCAGATGCGTTGGCAAACAAGAAAAATTAGGTGCTTTTTGTATGGATCAAGAGGGAAAGCAGGGGAAGAAACTACCCATCAGTGATATTTTGTCAAAGGCTTGGAAGCTCTGCAGCAGGATGCCTCCAAAGCCAGTGGGTTTTGTTCAAGAGCTGTTTCTTGCCCTGGGTGGATTCTCATTTTAGTTAAACAGAAAAGAAGCAATTTCCAGAAAGCTTCAACCGGGCTTAAGCACCTGTGAGTTCCTGAGAGCCTTTTCATAGTGTTGTCAGCATTTATTTTTAACCAAATGAATAAGGAGCATCCCTCCCTGGCCTACACGAGCCATTACTGTCAGGCAACTGGGCAAATGAACACAGCAGGCATGGGATCCCCTGGCTGCACTGCTTTCCTTTTGGCGGCCTGAAGGAGAGGTTTGCACACCCTTGTCCTCTATGTCTGTCCATGAGCAGCTGACCGGGGTCGCTGGTGTCACCTCCGGATCCTCCGGGCATTGCTCCAGCTGCCATCCCCCAAGGGCGAAGGGACCGACCATCCCCAAACCCAATAGACACTTCTGTTCCAGCAACTGAATCCCACATGAAGACATCCAGATTTAGCTGTGTTCACGGGTGCTGGTGTCCAGAGTACTGCAGGCAGAGAAGAGGTGGGTACAGGCAGTGAAACCTGGAGAGCAATCCAGCTCGCCGGGGAGAGGTGGAGTCC
This sequence comes from Elanus axillaris, assembly GCA_026212715.1. Lineage (NCBI taxonomy): Eukaryota > Metazoa > Chordata > Aves > Accipitriformes > Accipitridae > Elanus > Elanus axillaris. Next base: position 46,906,635 of record JANZLQ010000056.1, on the reverse strand, counting down.
ACCGACTGCGCAGCCTAGATCTTGTTTTGCACATTGGCATCTCTTACAATTTGCTTTTCCTTCTTCTAATTAATCCTTCCAGACTATGGAGCTTTTCAAGTCCTAAAGCAAGGAGAGAGGCGCTTTACAGGCAGGCTGACAACAATTTCTGGTTGGGGTGTCCCAGGCATGTCCTTGCAGAAAAAGGGCATGTTTGAAGGAAGCAGTTCCATAGGAAGGCAGCACATGTTCACCAGGGTGTCCTGGTTTCAGCTGGGATGGAGTTAATTGTCTTCCTAGTCGCTGGTACAGCGCTATGTTTTGGGTTCAGTAGGAGAAGAACGCTGATAACACTCTGATGTTTTCAGTTGCTGCTAAGTGATGTTTAAAGTCAAGGATTTTCCAGCTTCTCCTGCCCAG
>JANZLQ010000056.1:46890564-46902206 GCA_026212715.1 Elanus axillaris | reverse complement strand
TCTTTCTCTTTCTCTTTCTCTTTCTCTTTCTCTTTCTCTTTCTCTTTCTCTTTCTCTTTCTCTTTCTCTTTCTCTTCTTTTTTTCCTTTGTCTTTATTTTTCTGTCTTGTTCTTTCATTAATTGTTCTCATTTTCTCCCTCTCCTTCTCTCTCTCCCCCCCCTTCTGTCTTATTTCCATATTTATATCTTACTCCACTGCCTGTCCTATACTGAATTCTGGCACATTTTATGACATCTTTGGGGGTGGTTTTCCATGGTTAAAGGAAATAAAAAGAACTTCAAAGCCCCTGTGTAACACATCACCCACCTCTGTGGTGAGTTTCTGTTTGCATTCCCTGCAGCAAATTGGGCTTTCCAGCAAGAGGAAGGTCTGAAAGGGAAGGGGTAAGAGGAAAGGGGTGCATAAAATAGGAGAGGCACAGCTGTGTCTGAAAAAAAACAAAATACCCCTGTAAGTCTAGAGATGCGTGGCTGGAATGTAAAGTCCATTTCCCCAGGAAGGATGCTGAGATGGCTGGATACTGCCAAGAAAGCAGCTTCAGAAGCTGGAGGGAGCTTTGGGTCTTTCACTGCTGCTGTTTTCCACTGCATTTGGTTATGGATTTGGCAGCTCTGCCAAACTGGAGTTCTCCCCTTGGCCAGTGAACAGCAAGCGCCCATTCAGGTCTCCCAGCACAGCCCTCTTCTCATGTCGCTTTGGAGAGATGAATTCAAGCCATAAGGAGGTTCATGCACCATGGCCCAGCCAAGCACTCCTCTTTCTGCCAAGGTTAAAACCAAGGGGAATAGTGAGTGCAGACTGGGAGAAGACACGGAGGCATGGAGCTAGGATGCAGTGTGGGGACTCGGGACTGGGCAGGGGGGGGGGGCAAACTAACAGCCCAGGCCTCAGTTATTTGCTTGTCCTTCTGCAAAAAAAGACACCACGAGGTTCATCCCTGTGCGGGGACTGGCTGGCCAGAGTGTGGAGGGTAACACTGAAAATATCCTTGGTCCTCTGGTTCTGCCCAGTTGTTGCTTTCTTGGGCATAGATATGTGTATTGCAGGCATCCATGTCCTCAGTCTGGCACCCGCCCTGGTTGGTTTGCCCCTCCAGGTCCTTCCCAGGCCAAGTTTCATCACTACACAGCTCTTGAACAGGATTTTGCTTCCCTTCCCATAGGTAGAGACAGCTGCTACCTTAGCCTACAGTCAAATCGGTATTTTCACACTCCCATCTACTCAGGCAACTAGTCAGCGAGTGCAAAATTAGCCTAAGCTACAGCCTAGGATTCATCACCTTAGAAAACCAGGTTTAAAATATTTATGTATAATTATTAAATAATTCATTAAATCGTTATTAAATATTATTTAAGGTTATGTAAGATTTCTTCCTCTTGGGATTGCACCGGGATCTGCCTCAGAACCATTTGCTCTGTTCCAATGACATTAATGGCAATTATTCCGTTCCTGTCTTTTTAAATCATGGTGCCATCTATGGCCATAATTAATACATGCAACTTGTTCACATCCAGCACATTTTCTCACTGCACAAGTGAAGCAGGAATTATAATTTTGTCAAGAAATTTCTGAGTGCTCCTTTCCCTAGGGCTATCCAGACTTACAGGTTTTTACATTTGGTTTTGCAATCAGGAGAAACTTAATTAAAAAAAAAAAAAAAAAAAGGAAGAAAAGATGAAACAAACAAAAAATCATGTGGGAACTTTCAAATCCTCCCTTGCCAGATCGGTTTTGTGAGTGAAAGATGAATTAGCCCTGGATGGAGCCGTGCCCCTCCACATCTGTAAGACATCCGTAACAACAGCTGCTATATTGCAGCACACCTTTGATCCCGCTTGCCTTGCAGGCCCCTTTCCCTGCTATTTCACGAGGGTGTGTTTTGCCCAGCACTGCTCTGCAGCCACCTCTGGCTACGGCAGCGGCGGCGTTTAACAAAGCAGTGCCATGACTCCTGGGGAAGGGAAGACCTGCAAGCAGGGGGGAACGACCTGCACCCTCCTGATGGATGGAAACCTGCAGGCAAGGGCTTGACTGCAGGCAGGGATCTGCCCCGGTTGCACCAAGGAATTGGGTGGCTGAACAGCTGATGTCTGCCCAGCTTGCTGTCGGGGGAGCAGTGTCTCATTTCTGGTCAGATAAGGAGGGCGGTGATACGCAGCAGTGTGGAGCTGGTGGGGAAGGGAGCCTGTTCCTGGCTCTTTCTAGCCCTGTGGCATCTTCCAGCCACATCTCTTCGATGACCTTTTGCCAGCTCCCGGGAAGCAGAGTTCAGACCCTGCTCTTGTCCCACCAGCCTGTAAAAAAACTAGGACAACTGCTCGCTCAGAGGGCAAGCAGCACCTTGAGCTACAGCCTGCCCTTGGTGGAGGTAGTCTGGTTACTGAAGCTCCTTTGCAACCTTCCCCATCCCACAGCTCCTCTCCGGAGCTCTTCCCGTGCTTTACACAGGGAAAAGGGGTCCAGCTTCAGTTAGAAACAGGGTTGGGGTGAGAGCAATGTGGGGTGCTAGTTTGGTACCCGGACACAGGGACGTTTCTTAACTTGGGCTCACATCCCCAGTGGACGTGACCACAATTAACTGGATGGTTTCAAAACACGGGGCCGCGAGGCTTGGTTGCCCTTTTTGAGGTGGGTGGTTGCTGCCCTGCTTTCCTGGGGGATGGTTTCCCAGGATTTTGGTGTCTCTTGGGAAGGCCATGGATGGGCAGGATATTTCAGTGGTGGGTGGGGGACAAAGAGTTGGGTTTTCCAGACTCTGAAGAAAGAGGTCAGGGTGGATCCTGTCCTCCCCTCTGGAGCAGACTGTTATGTGGCAGTAAAGATGCCTTTCCTGGAGGAGGAAAAAAAAAAGAAAAAAAGGAAAGGAGTTAAAAAGGAAGAGGCAGAGAGGATTCCTGGTTGCACCAGAGGGAGCCCTTCCATTGCAGATGAGGCAGAAATCAGGCTCAGGCTAGAGCTGGAGGCTAAACCCTATGTGGTGCCGCAGCCCTGGGCTCACCTTCCAGCTCCTTCCAGCCTGTGTTAACCGGGACAGGCAGAGCCCCCCCCAGTCCCATCCAGGGGTGTCCCTATTAACCAGCTCCTTGACAACAGCTGGACAGAGCAGCCTGGCATCAAGCTCCTGAAGATGAGGCAGCTTCTGATATAATGTTATCCCCACCCCCAGCTTATACCCTGGCTGGAAAAATCCCTCCACCTCAGCCTGTTCAAACATCTCTTCTCCATTTCCCTCCTCAAGACAGTTTCCACCCCAGTAGGACGCTCTCAGTTTGCTTGCCAGGCTGGAGGAAACACTGGAAAAAGGCTTGGAGGCTGATGGAAGAGAAGACCCCCTCCAGTTAATCCTGGAAAAAATCCTCCCGGGATGACAAATGGAGCCAAGAGGACTCTGATGCCTAATTTCCCATCTCCTGCTGAGATCTGGATGTGTGGCCATGCCTCAAAGATCCTGTATCAGGGCAGAGGACAGCCCATGGGTGCTGGACAGGAGGTTTGAGCGTGACCCTGTTGAACGCAGAGCCCTTTCTCCCCTCAGAGCTTCTCCAGGGATTCCCTCTCTCGGCCCCATTGCAGAGACATCCAGATACTTTTCCTTTGCAGATGAGACTGCTTTGCCTCCAAGTAGCTAAAGCAAAGACAGATCTATAAAAAAAAAATAGGTGAGAAGATGACTATGTTCTACACTGGGGCCTGGACAAAGTGGGCTGGAGTCAATTTTCCCACATACTCAAGCACTGGGGACCATGTCATGGACTTTTCTAAGTGGTTTTTGAAGAGCAGCTTTGGGAGGGGAAGATGGGGGTTTCCTGACCGGTCCCTCTTGTCTTCACTGCATCGTGCCAGCCACCTCCTGACAGCCTTTCTCAGTATATGTTTAAGAAGTGCCAAGCCCCCCAGGAAGGTTTGTTAAAGCGCATGTGGATCCTTCTCTCCCATCAGAGGAATATCTTTTTCCGCTGTGATATTCAGTTGCCTTCACCTTGAGACCATCCCAAGATCTTCTTTCCAGCCCTTGACTCATCTCTGTGCCTGAAAGCACCAACTCCCCATTTTAATGCCCTTCTCCTCCTGTTTCCTGTCCCAACGTCCTTCCTCCGTCATTGCAAATGTCCCAGATTTTCTCTTCCAAACCCTGCTCCTCACCTCCTTCATCCCTCCTCAGAGCCAGCTGCCCTCCCTTGACCTGTTCATCCTTGGAAGCTGCAGCAGGAATTCTGGGAGCAAATGGACCTTCCTGACCTTGGGGGCCACATTGGCTGACAGTGGGTCAGAAAAACCCCTCCCTGGGAAGCCCTGCAAGCTGTGGTGGCCCTGATTTGGGGCATTCTTCTTGTGAGACATCGGTGTTAAGCAGGAGGGAATGGTAGATTTATAGCTTGGCCACCCTGAACTAGGAGAACAGAAGGTATCTATGAATGGGGTGAACCTGTCTTCAAGTCGTTTCCCTCTGCTGAAATTTTTTTTGGGAAACTGCTGTAAGATCTTCCTCTCCCTGATGTGTAAGATAGCCTATTTTTAGTGAATGTAATTTTCAGAAATGGCAGAACCACTTTTGCTGGAACATGACTAGAAAAATGCTGCTTTGGGTAGACACAGTGGGAAAAAGATCAGACCAGATAGCTGAAAAATGGCAGGTTCATAAACGATTGAAACAGGGACTTAAAAAGAGATGTGCCAACTCACCTCATTGAGATGGTAGTTCAGTGTTTATAGCTCAATTATAGCTTACTTGATCTGCTGTTTCACTGTCTTTCCAGTGCCTACCTGCTCTCCGGTGGTGTCATCTTCCCTCCAACCTTTGCTGAATGTCATGGTAACTTGAGTCCTACATGCTGCTGCAGTTCTTGTGTTTTTCATAGTAGGTCAGACTTTGTGCCTGGGTGCCACAAATCTTTCCTCACCAAACCTGCCTAGGGAGGATTGTCTCAGCGTTCCACGGGGTCTCCACCCTTGGTCTCTCCCCACCCCAGCTATGTCAGTGAAGGTGTTTGTATGGCCGTGGTCTCAAGCCAGTCTAAGAAATGATGTAGTTTAAAAGCAACCCTGCTAAAAGAAAGCAGTTTTAAAATTTTTTTTTAAGTGAAATAATTTGGTTGGACAGTTCTGAATGAGGATGGGTTAAAATACACACAGCAGGCTGAAGGCACTGCCTAAAATTCCCAGTTGAAGGTGGCCACCTCTCTGCACTGGCTATGGGAAGAAAGATTCCAAGGGTGATTTGCCCTTTTCCAGAAAATCTGCTCTTCACATGCTATTGTTGGATCTGGCACCGCATAGAACCAGTGCAGACAAGCAGAGGATTTATGCCTATTTACCATCGTCCTGTAGAGGCAGGGGTGGCTGGGTGGATCAGGAGCTTCACAACCCCATGTGTCGGCAGGAAGAGATGCTGAAGATTCAGACTCTGTCTCCTGGAGATCCACCTATTCTGTTGGTTGTTGGGAAGATCTCTACACGTCACCATCTGACCACGAACTGCATCCAAGGAGGGAGAAGACTGAGGTGTTTTGGGGACTGTTGCTGGCTCCGAGACCAAAAAAATGTTATCCATGGGAAAACATGCATCAAGAGTCTTCTCTGCATCTTCTGTCTTCTTTCTACTCATAACCAGTTCAGCCTCCCCTTAAGACAAGTCACTTTGGTCATGACTTGGACTCCTAAAAGCAGACACTGGGGACTGGTCTGCCTCAGATCTACTTTGGAGCCTAGAGGAACCAGGTGAATTTGTATGATCTCTCCCCATCCTGCCCCTATTAATTTGGAGTCACTCACCTTGTGGGATACAGCAGGCTTCACGCTCCTGCTGGCAATGGGATGGTGGAGTTGTGTGGCTTTGATATTATTGATAAATTGCATCGTGGTCCCTGGCTAAATGCTGCCATAAAAGAACAAAGAAATGCCCAATTTGCCACATCAAGAGAGGGACACAGTCCTCCCCTCTGTGAAGAGCTAGCAGCTCCCTGCCAACAGGAGCAGAAGCCTTGCTGGCCAGTGTGTGCATGCACTGTGGGACTGGGAGCTCTGAACCCCAGACATATGGTTTAAATATTCTAATAGATGTGGTAATCCTTTTGGTTTCCAAATAATGTTATGGTCGAGTCGATTTATGGTAACGCTATCTTAAGCAATGAGGGCAATAAAAAGAGTTTTAAATGTGAAGAATTTTTTTCTTCTTGCTTTTTTTAAAATAAGGACTTTTTTCTTTTTTTTAAACAGCCTTTTCTTTGTGCTCTGTTTAAAGCCGTCAAGAGTGGAGATCCTGCCAAAGCTACTCGGTGCTTGTGATGCAGACACACACCTTGCTGGTAAATGGGCCTTCCTGGAGCCAAGCGGTGTCCCCGTCCCCATCGTGGCCCACCATCCTGGTGACTCAATCCCTGCTGCAGGACGAGATCAATATTTCTGTCTTTATTTATTTGCTTTTATCTCGGGACCGAGTGGGAAACTTGTGGCTCTTACAGTGTTCTCCACTGGCTTGAACAGTTGCCTGGCTTATTGCCTGTTCCCATCTCGCCCCTCCTAAAGCTTTTCTCTCTGGAGAAGGTCTCAGAATGGATTTGTGTCCTGAACTCTGCAGTCCCCTCCTGTCACAAGACCAGAGATTAGCTCAGCTGTGATGGAGGGCCTCTCGAGGAGACAACTGGGCTCATCTTGGTCTGGCTGAATGCCCGGACACCCCTAGTCCGAGGTTTCCTCCCAGCCTGTGGGGATCTGGCATGTTGAAATCCAGTCCTGGAGGTGGGGACTTCACCCCAGGCTCTGCCAGCAAGGGACAAGCAGATTTGCTGCATTGCTTCCCCTCTTTCCCTGGCACCTTGGGACACGGATTCAATTCTACCCAGAGGACCTGGAGGGGTGGTCATGCCAGCTATTCCCAAGGCTTCAGCTTCTCTGGCTGTGTGGCTTTGAAAGAGCTTTGAAGAAGACCCTTGAGCCTTGACTGACTGCTCGGACATCTCCAAGCTGTGTGCCAGATGTTGGACACAGCAGCAGCCCGAAGGGACCAGAAGGAAACTCTCCTACGGCCATGAGCAGGGAAGGCTCTCCATGCCATTCCCCAGCTCGCAGGGGGACAACTATCTCATTTTTTTTTGGGTTGAGTCCCACCTGTTTTGTTTGTCTACAGCTTTAGAGAAGAAATAGAGAAAACAGGATACCAGAAACGCCCAGCATGTCGACGAGGGAAGGATCTGTCCCAGCGCACCAGGGAGCGTGACTCCAGATTTGCACCACAAGACCCACCTCAGCTACAAAGGCACTGCAGCAATTTTCAGGCCAATCTACTGATACATGAGCCTTCTAGACCACTTTGAAAAAGTAGCTCTTTAAACAAAAGCCCTTTTAGTCCTCATTATGGAGTCAAAGGCTGCTTTCACGTAAGGCTGGGCTAGGTCAGATTTCATTTGCTTGGAGATAAATGGCTTTGTCAGCAAACATCTTTTGTGGATTTTTTTTTTTTTTTAAATTTGAATTATTGGATTTCCTGGGAATTCTCAGCAAGTAAAAAGGTAAAGAAGTGAAGTTATATACAAGAAAGCTGAATATACAGTTTTTTGGGTTTCAGTGAAAATTATTACCCAAATTAGAGAATACTAACCTTAACAGGACTTAAAGAAAATTCTCTTTATTTGTGAAAAATAATAAAGAGTTTGTTCTGATAATAAGAAGTTGCAATGCTATTTTTTTGCCAGATCCACTGTGAAATCATTCATATTAAAACATGTGAAATGGAATTTAGTTCAAGATTTTAACAGAAAAAATTGGGATGCACAAAGAGTTCTCAGACTGGACCCAGGGTGGAACTGGGAAAGGTAAATAACAGTATAGCCCCATGTCACATCCATAAATAAGCTGAGAATTAAGAAAACGATCATGAAATATTAATCATAAGGCTCCCCATCTTCCGTACTTAGACAAGGCACCAGTCTGAATTTTTACCATACAACATTTTAAAGCTTTTGGCTTGGCATCTACGGGTGGCTAAACCAACACTGGCTCCTTTTCAGACACGCTTTGCTGACGGGAAGGACAAGCTTTGGAGGTGATGTACTGGTCTCCATGCCTTCCTGAAGGCATCGGTCTCCAGAAGTCCTCTGGCAGAAGCAGCTGTAAGGCATGTGGCTTTCAGCTCACAAGCGAAGCTATGGAGCCTGTTGACTGCAAGGGTTAAACGTCACTTATTTATGGCACCGTCCCCTTGCACTTATGTAGATTATGTAGAGGCAAGAGGTGTGTGGAGCAAAAAATGTGTGACTTGATCATGAAAGACTTATTCACAGTGGCAGCTGAAGCAGAGCAAACGTTGTTCGAGCCTGCTGGAGCACATCTCATGCAAGGACGCGCTCCAGGAGAGATGGCTCCAGGTTTCTACTGCTCCCAGACTGCCTGTCCAGCTCAGTCATTCTGGGAAAAGTTCATGGCAGCGGATTGAGGGAAAGGGTTCATTTTTCCCAGGCTGCAGCAAAAAGCTGCTAATGGCATCTCAGCCTTGTCTTCAGGCCCAACCATTAGCAACTCCCTCAAGGGCCCTACATGGAAAGCTCTCTCCAGAAGGTAAAGGAATAGACATGCAGGACCCCACCTGCTTTTCTGTTCCTCTGTTCGCCAGCTCCGATGCATGGCTTTCAGCTCTTTTTTTTTTACTATGCCAGAAGTTTCTGGAGTGCAAAGACAGGGAGTTCCTTGGAACTGGGAAAAAAAAAGAAAAAAAAATATCTCCCCCCCCCTTAACTGAACGTTGTCAGCAAGTTGCTTTTTGCCTGCAAGCCTTGCCACCTCCAGCTGTGTTCTCAGCAGCCCCTACAGAGATTTGGCCTCTTTGCCACTTCTTGGGCAGCCGACCTCCGCAGAGAACCTGCAATGCTGCAGGAAAAGAGGGGCCGGCCTGGAAGGGGCCATTCCTTTCCCCCAAGTCAGCGTGAAACAAAATGTTGCGAAGGGAAGGAATGAGGGGTGCGTGCCATATTTCCAACGAGACGCGAAACCAAAGCCCTGACCCCCTTCCCCGCTCCCGTGGAGCTCTGTGCCAGAGTCTGTGGGTGAGCCCGGTCTACTTTCCAAAATGAAAATAGGGATTTATTCTCCAAGCACCAAATTCCCCTTGCAACTGGATCTAGAATTTCATTTCACTGTCTCCACTGCTGCTAAGCAGAAGGCATCTCTCAGTGCAGGTTAGTCACAGGATTCCCAAGGTACTGTGTCTTGAAGGAAAGGTGGTCTCTCTGCCTAACAGTCCTTGCAACATTTTTCCTTTCTCCCTTCCAAGGCCAAACCTCTCCCATAGGTGCACAGAGCCAAACACCGCTTCCATGTTTCCTTCCCGGGGGCTCATCATTTTCCTGGGACCGCTTCCCCATGCATGCGCTGGAGCTGGCAGAGATATTTGCAGCCCACATCGTGGCTTACGGTGCGAGCTTGCGGGGATGGAGGACACCAATGGGGCACTGAAATGGTGACTCCATTAACTAGTGGTCCTCCATCCTTTCTCCTGGCCCTCTTCCCACGTACGCGAGTGCGTTGCTCGGCCAGCGAGCAAGCGAACGGCTGGATTAAGGAGACGGAGCTTCACTGGGGGAGGACGAGTCTTGTCCCGATGCAATGGTTCCTCGCGGTTCGTAGGAGTGCCGGCACACGAGCCGTGCCTGCTCAGGGTGTGCTGACGTTACCAAACGGAGCACAAGCAGAGACGCTTGTGCTGCTGCCAGCTGGGGACTGGAAACAGCAGCAGGGCTTATTAGAGGCAGTTCTAACAGGAGAGGCAGGCAGCGTGCCAGGCACACGCAGCCCTGCCAGCTCGTTCACATGGTATAGACGTGCCCTCCGAGCCAGAGAGAGCCCCACGGAATGCAGCAGCCCCGGGACGGGTGATACCTTCGTCAAGGTAGGAAAGCAGGGCAGCGAGGGGAGAGCAAGGGACAACCTGCAGGAGACCACATTTTTCCCTTATGCTACATCAGGTGCCTCACTGCACGATGAAGCAACGCAGAGCTTGGTGTGAGGCTTTAATTTCGTTGTTCCTGATGAAACTCAGGCTGGCTGCACAACCAATACCCACCTCAGAAGCAAGAGGCTTCTCCCTCCAAGAAAATACTCAGTTCCAATCTATCCTGCTTGGAAGCTCAAGCAGCTGCCGAGAGTAAAATAAAACGATACTACAGTGTGATAGGAGGCTGGAAATCAGGGGCGCTGGCCAAGACTGAGAAAAACTGGCCTGAAGAAGTAGTAAAAACAGTACAGATTCCAGCAGGCTCTATCCAAAAGGCAACCTCTGAAATAGACTGCCTGCATATGGTATCAGCTGGAAAGAGATCCAAGGCTGGATGCTGGACAGTGGTGAGTCCGTAGGTGGGCCATGGCTCAGTCCTTGATTGCTAATGGGCTGGATTATCATCTTTCCCCAGCTCCTTGCTGCTACATCTGTTTGGCGGGGAAGCCTCCAGGCTATGGAAGTGGTACCTGTTCTGTGAGGTTCAGGGGAAGGGGTGAGGGGGGATGAGAGGAAACGGGGTGGTGGTGCCCACATCACCCCACCGAATGGGGAAGGAGAGAGGGATTGGTCTCCAGCCTCCGCAGCAAGCAGAGCCTGGCTGCTGCCATGCCCACGGGAAGGTGCTGAGGCTGCCGGATGGTCTTGTCCCAAACTCAACCAGTTGAGGCCAGCGCAGAACCATTCTTATCAGAAATGGGTATTCTGGAGAGGGTATTTCCTTCCATTCCCATCCCCAGACGGAAAAGGAGATTCCTTTCCCTCCATGACCGCGTTGCCAGCAGCTCCCCTGGTATGCCACTGTGGCCAGATGCTTCTCCTCCAAGTGGCCTGGGACTCTTCTCTAGTCCTGGAAATATTACTGAGGTCTAGATGATGCTGTTGCACTTCTGCCTTACTGAATAGAAACGGCGAGTCTCGCGTCGGAGAGGGACGAATGATGAAACGGAGACTTGGTTGTCTCTCCTCACATGCTCCTGCCCTGGGCTATCACACAAACTACTCTATTCTGCCATAGGCTGTTTTGCTCGTACTTATTATTCAGCATTACAGGAATTCACTCATCTGTTTTAATCCCCTTTTTGGGGAAAGCAAGCCAGGTTAGAGCATTTCACTGCTCTCTAGTTAAACAACTGCTGGCGGACCGCTGTTCCTTGATATAAAACTTTTAATGAAAGATTGTAGTTTTTGCAGGAAATCTAATAACAAGCAGTAGCAGATATTTCAAGACCATCTTCTTTGGATTCATTTCTACCTTGTACTGGTGCCATTTCTGTATTGGAACAGGCCAGCGTTCATTTTTACGGAAGAAATTCATTTCACTTGTGGATCTGGGAGTCAGAGAAGAACCCAATCTTCCTGCTGAGGGGAATTGTAAAATCCTGCCTGGACTGTATATATTTCTGAACTGTGCCTGACCCCTGGCGTGCTCCCTTCACAGCGTGGAAAGGAAAAAGAATTAAAAAGGAGAAACAAAGCTTGACTCCAACAGGGACAATGTTACTCATTTTCTTTTGTTTTTACACAGCAGAACCAAAAATAGAGTTTTTATCCATGTAAAACATTTATTGAAAGCTTGAGATTTCTCATCCTTTAGGTCTGGCTCAGAGTGAGAAATCAAGGAGTTGAGGTTTGGGTGTTTTTTTTCTCTCCCC
>JANZLQ010000056.1:46848236-46890464 GCA_026212715.1 Elanus axillaris | reverse complement strand
GTTGAGGTTTGGGTGTTTTTTTTGACGCCCCCCCCCCCCCCCCCTCTGTCAAGGAAATTAGATGAGTTGATAAAAGACATAGTCATAGGTTTACCTGCCTTTGAAAGCCACCTGGCTGGCCAGACTGTATGTTACTCATTAACACCTAGAATTTCATCATCTAAAGTAATTTCTAGTCTCTTTTGCTTATCGCTATTTTTTTTTTTAAATGCCAGATGAAATGCTCGGTATTTTTTGGGAACATTTCAGGTTATTTATTGGGTTCACAGAGAAACAGGGGGGTGAATGGGAACTCCATTGAGGGCGGAGGAATTCCTGGAACTTGGACGAGGCAGGAGGAAAGTCAGCAGATTTATCTCCTTGGAAAGGGTCATGCCGAGGCATTGCAGATGCTGGAGCTGTCCAAATGCCACACGGTAGCATCTGAGTCAAACCTCTGGGGAGGTCTCCATGCTGCACACAGCCTTTCCAAACAGCAGCCAAGAGAGACCGCCAGCGTGGTGACCGGACAAAGAAAACCTGCTGGCTTTCTGCGATCACCATCCCACTCCGTGCTCCACAGATCAAGGACAAGGCACTTGGGGACAGGTCCGGGGACATGGATGGACTCCAGGGATTACCAGAGGAACGTGTCCTACTTCTGAAGTTCCCTCTGGAGTAAGCTCCTGAAGGGAAAAAGCAGAAATCTAACTTGCCTCCCTGCCCACCAAGGTCTTTGCTAGTTGAAATACTAACTTATGGGTGGAGAAGTTATCCGAGACAGTTCAGGAATCTTTCTGCTGCAGTACAACTCTTTTTTGCCATTTCAGCCTTGCTTCCTGAATGCCCGCGGTCTCACTGCTCTCACTGAATGACCCCCCCGGCACCACGATCTTCCCACATTCCTGATCCCTCCTTAAAGTCCAGCAGAAGCTAGGCACCAAGGTGGACTGGTTTAAACATGTAATGCTTTCCAGAGGGATCCCTAAATCTTTAACCTGGGATCTTCTGGGCTAAACACGAAGCCAAGCTGTTAACCACACACAAAACTGCTTTAAACACAGGCTGCTTACAGACTTTTCTCTTTTCAGTTGCATCACCTACCCACAGGTGCTTTTCAAGGAGAGCTGAGGAAGTCAGTGGGAGGACTTCAAGCACCGTAAGAAGAGGTCCCTTCACTCTGCTCTTTTAGCTGTAATTACTGCCTCTCTCATTTAGCACATCCCCATCTCCACCCAACTCCTGCTCCTCCATCAAACCCCGCATCCTTTCAGCTGTGATCTCTTTGTCCCTTGCAGCTCATTGATTCTCCCTACCACCCTTAGGCTTTTTTTCTGGCTCTCCCATAGCAGAGTCCCTCTCTTTCACCTTGACTCAGCTAGACTCACCCAACATTGAATAGTAACTCCTTCACTCCTGTCCCCATCCTCCTGCAGGAAGCTCCGTGGCTACCCAGGGACGTGCTGACCTCCTGCACTTCACAGTGCCAAGTATTCCCTCCTAATCTTGCACTAAGGGTCTGTTTTTAGGGAACAGATCCCACGTCCCTATCAAGCCAAGCCATTTAGGCATCATCCCATTCTGCTGACACCCACAGCTAAGTAGCAGTGGTTCAGAAGAAGGGCAGGAAGAGATGGCCTTAAAATTAAATAGTCTTTTAATGCCACTGTCACAGTGTTTTTCTTCTCTTTTATTCCCTACAGAGGTAGAGGCAGGTCGGTCCAAAATGGAGTGCCAAGCATTTTTAGTGCACTGCAATGAACAACAGCATTTTATTTGTAGTTTATGTTAATTTGTGTGTCCTCACCCCATCGCCCCTGCTCCACACCTCCCAGAAGTGCTTAAAGGTCTTGTTCCAGAAACCTCCAGTCCCTCCTTCACCTCAGCAAACACAATCCCTGGACCAGAATATAGCTCTCCTTCGACACCGTTGCAGAACGATACTTTATATTTCAACCTTTTGCTTCAACCCTGGGTGAAAACAAGTGGCATTTCCAGTTGGAAGGAGAATCTCTCCCAGTGAAAACAAGTGGGAAACCCCTGGGATTTCCAGTTGGAAGGAGAATCTCTCCCAGCAGCCTCAGGCAGGACTGAGCCCTGCTCTGCTTGTGTACAACATCTCTGGCAAGGTGGGCTCCAGCTGAGGGCATGTAATGGGCTGACCTACCTTTATGTTCAACTTCCACTAGTCCTCTTTGAGCACCCAGCTGGTATTAAAAGTGTGTCAGGATGAGGAAGGGGGTCTCTGAGAGCAATCTTACATCAGCTAAATGGTGATAATTTTAAAGATCATCAAAATACTAACATCTCCAAGAAACAAAAGGGAAGAGCAGAGAAAACATCATACAGAGGGAAGAGAGATGAACCCTTTTCAGCAGCTGAACTCTATGAACTTCTAATGGTCCCAGAGGTGATTGCAAATGGGAAGGCTGGGGAGGCTATATAAGGTAGGGTTGATCATTATAGCTATTAAAGATGGGGTGGGTGGTGGAGGAGCTCTGAGGAGTGGTAGAGAGGCAAGAGCAGTTTCTTCTGACTGGTTCACCTTGGTTCTTGGGGCAATAGCTTTTTGACAGGCTTTTAAACCTTAGCTACTCTGCAAAGGTGCAATGAGAAGGTGTCCCTAACACTCTCTATTGAGTAAATATCTATGGTGGTTGTCTTGGGTATAGGTGTCTACTTTCTGGCTGTCTGGAGTTGCATCTCACACTGAATCTCTTTTCCAAGAGAAGGTGACCGGTACCTGGTGGTGATAGCTGCTGGGTTGCAGTAGCAAAGGGACCCAGCTGCCCTATCGTATATCGGTGACTCCCAAGCTCTTGTATACGCAGGCCTCGCTGTTCCTGCTTTCCTTCCCCTACCTGTTATTGCTCACCTTTGTCAGTCCCTAGTCCCTGGAATCTGGTTTCTTCGCTGCTGCTGTGACGCTGCTTCCTTGGTTGCTGCCTTCTTGTTGTCTGTGCCCCTTCCTCCTCCTCACCTCTGGGTCCTGCAGGGACTATGAGCAGTATCAGCTCGCTGTGGCCGGTGCTTTGCTCATTGCCCTCTCACCGTGCCGTGCGTTGGCAGCGAGAATGGCTCCTCAGGTCGTACAAGTCCGTGTGGTCTTGTCCGAGCTCTGACCTCGGGAGGTGATGGGAGAGGCAGTGGTTCAATGTGTCTGAGTGACACCTTTACAGTGGTTGGCATCCAGCTCCTTAAACATGTCAACAGACCTTCATGCAGGCATTGTGGGGATGATGTGTGTGAAGAAATGGTCTGCTGTGGATGAAATTCCTCCTGGGGAGGAATAGACGGATGCCTCGTAGCTCTTACACAGAGCCAGGTATCACTTATGACTTGTGCTGCACCCTCTGGCCCCAGTGGACTTCTCTTGCTTCCTCAGGGCTGTTGGAAGCCTGGCGAGGTTCCCAGTGTGAGTTTTGGGTAAAAACTTTCTGATCTAGCTTAAAAGGCCTGGAGGAAAGTTGAATTTAGCTCTACTGACTTAGGTCAAAGCTAGCTAGTCTATTGAATAGCTGAATTCTAATAGTAGTATGTTGGAGTCATCAATCAGTAACTTAGTAAAATGAAATAATTTCTCTATTAAATTAAGCTCAAATTTATTAAGGTTATTATCCTAAATGAAGAGAATGAATATTGGAAACATACTTTTGAGGTCTGTAACTGCTCTCAGTCCATTGTTAAAATACTGTTCAAAATGTAAGTAACTGCCAGGGTATTCAATTATCAGAAACAATGACCTGCCAGGAGAACAGTGCAAATGACAGTTTATTTTTTGGCCTGCTGGGGAACAAGAAGAAATATGAAGTACCTTTTAAGGCTGACCTACAGGGCAAGTCTTCTCTCTGCTGAAGAATTGTTTTCCCCTGCTTCACCCCTCCCATTATCAGACGTTAAGGGCTTTTTGAAAGACTTTAACCCATTAGGTTAAATAGAAGAAAAAAGATCTGCCTAAACTTTTATGTGAATGTGGCAAAATGAAACACTTTGTCTTCCTATATATATTATAATGTGCTCAAAGAATTCAGGACTGGTCTTTCTAACTTGGCTCTGCATACTTGGCAAAGGATGCACTTGAAACTTATTTTTTTTCAGGCTGCTGTGACCCCACTACGGCAACATGGCAGTGCTGCTCTGATCCCGTTTCATTGTATGAGGTAAGTATGGTCAGGAGCATGCCTCTTGGCAGGCACAAATCAGCGGGGAAATTACTTTTTTCTTTTGAGTCTTAATGCTGCTGTAGCACACATCCAGAACCCAAACTGGGAATTGGAGTCCCTGTGTTGGTGATCTTCAGGTATGTAATGAAGAAACAGCTCCTGCCCCAGGAAGCTTATGGTCACGACATTCCACCTTGTGTTTGGGAGCTGGGATGAGCGGGTTCAACCTCCGCCCTGAGAAACGCCTCGGGTCTGGGTCTCCAACGGTTCCAAAAGGAGTGTTGGCTGGTGCTGGCTTCTGCTCTCCTTTGGGCACCAAACAGCAGCAACTCTTGGTGCTGCGAGAGCTTTATCCCAGGAGAGCTCTTGGGCGAACCTCACCAGTGCAAGCTTGGCTCGGGTGTCTGTGCAGACGAACCCTTGATCTTGGTGTTTGAGCCACCCGTTCTGGGGCTTGAATGTACCTTCAGGAGCCCAGAGTCCTGTGGGGTTACTGGAAAGAGGCAAAGCGCCTCACGGAGGTCCTCTGGGTCATCCTCCAGAAACGCTGACTCCTCTCCACTGATTAGACTTCTAACGTGGGTCCTGGTGGCAAGTTGGGTATCGAGCTAAATCATTGGAGTTTAAGACTGTGCAGCGTGACCCAAGTGAGACTTCATTGCTCTGTGGGATCTGCGTGTTAATTAAATCTTGGCAACGACTTGACGCACAAGATAGCGACCATAGCTTCTCCTGAGGGCTGTAACAACGCTATCTGTTCGGAAGTGTCAGGGTGATGTGGATTTTATTTCAAGCTGGTCTTCAGGTCAAGCGGCAGCCAGTTACAGCAGAGTCCTGACTACAGATTAGATACTCCAAGTTTTCTACTGCAGTGTGGGGTGGAAATGGTCTGTAGATGCGGGCACACCTGCATGCGGGGAGTCGGATCCTGTGCTGGAGGTACAAGATGATGTAGTAGCTCCTGTGCTTCTCAGCCATCTGCTGCTGCTTATACCTGCCAGGCATTTTCTCCGGTCTTATTTATCTATAGGTTGTCTTCTCAGCTCTGACTGCATTTCCCAGGAAGGATCATGCCCTTCTCTCAACAGGATTGTCTCCCTTTTGGGGACTCTCCTCGCAGGATGAATGTTGGGAGACAGAGCCGCTGCTCAGTTGATTGGCAAAGAAAAACACAAATTTGAGTGGCGGGTAGCTGGTTCAAAGTATTGTAGAGTTCTCTTTTTAGAAAGTCATTACCTCTTGTGGAAAATATAACCTTAGTCTAAATAAAAAGATTGCTTTTTTTATTATTATTGTTTTTTTAGGGAAAACCCAGCTTTCTCACACACAGGTCTGATGGAAAACCAGCCAGTAGGCTACACTAAACCAGCCTCAAGACAGAACACAAGGTACTGCAAAGCAGGAAAGCCAAACCCTTCCGCGTGCACCTGCCAGGTGGTGATGCATGGAGTGGTGAGGGCACAAGGTCCGTCCGTTGCAGAGCTGGTGGAAACCACCACAGCAAGGGAGGGCGGGAGAAGAATGGGATAACAGCTCCTCTGCCTTCTGATGGCCCAAGCCTCCCCAACGCTAAAGGGGTAATTTTGGGAATTAACCTTTTCACTAGTTTTTAGGGGTGATATCTTAATAACCATGTACAGCCGGGCCTTGGATGACTCCAGGGGCTGCAGATGTTCCCTCTCCACCACAGCCCATTTTCCACTACAGAGGAGGCACCTAAGGCTTGGTTTATTGCTGCAAAGGATATACATAAACCCAACCAATTTTAATTAAGAGCACTGCAAAAAGTGCTAAAGTTCAGGAAATTTAAAGATTAAGGCCAAGGGTTTGTTTTCACACTTTCTTAAAATGAAGAGATTGGACTTTTCTCAGAAGTAATTTCCCTTTCAAAAGCAAAAAGATATTTATTGGAAGGTGATTAAATCTTTCCCTGATACACTGATTTCATTCCAGTTTTGTTAGGAACAGGCTAAGCACTCTTTACCTGTGAATTTGAGGGTTAAGAAAGATGCACAGCAAAAGGCTTCTAACCTGCTAGTTGCTCACGGGCAATGAGTGATTTCTTTTTTTTATTTTATTTTTTTTCTGTCTTAGGAAATGAGCCGGTGCTTCAAAGACACATTCAGCAAATGGTCCGGTTGAAAAATATAATCTGTCTCTCCACTCTGGGCAGCAAGCAGGTTTGCTGTTAGTTCTCCTATAATCAAAATTGTACATGGAATTTGAATTGGTTCATTTTTATTACCAAAAAAAAAAAAAAGGCTTGAGCTGTAAGTTAACATAGTGATTAAACCAGGGCCACTGCCAAAAGAAGCAGTACTGCTTGCCCTGGCTGCTTGTTCCTTTTTAATGGCACAAATATCTGACACTGGATGGTGAACCAGACTGGGGAACCAACCTGAGATGAAACCGGTCCTGTGAATACCTTTGGGGTGGTGAGAAAACAGACCTATGCCTTTCTGTGGCAGTGCTGCCCAGTTGACGTAAACCATATATGAAGCTGTGTAAAAGGCATTTGCTACCTGCTGAGGGGAATTAGGTGCCCAATTTCCGCTTGGTTGTAAGGAATGCTAGAGACAAAATAGTTTTTTTTTTTTTTTTGTTGTCTGCTATCAGCTCTTAAACTTCTTCCCTTCTGGACTATGTCTGATGTATCTGCCCTGATCCCTGCCCCATCCCCACTACATGCTCCCAGTTGGCCGTGGTGTTTGACTTACCTTTGAGCTGCCATAGTGCTAAAATGGAGCAGAATAACCCAGCAGTGAAGCAAATAGCGGTGAGCTTAGCTGTGAGTTCAGCTGCATGCTGAAAAGGGGATTGGTGGGGCACATGCTCATGGCTGGAAACAAAACAAGTGATGTTTCTTTGCTGGGGTGTTGCGCAGAGTCTCTGAAGCTGGTGAAATAGCATTGGTTCACATCAGCTCATGGTTTGGTCCTCTCGCTTTATTGTTTGCCCCCCCCCCTTTTTTTTTTTCATCATTCTGATAAGCATCTCGGAGCAATCTCTGGTGTGGCATCAGCTCCAGGGGCTCCTTTGGTCATGGCTGTAAATGACAAACCCAGAGCTGAGCTGGTCCTAAAGGGAGTGGGTGTGCAAATGCACTGCTCTTCCCCTTACCCCAAGGCAGGACTGAACTTTTATTTTTAAAGCATTTTGTGAACTTAAAACTAGAAGGGATGTGAAACTGTTTCACTCCCAGCTGAACCCAAACAAAGACAACTAGAAGATGGACTAATGGAAATCCCAGGGGACAAATACTAACAGTTATAAGTGTTTACTTAAAATTTATGGCTGCTGTCAACATGCTTACCAGATAATTTCAGAGGGGATATGTGTGAAATGAACGGACAGAGCCAGTGCAAACCTCGTGCCATTAAAATTCAAATGCCTGTCTGGACCCCTCTTGCCCCTACGGTATTTTATCAATTCAAAAGGTCAGGAACAGGAATCTAGGATTTGAGCCAAAGTTACGGTTGCCTTCCTTGCTCTTGTGAAAAGGCTTTATTCAGAGATGGCTAAAGTAAGTCAGCCTGAGGTTGAGTCTGTTTCCCAGTGGAAGTTTGTGTCCTTGAGCGCTGTGGACCCAGGATGTATGCCGTCTTCTAGGTTAACTGATCTCTTTTTATCCTCAAGATATGCTGGGTCTCAAGTCTGCATCTGAACTACCAGTGAGAGATCACGAAGTGTGTGAGAGCTGGAATCAAACATGCGGGTGGGCTGTTTGATCATGCTGTGCTTTTATGTGATTTAGTGTCTGGCCTCTCTTCCAACCTGGGTGAACACTTCTGCTCCTCTAAATCTCTCTTAAAACTACAGGTGGATACACTCTTCTCCCTTCCTCATCCCCATTTCTTGACTGTGCTGATCTTGCGCTACCCATTGTCTTGCACTGGACTTGCGAAGACCTCCCAGTCCTTCCCCACCTATGGAGCAGCTTTGTGTTGGGTGACGTGTCTGACAGCTGCTGTCTATTGCCCCTGCAAAGACTCCCCAGTGCTGCTTTCTGCCACTTCTCTGCCCACAACCGCTTTGCTGCCTTCAGTTGTTTAAGTCTCCAAAACAGTTTGTGAAGGAATTGCTTCTAGACACAAATTTGCTCCAGGCCCATAGGACTTCATGCCATGGCTTCAAGTTTAATAAGAAACCATCTTCATTAGGACTGAAAATGACTTCCAGTTTCTCCCAGTCCAACAGCTGTTTAGCTTCATGCTGGCAGCCAGTTGCACACACCTGCATGTTGCAGCTGCGTGTGCTGCTGACACACACTCTATCCACAGCTGAGTAGCCAACACCTGGAAGACATAAAGTATTTACAGTTCGGAACAAGAACAAAACTCCCTCAATAAAAATACTTGTAGGTGATCTGTAGTCTTTCAAGTGGCTGATGCAGAAAACTTTTTTTTTTTTTTTTTTCCCCTTCTGATTGCTGGGCTGGAGGGAAGATGGAAGGCTAATTTGTTAGCAGGCCTGCTTGCATGTTTGTGAGTTCTGGAGGTAAATGCCCACCAGCCTCTGTGCCTGGAGGAAGAGCAGGCAGAGAGCAGACTAATTTTGTTTTGGGAGTGCAAAACTGAGGAGAGGAATAGGGAAAAGACTTGCAAAAGGAAATGTCGTTTGAGAAATGTCCTAACGATGAGCTCTAATCTGATGCATTATGTCTTCAGCAAAGCTGTGGAAGAAACTTCTTTGCCTGAGCTGAATTCAGCCCTCGCTTTAACGGAGGCTTCATTTTTTCTGCGCTGTGCCCAGCAGCTCTTGTACCGAAGTATTTGCAATGTGGGAGTGAGGCTTTGCAGAGCACCGGTGTGTGGGATGTGCTCGGCTGCTGTTGACTCTTTTTGGGAAACAAGCTTTGTCTTGGAAGTGCATCTTAAACAGACAAGAGGATGACTTTACAGCTTGGTTTCGCAGGTAAGGAAAGTGAATGCCTGCACATCGCCAAGGCAGTCTATGGCAGAGGGGGGAACTGAGCAGGCTTTTGGTCTATCAGAGAACAGGCTGGACTTGGATCATGTTTTCTCTTACCTTGTATTTTGCCCAGGGATGATCTCATACTGACTGCAAGGTTGAGGGTAATGGGTCAGATCCCAAGTAACAGTTAAATCCTTTGTTATCCTGGTAACCCCTTGTTAACTGGGAACCTTGACATTTTATTTTCAGACATTAATACCCAGACACCAAGTAGCGGGTACGTCATTGTGTATAAGTACAGCTGGTCCCTCACTGTGGTGGAGCAAGGTTTATGTCCTAGCAAAATACCTGGCCAGTGCTCCTCTTCCTAGTGCTTTTGGACACAATTAATTGTTTTGTGTCCTGTGTTGGAGCAGGGCAACAGTCAGAGTTCACGGTGGAAACAGGTGCCCGGAGGATCCTTCATGGCCCATAGCGAAAGGTGAATGAAGTCGACCCATTTGCACTTCAGAGATTAAGTACTATTTCTCACCAAGGAATAAGTGAGGGCACAGGAGCAGCCAGGTGTAGGCAAGACCCAGCAAATGCTACTGGAAGTATTTGTGACTTAAATTGATGTGGGACATGCCTTTCACTCCCAACAGGTAGGCGTAGAGAGCTTTTGTAAGCAGGGAAGGAAGAGCAGTGATGTCCCCTGTGAGCAGCAGACCTTCCTGTTGCAGGAAGTATAAGATGGGCTTGAAATAGTATGGATCATTTTAGGGACAGTAACTCTCATTATCATAGAACAGCCTAGGTTGGAAGGGACATCAAAAGATCATCTAGTACAACCTTTGGTAGAAAAAAACCCAATAGATGATCCAAAACCCTGTCCAGTTGTGTCTTGAAAAGCAACAGTGATGGGGATTCCGCCACATCCCTGGAGAGGTTGTTCTAGCGATCAATTATTCCCACTGTAAAAAAGTTTATTTCTTATATCAAGATGAAACCTCTCATGGTGCCACTTGCACTCGTTGCCCCTTGTCCTCTCCATGTGGCTCCTTGTGAAGAGAGAACCTCCATCCTCTTTGTAGTTGCCCTTTAGGTACTGGAAAACTGTGATGAGGTTCCCCCCAAGCCTTTGTTATCAGGCTTAACAAAGCAACTGAATGCTGTCTAGATGGACTTGCCCTGCTGTCATCTCCTTGCTGCCTGTAACCATGATGCTGGCTGCTCCTTCCACTTTCTAGCACTAAACGTCTTGAAATAAAAGGGTAATGGGGGAGAAACTGAATCGTGATGTAATTTTTCCACCCACTCTCCTTCCTGGAGAGGCAACAGGCATACTGCAAGCTTTTTGTGTGAGCAAAAGAGCATGGGTGGGATTTCTATGTGTTGAAATTGGCCTGGGCAGTGGAAGAGAAACTCCACCCTTCTGTTTTCTGTAGTGGATTTTCTTAGCCTCGTTTCCTCAGGCAGTGAGGCTAATGCAATTACAGTGTCTCTTTCTGTCACCGTCCTTAATACTTTTTGGGCCAGTCAGACCATTTCACTAGGATTTCATAAGGTAAAAGAGGTTCCAAAGGATTTAGGGTGGGATTCTTCTTTATGAGATGAGTCTTGCTCTGGAGACACTTCTTTCCATTCGCTATTTAAAAAATAATACTAAAAAAAAAATTGCACCTCCAGCCTGCAGTGGAGGCAGCTATACTTTAGATGGCAATACCTAGACAAGGAGAATCCTACATCCTACAAGCTTTGAGAGAAGAAAAGGTTTATCTTTCTCTTCCAGGTTTAAAAAAAAGGCAAACCTTTAATTGGTTTTAGAGGACTGTCATCGTTACTGTCATGGGTAACTAGTCTTCATCAGATCTCCTGAATGCAGAGTGACCTGTCCTACCACAGAGGAGCTGCTGCAAGCCGTGGAGCACACTGATGCAATGGTAGATGTCACCCTGGAAGTGGGTTACCAGACATGGTAGAAGAGGTAAAGGTCCATAGTGGGCCCCCTTTTCATTACACCAGACTGGATTCATTTGCACAAGAGGTATCTGCTGAATTACTCTAGGACCCACATTTGAGCTGCTCCAAGTGGGGGGGTCTTATGAGCTCTGCCATGGGATCTTTTAGTCATTGCAAACTTGACTCGCTCCTGTTTGGAGAGCAGCACTTCCAGCTGCTGATAGGGCCTGGCCCCAATCTTGGACGAGGGGACAGCCAGTCTGCTGCGTCGCCGTTGTCTGCAGAAAGTCTACGGGACTTCCCTCTTCACTTGCATCTCACGAGGCAGATCTCAGGTCTGCATCCTCACGTGGCTCAGTAATGGTCATCTAATACGGTCCCTTCCCCTTGTATGGCCTTATAACACCTCTATGCCTTTATTCAGCGATGTGATTTGGATGGTCTTAGCGCGGGGATGGCATTTGGGGAAATCCTGAGTCCTTACATAGGGTCTGACATACCTGGTCCATGGTGGATGGGACAGGAGAGCCTAGAAGAAACACCTAGTCCTTGTGTGCCCTGAGCATTGCTTGGTCTTTCCCTGGGCTCTGCTTTCTAGAGCCTGTTCAGGCAGGAGCTGTTGCTCTGCAGGACCTGTGCACAAAGTTTAACACAAGTGGTATTGCAAGGAAACGAGCAACCATCAATGTAAAATCTGGATGGGAAGGATAAAATATGGCCTGCTTTCTGGGAAAACGAAGCCTTCACTTCAGGACTTAAATTTTCTTTTCATCAAAGCAGGTTAGCATTTTAGTGCAAGTCCCTACTGAAGTAGGGTGGAGAATACTAAAAAAAAATTCCATGGAAAATGTTCTGCCTGCTCTAATCCCAATTTTGCATGGGCACCATTATGGAGCTCCATCTAGGTGACTGCTCCATACCTCCTGTTTGTTTTTAGACATCCCATGTCAAATGCTTCTTATGCATTGCTATTATATGTAAGTCTGTTAGATGGATAAGCTATTTCTGATCTTCCAGAGCAGTAAACCTCACAGCTCCCTTGACTCGGTCTGAGAAATTTCCACTGCTTGACATATTAAAAATATATGGAAGTCTGCAATGAGAGCAGATTAAGCTTTATGCCTGTGGAAATTCATTTAGATAACTCCAGATCAGCTGGTGCATGGAAAAATCATTTGAAGGAAAAAAAAACCCCAAACCCCTCCTGAAAAGCACAGCTGATGCTGTATGTTAAGGAGGAGGACTTTTTATAAAGCATCTTTCATTCCCAGAGCACTTACCGACCTATATATAGAAATCATTTCCCTCTCCCCCGAAGAGCAGCCAACTCTGGGGTGGAACGCTACAGTTGATTAACTGGGCTCAGCATTACCATCTGAGAGCTTAGCAGAAGACAAAACGTAGTCCAGCTGGCTCTGGCTGACCATAGACTTCTCCTTCATGCAGTGTTGAGGCCAAAATTGGCACCGTCTCCATGGCCTGGCAGCTGTGGGTTGACCCTGGTGGTCTTCCAGGAGACTCTTTAGTTGCGCAGTGCTGAGCAGATGGATATCAGGTCACTAGATGTGGCACTGGGCTGTGAAGCAGCCACATCAGGCAGGAGAGAGCCCTGGGGAGGGGTCAACGGTCCTTCTTTGAGGTCTTCTGCGGCGTTGCCTTCTGCATATGCTCGCTAGGGACCAAGATATTCCTCAAATTCAAAATCCTCCCAGGACGTCTTTACTAGCCACCAGGCAGATATAGTAGCTGTGGTGCGCATGGGGTGCCAGGGATGGAGCCGATACCAGGGAGAGAACTTTTAACTTTAAGCAAGCAGCAATGGAGCTTTGGAGGTTCCGATTTGTGTGGGCTGCCCTCCCAGTAGGTAAATGGGGTGGGGTGAGGGGGTGGGGACTTGGTGACCCCCTTGAGTCCATTCTCCTTTGGAGAAAAAAAAAAAACCAAACCCAAAAAACCACAAAGGAAAGCCTGTTAGTGAGCTGATTAGCAATGGATTCCCAGCAGCACCAAGACTTGGGAGGTTCAATTTGTGCTGATATGTCCTGTTCTGTCTGCCCCCTCCCCGGTGCAGTACCCCTGTGACACATTATGGGCAGCTTGGCTTGCCCACTCCTGTGTTTCTCCTCGTCTCCGCTTTGTTTCTGCTCCTGGATTTCCTTTCCTGGCTTGTCTTGTGAGATAACCCATCAAGAGAGCTATCAGTCTGGCTTGGGAGTCCTTGGGGTACAAAAGCTTCTCTCAATATCTGAAAAAAAATGCTTGGATGCATTTTGTTTTTTTCCCCACAGAATTCTGCTGGCAGCACAAGAATGTCTCTGACTCTGCTCTCGTGCATTCACCCCTTTCCAGAACTGCAGCGATAAATCTGGAAGTCATGACATTGACTGGTCAAAGCTTGGCGCAGGAGCATCCCTGTGTCTTGTGAGGTGCTCAGGTTTGTGCCTCTACTCTGAGGGGTTTTCATCTGCTTTTACGACCTGCTTACCCTCGTGTTAAATACTGGAGCTGCTCTCTTCCTTGAGCAAAAGCCATGCCTCTTGACGCATGCTTCCCTGCCTGATGTCAAAAGGTGATGTCCAACCCTCTGTTGCTGCTCTAGGGTGAAGAGCAGAGGGAAAGCAGTGCTGAGGATGATGTCTATATAGATTACCCCATGCTGGCTGGCATAAGATGCTGTTAGGCAGAAAGGATGATGGGAAGGTGTAGATAGAAGGTTGGTTTCCTGACACCCAAAAATCTCATGGAGGTTGTCTAATGGCAGGACAGCCAAGTATCTGTTGGAGGTGACCTAGGCAAAAGTGGTCTAGGTGACGCTGTTGCAGTAGGAAGGCTTTCTCCATAACGACACCCTTCGGAACCGTGTCCCCTTTGCCTTGGCTGGCTTTCAAGCTCATGAGAAGGGAAGGAGTTCCTGACCCACACCATCTGCCTTGCCACATAACCGATTACATGTGGCCACTGCTGCTCCTACCCGCTCCTATGTGGCCATCTTGGCTTCCCAGAGATTAAAAAAGAAAAGAAATTACAAAGGTGAGTTTTCAGGCTCGCATGCTTTTCCATCTTAATCTTTTTCTTGTCCTTCCAGCAACCTTCACTGGTTTCGTAAAAGTTACAACCACCTCCTGCAAGCCTTGCCTCTCCTGTATCCTCAACACATCTCAGCTGAAAACCCACTGCTGCTCCTAAAAACCTTCTGATCTTCTTCATTTGCTCTTGCTAATCGCTGCCTGGCAGCGCCGTGATTCCTGCATTGTCCCGCAGTCTCGGGCTGACTTTCCAGCTCAGGCTTCTTCCTCCTGGCAAGGACGCTTGGGCCACACCATCTCCCCAGGAATGGAAATGGCTGTGCTGCAGGCTTACGTTTTAGAGTAGATAACTTGAAATTTCTTCAAAGAGAACCCAAGAGAATTTTTGTCTGTTCTGGATTTCAGTTAATCGCTGAAAACTGGGAACAAAGAAAAATTCTTGCTCCTCTGCTTCAGCTACGGGAGTGCAGCAGGGAGGGATGGTTTTGGGGGAGAGCCCAAGCCCGGTGTATACATGGTCTTTTGGAGGCTGTTTTGCCTGTACTCCTCCTGGCCAGCTGCACACCGGCACAGGACTGGAAGCTGTGTAACAAGGGTAAAAGCAGTTGTCTGAGCTAATGATCTGCTGGGATCAGAGCTGCCTGCAGGCATCTGGCAGGGCTGATTCGCACCTTGCTTGCAACAGCCTCTGCAGAAATACTCCAGGGTGCATTCCCAGAGGAAAGCTCCATGAAAGACAGCGTGGTGGTTTTGCAAATGCCTTTTTTGTTGTGGTTTGGGTTTTTTTTTTTTTTTTTCTTTTCTTCTTTCTCCTCTTGTTCAGTCTAACAGCTTTATTTCTGGCTTGTTTGACTACGTTGCTGTTGCCTGCTCTCTTCCTATGCTGCTACTGCCTTCTGCCAGCGAAGACTGAACAGAAGGCATCAGACTCCCGGCAGCCTAAAACCAGAGAGGTGACAAAGTAGGCGATGTGATGCCATCTTCTTTTTAGTGTCCCTTTTATTTTCTGCTGTTGAATTGAGGGGGAGGGGAGAAAAGCAAAGGAAGTTTACTACATGGCTACCTACCATGAGACCTGATAAATCTGCCAGACAATTTATTTGATCTTTGAACCCTGGGGTCCCTTGGAGACAGGCTTGGAGGCCTGCAAAAGCAATCAGAAAGAATATAAAAACCTAATGAGGCCTGGACTTGATCCCCTTCTCCAGGTGAAATTTACAGCAGCTGGCAGAGAATCAGAGCAGTTTAAAAATTATAAAATGTGTGTGTATAGATAGTGTATGAGAATGCATGGAGTCACTCGGGCTTTCTGCTGTAAGCACTATCCTTTGTGCTTGTGGCATTTCATTTTAACGGTGGCCCCTGTCTGGATTTCACAATATCCTGCTGCAAAGGATTTGCTTAAAGAAAAACCCCAGAGTGTTTCTTAGATTTAGCATCTTGCTCCAGGCTTGGCTTTGTAAGAGACTTAGTCTGTCCCCTAGGCAGAAGGAGAGATGTAAAAATGTCCCTATCTGACTTTGAGGCACAAGTCCCATTAACTGTGTTTTGCTCCCAAGTATTTTTGGGGAGGATTGAGAAAATTTTCCTTGTTCCCTGTGGCAATGCAATGACATGGCTTCAGGAAAATCAGCGCGGCTGGAGCCGAGTCTAGCAGAAGTTTTCCTTCTGTGGCAGCAGTTACTGGACTGTGTTACTGTGTCGCTCCTCTGCTGCAACTCCGCAGCCTGAGATGGGGCTGACGGTTGTGTGGCATATCAGGGGATGATTATATTAATGCAACTGCCTGCCACAGCTTTTCTGCACGCTCTGCTTATGGACCCAACCTCTGCTCTTTGAGCAGGGGTATGAGAGGGATTCCCGTAGCTCCCAATGCATTGAAGCTTGTGGGTTTGATGCTTCCTTGTGGGTCCAACTAAGAGTATAAAGGTATCTGGAGGAGAGAGCTGGTGTGACTCATCTCCCTAGTAGTCCTTTACAGTCTTAGGAAACCTCCCAAGCTGAAAATAGTCTGAATGCTCAGGGGAACTATCATATCTGTTTGCCCTATTCTTGCTCTTCCCTGGATGTCTCCTTATGGACCCTGTCTGAAACAGGTACTTGTCTAGATGGACCCCATGCGGTACGTCCCCGCTTATCTTACGGTCAGGTCCTGCGTGTGCTGCCTTGAGCTCACTGCCGATGGCACAAGTTGTTATCTTGCCTTGGTGTGACCAACTGATGGCCAAGTTGTGGATAAGTCATTCCTCAGGAGATGGCTTTTGGCTCCTGGGATCTCAAAAAGCAGATCCTGTGCTAAGCTCAGCTTTGCAGCTGGGAGGTGGACAGCTAGCAAGGGTCTGCAAAAGTCTTGCCAGGAGCGTGCAGACTAATTCGCTCTGCTTCATGCCCTCGTCCCTGCACAACCTCTGCCTGCTGTCCTCTGCTGGGACTGGCACGTCCAAAACTTCTGCTTCTGACTTTGTCAGCCCTTGACTGGAGCTTGGGGCTTCTTCCCTTTTCTTTTAGGTCAGGCTAGCCACCAGGCGCTCCAGGCTGGGGCAGAGCAATATGGAGGTGAGAACAGGAGGTGGTTCAGGTGCCAGCATGTCTCTAGGTTCTAAGCACCGTGTCCCACTGGAAATGGCTGTATGAGAAGACACCTAACTAATGAAGTGATGGTTGCAACTAAATTTCCAGTGACACTTTACTCCAAATGTGGGAGATCATTTCCCTTTTCCTTCCTGGCATTTGCATAAAGAATGGTACTTTTTGTTTTATTTTTAACTTTGTGACATACTTCTAATCTTTTTTTACTAATTAAAGTGTAGGAAACTTGCAGATCTGGGCTGCAACCTGTGTCTGATGTGGTAGACACTTGAGATTTTTTTTTTTTTCCCTGAAGACTTGTTTGCCTGTATCAGAAAGCGTTAAGCTGGTTTAAACAACCTCTGTTTTTTTTGCTTTTGTCAAAAATCCTAGCTTTGTTCAGATCTCGAACGGAAAGGGCTCCCCTGGTTCATGGGGAATCACATTGACAGGGCAATTCCTGAGAATAGTGGAATAGCCAATAGCCCTGCCGTGCTGGAGAACTTTCAGCCAGCACCTGGGATTACTCTGGTCAGGCCTTGCTCCCCATCAGGTAGAGGAATACTCCTGAGTTCCCACCTTCACCTCCAGCCCCCGGCTATCCAGATGTGTGGGTCCCTCCCTGGCTTTCATGTTGAAAACTCCCCTGCTGAACAGGGTCGCGTGTGAAATACATCAGTGAACAGGACGGAGGAGGCTTTGTGCTCAGCTCCTTTAGGTATGGGAGGATGGGTCAGTCCAGTCGGAGATGGAAGCATGTATGTTGTGGTGACCTTCAGGTAGGGTAGGAGAGGCATCTGTGTGTGCTCCCACCCTGAGCTGTGCCTGCCAGAGGTGGTTGCAGCACCAGATGCTCCCAGGTCCCTTCTAGGGTGGGGGTTACGGCACCCACAGCCTTGCTTGCAAAACGACTCATGAGGACAATTCCAGGTTTGCTTCATACAGGCAAGTGATGTGTAAGCTCAGACCTATGCTCGCCCACCGACAGGTTCATTTTGGCTGCCTGCTTGACAGGAGTTAGGGAACACGTGTGTGGCACCTTCTGCTGTTATGCCCGTGGCAGAAACTCTGAGCAACCTCATCACGAGCTGCCTCCCAGCTGGACCTGGGCAGGTCTTCTCAGCCACAACTTTTTGTTTCACAGAAAAATGCACGGTGGGTTCAAAGAAGGCATTTCTGGAATTTGTGTTGATTTTGGACAAATTGTTCTGATGGAAACATCCAACCTTTTAAATAACAGCAGGGGAAAAAAACTTTAAATGGCGTATTTAAATGGTATATCCAAAGGGCAATGAAGGGCAAAGACCCCTGGCGAGGGGCCTGGAGCACAAGTCCTGTGAGGAGCGGCCGAGGGAAGTGGGGCTGTTTAGTCTGGAGAAGAGGAGGCCGAGGGGAGACCTCATCGCTCTCTGCAACCGCCTGACAGGGGCTGTGGTGAGGTGGGGTCGGTCTCTTCTCCCAAGTAACTTGCAACAGGACAAGAGGAAATGGCTTCAAGCTTCTCCAGGGGAGGTTTAGATTGGATATTAGGAAAAATTTCTTCACAGAAAGGGTTGTCCAGCACTGGAACAGGCTGCCCAGGGAAGTGGTTGAGTCACCGTCCCTGGAGGTATTTAAGAGACATAAAAATGTGGCACTTAGGGACATGGCTTAGTGGTGGACTTGGCAGTGTTAGGTTTATGGTTGGACTTGATGATCTTAGAGGTCTTTTCCAACCAAAACGATTCTATGATTCTATGATTTCAGTCTTTTTAATCAAAAAGTTTCAACTTTGGATTTGAAGTAAAGGTCTCTTTCAAAATTTATGTTCATTTTTATTTTTAATAAAAGCTTTTAATAAGCTCAAGGAGGAAACAAGACATTTCATTTTGAGTCTGGTGATGGGCTGTGTTCAGCTCTACAGTGACACTTTTATGGCTCTTTGGTTTGCTGAAAATTTTTAAATATTTCTGTTTTGGTCTGACCTGAAGCAAATCTCTTTTCCAGCTTCTCAGATCTGCTTGTGAACTGAGAAATCAGAGATCTGCAGAAAATAACAGCACTGGCTGGCTCTGCTCAACTCCAGCAGGATCATGACAAAACCAAAGGCTGTTCTTGCCTAGTGTTGGCACCTACTGCTCTGCAGTGAGACAGCAATTCTTCCTGCATGACAGAAGACAAGAGTCTGATCCAGCACCGAAAAGGTCAGTTGAGTCACTGTCTTGAGCTGGGCTTTCTCCTGAGAGAGAAGCTCCAAACATGAGCTCTTTGGTAGATTATTAATGTTGTAACTGGATTGGGGTCCAGTTCCTTAACTTGCAGTCAAACTAAAAAACTTCCACAGTCCAGGAGTGTTTGGGTTTTTCAGATGTGTGAGGAATCGCTTAATCCCACCTCTTCAGCTTTATAGGCTGAGCGTGCAGCAGGAAAACTGGGTTTTGTTTGTGATGGATGTGGCCATGAGAAACCACTAGAAACAGTCATTTGGCCATCTTGCAAGATGGTGTTTAAGACTATTGCTTCATTAAGCACCCCAGGGCCTCCAAGCCAGTCTGGTTTGCTCTTCTAAAGTCCATGGGAGCTGTTACTTACATGGGCTGCTTTAACCTTGCGTGGTGCCCCAATTCCCTTCCACCCTCTGGTGCTTCTCCAAGCCTCTATGGAAAGTATGCGATGGGTTTGTACTGCAGTAATCCTCCAGCCACCCTGACCAGAGGTAGCTGCAGGATGCTGCCTCCTATCCTTCGTTGTCCCCACAAACGCTGGGGTGTAAATAAGCAAGCGGGGAGAGGTGTGAGTGCTCAGGTCCTGACCTGCCGGGGAGCTGAGGTGAGGCCAGCGCACACGTGCTTGCTCTGGAGCTGTGAATTGTTGCCAGATCAAGTGGTTCAGATGCAGTTTCTGAAAATGAAGTAAACCTGAGCAAGCATTGAGCTTCAGCTTTCTTAAAGTTATTGCGCAGTAAAAAGAAGGAAGGAGAGATGTTGGAGGCAGGTCTGAACAGACACCAGACTGGAAATCAGCTAATAAGAAAACTTTTTTTTTTTTTTTAAAAAAAAAGGCCTACAAACCCTCACAGCCTGAGTTTTCTATGGAAACTGTAAAAACTCCAAGGAGTCCCCAAGCAACAATTGCTCTGTCTGCTGTTGCATTTCAGAAACATGCCCTGGAAAGTCTACTGTCTCCTAATAGCTCACTGGCTACTAAACGTAAATGGCCAAGATTTATTTGGGGTGAGGGAGATGAAAGGGAGTCAAGTTTATAGTCTCCCTTTGCATTTTGGTTTGTAACAACCCCAGGCTCGGACAAACGAAACTGCCTGCGGAGACTGTCTTGCTCTGGATAAATTTGCAAAGCCAGAAGCACAGCGGGAAAGGGCAGCATTTTGTTCTCTTGAGACCATTTACCAACACTCCCAAGTGTTCATCTGTCTGCTGTTACAGCCCTCGGTGCTGTTGTGTTTGAGTGTCTCTCAAACACTAATTAAAGGAATGAATCCTCCAGCCACTGTGTAGAGCCGTCAGCTACGGTAGATGAATGCCGGTTTGACCCGAGGGATGCTGTTCATTAAGCTGCTGATTGTATCCAAACTTCAGCCCTTGCTTGGAAATAATCCGAACTATTGAGACTCCTGCCTTCCCCTGACGCCTTCTTGGAGTGTGCTCGCAATTCCTTGAGGAGCTGGATGCTACCATTGCTTGAGTTTTCCCGTAAATGTAGTTTGGACTGCAAACCATGCGGAAATTCCCAGAACTAGCAGCGGCAATGTAGGTTTTTCAGGTTGCCTTTGTGCTGGAGCAGGGACGGTGTGCTCCCGTACTTACGTACATGTCAGAAGGGCTAGGGAATGGTCCCTTGCTCTTTAGCTCTTCCAGGTTGTCTTCACTGAGGCATAGCGACAGCCAGTTGGGAAGCTTAGTGGAGCTGTAGCCTCCAACCCAAGTAATTGGTCAATGTGAGCATGCTGTTGGTCCATGAGCCAGATGGGTTAAGGCCCTCATATCTGAGATAGGACCGACAGATACGCAGCTCTCAGGAGGAAATCATATGTATGCCACGACCGGACCATTGTGCCCTGAGAGGTGCAAAGTCCTGTTGACATCTCCCTACACTAATGCAACTTGTAGGACGGGAAAACACTGATAGACAACTCTTTTTTAAAAAAAAAAAAAAAAAGAGAAAAACAGAAGGGGGCAAACTGTGCTCTGGAGTTTCCCCTCTCTGCTGGTCATTAAACCAAATACCTGGACTCCTCCTTGCTAGTTGCAGACGGAAAAAAAGATGATGTGAATCCCACCCAGAGTTTTGAAAGATAACTGCTTTGATTTAAAGCTCCAAGCAACCAAAAGTCCAGGTTGTCTCAAGGTAGACTGTTTCAGCAGTTAATTCCTCACATTGTCAGAAAACTTCCATTTCATTTCAGGCCTGAATTTGCCTCCTTTTGGCTTCTGACTCTTGGATTTCATTATGTAGTCATCAGCTGCCTGATTAAAGAGCTGTCTGCTATCAAAACCCTCTTCCCTATGCAGGTACTTGTGGGCTGTGATCAAGTCACCTCTTAACCTTCTCCTGGATAAGCTATTAGCTTGAGATACTTATGGCAGGTTTCCCAGACCTCAAACCGTACTTATAGCTCTTTCCTGAACCATTTCCAATTTTCCTTCCCCGCCCCCCCCCCCTTCCCCAAATGTCCTTTCTGAAATGTGGACACCAGAACGCAACGGTCTCTCCGGTCAGGTCTCATGAATACCGTATGTAAAGGACATGCCACCTTCCTTCTCATTGCTTGCGTATATACCCCAAGGGCTGACTTTGGGTCCCATCTCGTCATCAGTGACCTCAAGCGTGTCTCGGGATTTCAGACTCTCTGGGAATGTACTTGCTGAGTGTGACCTACTTTCCTTGTTCCTGGAATTGCAGCCCTGTAAGAGGAGAAAGCCAGCCCATGGTTGGGGCAGACGATTAGGGCTTGATGTGACCCAGGTTCAGCTCCCTGCCTGCCAGAAGCTCCTGGAGAAAGCCCAGCCAAGCCCTCTGGGGTCTGAACACCGAGGTATTCACAGGGGTTTGGCATGCACGCTTCCGATTTGGGGCGGCCATGACCCTCTCGAGGTGCCTTCAAGCCCAGTTAGTATTAATCTCATATCTTGTTTGTTGGCTGTGCAAAAGGGTGGCTCAGAATAGCATGTATGCAACAGGGTTGCTGGTCGGAGGGAAACGGGACCTGCTGCCTTAGCCACAAATACTGGATATGAAGTGGCAGTAGACATTCTTTTGTACAGTTCAGGTGGAAAGTGCCAGGAGAATAATGGAATATCTTTTTTTTTTCACTCGCTTTTTTATCATCTTTAACGTCAATTATTTCACATTTTCTTTTACAGCAGTGATAAAAATGTTGAGTAACGTTAGATCAAGAGCAGATTCCCTTTTGAGATCACAGCAGGAGCATGTGCATACGGCGTAATCGCTTCCTGATTGCAGTTATGGTGGGGGAGAGATCGCTTAACTGGTAGTGTTGTTTGTTTTCAATCAGAATGACATGCATGCAAAAGTGCTCTTCAGGCAAAAGTTTAACATTAGTGCTGTTGGCTTTCAGTCTTCTTTGTGGTTCTATAAAAAATAGTGTGTATACACATAAAATGTTATCTAATAGGCAATAGTAGATATTACATGTAATTAATATGATATATTTCTGCAGGTTTGACAGGACTTGTGGTCCAGAAATCTGTTAAATATTATGATTTATGCTATGCAGAGTGCTGTTCTCCCCTGCTCTTACAGAGGGGCTAGGGAATAGTAGGAGAAAGGGAAAAGGCTATTGTTTAGCAATTGCTGTCTAGGGGGTAGTTGAGGGAATTGTAAATTATTATAATTACATATTTAAATGTTTTCAAGGTTGCCTAAAACCACAGCTTCAGAAGAATAGAGCTGGGTAATAATTCTGGTGAGAAATCCATTCAAAAAAATGCTGGCTTGGAACTCAGTAGAATTATTTCAGGTGGAAATGAGAGGTAGGCGGAAAAAAATAAAATCAAAAAAAAGGCAAAATAACCTGGGAAGACCACGGTATTTTGGGCCAATCTGAGATGATTGTACATTTAGACAGCAAAGCAAAATTGTGTTGTCTGCAGTGTCTGGCAGAGCGAAGTGAATGTGCATTTCTGCCTGGGCAGAGCTCAGACCACTTTCTACAGAAATCCTTCTGAAGCTGTAGCTCGTACTTGCAGGCTTTTTCCCCGCCGCTGGCTGTGTACCCATAATACACCTGCATATACCTATGAGTATACATATATTCCCATCAGCCGGTCCAAATCCCACGGTAGGATGGAAACAGCATGACCTCCTTTGCTCCCTTATTACGAAATAGGTATTACATTAGTCTCACCCAAGACCCATCCTTTCAGCCTGCTGTCCCATGTGCATGGGGTCTTGCCGCAAAGCCGTGAAAGACGCACCTAGTCCCGGAGGCAGTGGGGAGATGAGCAGATGGGTCCCACCTTTGGACTTGCTGTTCCCCATCAGCTGCTCTCACTGCTGGCTCGTTGAGTGACCGTGGGCACGTGCCTTACCTGCTTACTTCGCTCCGGCCAAGCCAGGTGGAGGGAGCTGGGGGTCTTGTTTGGAGAAAGCAGACGTTGCATCTGGTCCTTGGTCTCCCGGGGAGGGTTTGGCACCTTCAGGAAAGGTTTGGCACCTTCAAGCTGCCTCGGCCTAAACCAGGGCGAATACTTCAGTAAATTTGACTTGCTGTCTTTACTTCTGCGCAACGTGTGCCCAGAAATATGTGGACGAATTGGAGGGAGTTAAGAGAAGCGGTGATAACCGAAGAGCTGGCAAGCCTCTTTTTAAAAAAGAAAGGTTTAAAGTACAACATCCTGCACTGGATCGTCTGTTCTGGGGCCTATGATTAATGTTAGCTGGAAAGGAGGTCCCAGCTAAAGCTGGGACATGATAATAGTTTAACAATAGTGAAGATGTCAACACTGTGGAGGGTAATGTATTGCTTAGCGCGGTCTAATGAGGTTATAATGATGAGGTAATAGGATGAGAAGAAGATGATAATTTAGGCCATCAGTGAAACCTATTTGGCGTGGAATTGTCCTCAGGAGGTGTGTGGTAGTGTGTAAGCCACGCTGGCTGCAGCTTTTAATACTAAAATGGATGATATAATTAGAGGCAGTAATCCACATTAGCTGAGATGGAAGGGGTGATCCAATAGTGTGTTTGGTCTCTGATTATTTATCTATCTATTTATTTATTTATTTATGTATTTCTTTCTTTCTTTATTTATTTATTAACCAGGGAGTTACCGCAGCCAACTGGTGGAAATCTTACTCTGCAGCTTTCCAAACCAGGCCACTGGAAATCTCTTTTTATTTTTGCTTTTTTTTCCCCCTTTTCCAGGTGCAAATGTTTGAGATAATTCTAACAAAAAGCATGCACATTTTTGAGTGATGAGTGCAATCGAAAAACTGAACTTTGATTTCAGCACCATCCACTGGAGGGGGGAAAAAAAACCCCACAACAACTGTCATCTCGGCTCCTCCTGCATTCCAGATGAAAGCGTCTCTTTACGCTTGGTGGGGAAGTAATCGCAACAGAAACGATTCTAATTCTTTCCTGAAAGGCCAATGATGCCAAGGTCAGAGAGATAGCTTCATGAGGTAGGGGAGATTTGATCCAGCAAGTGGTTATGCACCCATACATTTTGCATCCCTTTTCTTTTGGTAGTGTCTTTGTGTAATCGGACAGGTGCATCGTATTTTGAACGTCTTTTTTCCATTATCTGCTGGGCTAGCTTCAACTTATCACTGAGATTCATAGGAACTGGATGGCTTTTGCAAGGGAGTTTCTGGATGGAACGCATTAACTGCAGACTGGGGTTACTGCCAGTGGCCTCCCTGTGAACTTGTAATCCTGGCCTTTGAGTAACAACTGTGAAAAATCAATGACGATCACTTCCATTTTTCTTGCTGCCGCTGCTGGCTTGTAAGACCCATTTTTCTCTTCCCCTTTTTTTGTTTTCTCAGTGGCAAGGGAAGAAACGGGGCTCAGGAATTAGGCAGTAAACTCTCGTTGAAAAGATACACAGCTGGGGTTCCCCTTAGGAGGCTTTTTCTACATCACGCTAAGCTGAAGAAAACTCTCTAAGCAAATACTGCTGCAGGATATACAGGGTGAGTTTGTTCAGCACCCAGTGACAGTTTGCGGGACCAAATTGGGAATAATCTGGTGTGATCTAGATGGGAGGTTCATGGTATTGGTCTAGATTTATGGCTCCTGAAGGGTGAGCTGAATTTGGGCTGGTTAGTTGAATTTTTGCCCGGGTCAGCTCCCGATGCATCACTCTACCATGCAATTTCAGGAGCGGCTTCCTTAGTATGTCTCCTCCGGCTCTCCCTGAGCATTCCTGGAGAGCTCAGGCTGGGTCCCCTGGCTCTTCCATTTCTTTCTTCCAGATGAGGTACCTGCTCCTGTACCACCTTTTGCAGCTTATGCTCCAGCATTAATAAAAATCCTGTTTGCTGTGGCAGCTGGCATCAGCAATGGTCGGTCATCCTACAACCCTGAAAGTCCGCCCTGCTTCATAGACTTCTGAGACAAAAGCTGCATGCTCAGCAAACGCTGGAAATGAGTGTGAGCTGAAACCTTTGTTCTGAAGCACCTCAGCACTGGGTATGCCCTGGTATGATATTAGATCCAGACTTAAAAGACATCCTGAGCACAGGACACCTAGAAAGCAGCTAATGGAGGGAGTAGCTGGAAAATTTTCAAACCCAGCTTGTCTGTAGAAAGTGTGTTTAAAATAATCCTGGGCTGTTTTAGCAAGACGGAAGTATCTCTTCTTGGAGGCCGCTGGCAATGTCAGAAGTAGCTCAGTAGACCGTTGATGGAGTGACTCTTGGATGGTGCTTTGATCCTTGAAGTTTCTACAACCCTGAATGCACGAAAGGTATCTTTTTCCCACTACTTCATGATCTCTTCCCTTCTTTGCCAAATTCCAAGCGAAATTGTTGATGTATTTCAGCCCTTAAAGATGATTGAGGGACTGGCACGTAGATTATAGACCCATAAAATGAGATCATCCCATGCATATTTTCTGTGGTTCAGAAAAGTTCAATTAACTTTTCTTGCTCAGTCTTCCCCCTTCCTCCCTCCCCCATCCTGTTTTGTGGCTTCTTTGGTGTTTCCTGGCTCCAGCTGAGATCAAAAGCAGAAGAGTGGGGTATTGTAAGGATGGCTATTTTAGCAGAACCACTGGGCCTGTGGAAAGCAGAATGGGAAAAATGGGCTTGGTTTGGTTTTGTAAATATCAGTCAATCCTTTCCCCCACAAAATAAAAACCAGGGATGTTTTGGAGCAAGTGATCCTTATACTGAACTGTTGTTTGGGGAAGGTCCAGAAATGCAACAAAGCCATATTGCTCATTGATGAACGTGTACTAAATGGGGGAATGTTCTCTTAACCCGTTCCAGACTAACTTGAATAAGGTATTCGCGGGATAGGATTCAGCTCTCTTAGTTCTAGAGGTACTGAGAGATCTGTGGGGTCCTGACCTATTTTAAATGTATAATCTCACAGGAAAACTATGAAGATGTTCAAGCAGGGATGTGACGCAGACCCCATTAATGGCAAAAGTCATGTCGCTCTCCGCACACAATTGGAAGAACATCACTGCGAAGACAACCTGGAAGATAATGATGTTCTGGGTAATGGCAAAGAAAATGAATGTTTCAGCTTCCCTTTGGCCTTCGAGCTTTGTGTTGCACATGCAACCCTGCTTCAGCTGAAATGGTGGGAATGCTAATGACAAGGATCTGACAGGTAGAAGTAGGCAAGGAGCCCTTTCTGCGGGGCAGTACTGCTGGGGCTGATGTCTTCTCTGGATTTATACGTACTAGAGTTACTCAGAAATGCTGTAACAGACAGACTTTCTTCTCAGAAAACGTACTTCTATCTTAAATACTCTATTAAATTGACTTCTCTAACTTCTGATATCAGAAAAATCAGAATCAACTTTTTCAATGAAGTGTTGTCTTTTTTTCTTGCATTCTTACAACTTTCAATTTTCGTTAGATATTACATCAAATGATCACAATTTAACTGTCTTTTTAGCTTTTGTGTCCTAGAGATACTGTGGAGAAGCACATCTGACTTAATGGTTCCTTTCTTTTTGTCAGAATACCTTGTGAACTTTAAAAGCTATCATTATTCATGCAGACATGACATTTGGTCTTGGGTTCCAGCTTTCCTACTTGACCTAAACTAAATATTTGGGAGTTGTCTAGTCTAAACAGTAATATTCTGGGATTTCAATGATGATCTGAAGGATATAGGCAAGACCAGGTTTGCCAGAGGAGAGGTATCGATACTTGTTAGATGTATTGGGATAAATCAGTTGCACAGGCTGCCCTCGTCACTGGAGAGAGAGCCATACTTCTGAGAAATATCTTTCTCAAACAACACGGACATCCCACTCGGGTTGGGACAAATAACCCTTAGGATACACTACTCCCACTCTCCTCACAGGGGTAGCCTGAGCTGTGAGTTTAGGTTGAGCAGCCGACATGGAGGTTGGAAGTCAGGAGAGGTGAATATCACAGAGTATATATAGAGCCTTTTCTTTAACAAAATGTGGCATACGGGAGAGAAAGACTGTTGTTCCCAGTGGCTGCCCCTCCTTCCTTATGGGGTTGATGGGTTTGTCTTTTCGGTGTCGAGAGATGGTTTCCTCAGTGCTGTTCCCCATCCCAGGACTGGCTGTATCTCAAGGTCTGTTAAGCATCTGTGGTTCTCAGGAGGAGCTGCTGACCAGCCTGTTGCATAGGCTGGGGCGGAGATAACGCTGTAGGTATGGAGCATGGAGCAGCTTCCTAGCAGCACCTCGCACTCCAACTGCATTTGTTCATACCAAGCAGTGAGCTATTCCCTTCCCTACAGGTTTTGTTGTGGGGTATTTTTTAGTCTTTTACTCCTTCTTTCTCCCCCTTCTCTGGGTTATTTAGCACCTCGGGCTGGGCTAGGAAGTGCTGCAAGCGCATCCAGCCTTGGCTGCTGTTAGCATATGCTCACAGGTTCTTGAGTGAGCAATGTCCGCTCCGGTTAAGGGAGATGTCTTCGGCTCCAGTGTTTCCTCCCTCCTGGATTCTCACTTACTCTGTCACTTGCTGGGCCAGGCGGCAGTAAAAGCCATTGCCAGGGTGGGGCTGTCCCTGGAGGAAGAGGTGGGTAGGAGGACTTGGAAAGTCATGAATGCGAAGTCAATGAGCCAAAGCTAATAACATTTCCAGGGATGCAAGCGCTGGGGCCTGGGAGCCCAGCCCCATCTTCACCACATGCTCCTTGGAGAGGATGATCACTGAGTGTTCCCATCATAGGGGAATGATGGTTTTAGACTAGTCCCAGGCTCCACTATGTGTCCTGTCTGCACTGGTGGTCCAAAGCAAATGCTGCAAATAGCATCACAGAAAAATCTCACAACAGGACCAGTGCAAGTTTAATTTGTAAGTTAAGAAGTTAATAATATTGATATACCATGGTTTCTGAGATTTAGACCCTTTCCAGAACCCTTCTAAACAGGCAATTAAAACCCCTGCAACATCTAGCATCTCTGTCCAGTCTTGATATTCCTTTAACTCACATCCAGCATCTAGCTCATTTTTTGGATCTCTCTATTTTCTTGCCCTCTGCAACATGTGGCAATTAGTTCCACTGTCTGATGATGCTTAAAGTAACTCTGTGTGTGGAGGGGGCCTTTTTCTTCAGTTTTGGTTCAGTTTTAGTTTAATTGCTGAGAGCTAGACTGAACAGCAACCTGGCATCTGCTTTCTCTAAACAGAAAAAGAGAGCAGAGCCTTTGCATAAAGATCCATATTAGCCTGTGTAGGTAACAAGTGATCGTAAACTTTGGTGGTTTTACTTGTGACATTTTGGGATCTCTTATGTGTAGCAACCCTTTGGTATGCCAGAATAGTCATGAACTGAAGAAAGAACTGTTTCTTTGCCCATGTGATATTTTATCCTGGTTTTACTGAGATACAAGTGAGGTACCGCATTTTCTTCCTAGACTTTTCCTAAAGAAAATGCAAGCAGTCATTTGGATAGAACATATCTACCTTCAAGCTAGAGGTAAATACCATAGAAGGAACATTTGAAAATCAAGGTCTTATGAAGCAACTGAGAAGAATTGTGGAGAATTTCACCTCTGTTTTGCTTCAGCTGAAATATTTGCTGTAAATTTTCCACTGCTCTAGATTGTAAAGATGAAGGTGCGATAGCTGCGACTGGTCACCTGCCGCCTACAGAATTTACAGACTGAAACTTCTCTGAACTTTTGGGAATAATGTGGTCAAAGGGAGAGTCTGTATTCTCAGTTTCTGCCTTTCTTTTCTTTCTAGACTTCTTATGAAAATCTTTCTATGCATGATTAGCTAATAGGAATCAATGCACTTCAAGACTATTACAGCTCTGGTCAGGCTGCCGCCCCAAAGTTCAGCTACCTGCCAGAGGATGTGCATGTACTTGGAAACAGGGGCTGAGAAGTTATTTGGCAGCACCAGCTTCCAGCTGGGACAGCTGTATTTAATATCTTCATTTGGCCCTTTCTACTCCAATTCCAGACAAAGCTTGGGTTAAAACAAAGAATGGTCCTGGGCCAAAGAATTGATCACTCTCAGTTCTATACATGGCCTCATCCTTACAAATCAGAGCTGAGAATCCTCTGGGGTCTGCGCTGAGGTCCCTGTGGTTGAGCGATGCTGGGTTACATGACAGTGAAATGGTCCAGCTCTGTTACGACTCTGGGAGTGTTTTGGCCCTTCTCTGCTACTTAAAACATTGCTTCAGAGCCTTCTTGTCTCGGTGGCTGGAAACTTGCTGGTAATTCTCTACCTAAAACGACTAGTGGGTGATGTATGCCTATTCTTTCCTAACTAAACATTACGCTAAGGGTTGTTGTTCTCCATCTTCGTGCTTGTCTCTTCAACTGAGATCTCATGCCCACAAAGCTCTTTTTTTTTTTTTTTTTTTTTTTTCTGCAAAAGACAGGTCGTATTCTTTCAGTATATATTCCTTGTGATATCCAAGTATTTCATAAGCTCTTGGGAGGATGAAGCAGCACTCTGCAGCAGTATGGTTGTTGCCATTTTGTGGTGGGATAAATGCACGAAAGGACATGGAAGACTACTGTCTTCAATGGTGATGTCTCTACCTGGGCTTTTGTTTGTATTTGGTGGGACGATGATTATGACTCCTCCAACCTATTATGCCTCTCTGTTTCAGAGAGAAGAGTTATGCCCAGGATCAGAGTTACCAGAGGGAAGAAGTTTGCTACACCTTCTTGGAGTCATGCCACCCTACAACAAGGAACCTGTGACACCTTCCCCAAAAAGAGGGACCCTGACATTCTTCAGGGTATTTTCTTCATATAAAGGTAAATGCTTTTTCCCTCTCTTTGCATCTGTTTTATACATGGAATTCATTTGGTAATATCTGTAGGGTCTAGATTTCATGATTACTCTCTTCATAACTGGATCTTGGATTCACCTTTCCCCTGCTTCTTCCAATAACAGTGAAGCCAAGAAGCTTATCCTTTTCTTTTTGCTCCTGAAAAACCTCTTCACCTTTCCTGTCCCCTGGCTTACACTCTCCTCCTTGGTGCACTGCTTCCTACGATTCCTGTTTCGCAGGACTGATCCTCTCCTCATTCACGACGTAGTGGGGTGCAGATGGGTTGTTGTCACCCTTGAGGCTCTATCTCTGTAGCAGTGCCACTCTTTGCAAGGCAATAGAATGATAGACTGGTTTGGGTTAGCAGGGACCTTTAAAGATCATCTAGTCCAATCCCCCTGCCATGAGCAGGGACTTCTTCAACTAGATCAGGTTGCTCAGAGCCCCGACCAGCCTGGTCTTGAAAGTTTCCAGGGATGGGGCATCTACAACCTCTTTGGGCAACTTCTTCCAGTGTTTCACCACCCTTGTCATAAAAAACAGACAAGACCTCCTCTATGACTACCCGATGTGATTTGCCCAAGGGCATAAAGGATGCTTTTAGTGGGGCAGAAACACATCCTGGACCTTTCAGAGACCCCTCTCCTTCTACCATTGCCTTACTCAAGAAGGCACCCTTGCAAGTGAATGACACTAAATGTCTTTCCAGAGACTAAAAAAGGGGTTGTAAACAATTCCCAATGCTGTTTGTAGTAGGCAGGTCTGATGCAAACAGTGACTTTCTGCACTTGTAGACACTGAGGAAAGTTAGAGTGGAAATACTTGACTGTAGGTTCCACAAGTTTGTAGTTGTCAAGTGAAACCAAAGCAAGTGCCTCGGCTGGGAGACATTACTCCTTTAAATTCTCCATCGACATTAATTAGGAGTCCCTTACATGACCTTGCAGATGATGGTTTTCCTCCTTCCAAATTGTATTTAATGAAAAAGCCTGGCTTGCCAGGTGGGTGATTTTTCCCAGGATCTCACAACACTCAGATTCATACTGATGAAAACCTCTTAAGCTTCATGAGAATTTAGATCCAAGCAGTGTTTTTTCTCTAATTTCCCACGATTTTCCATTCTGAGAACTATCCTTTTGAACATATTTATTCCAGCTTGCGCATTTCAAGGGCCCACAATTTGACACAGCCTCTTCTACCTTCCAGATGCTTGTCAGAAAGGAGCTGCTATTCTACCTCCCGAGGGTTGTATTTTACAGCACAGGGTGTGTCTCTCAGTACAATTTAAATCAGCAATAATTAGGGGAGACTGAGAGCTCTGAATGTACCAAGGCAGGAGAAAAAGGACGGTCCTTGCCCTTTACTTTCTGAAATGAGACGTTTTCCCCATCAGCCGTTGCCTGAATTCTCAGTCTTTCTCCATGGAGTGTTCGGATTCAGGGGAAGAAAGAGGAAATTGAATGATATGTTGAGTCTCCATGAAAGTTATCCAATGTCTGCGCCCTACCTAAAATGAACAGTCTCGAAAGCGCGATGCCAAATCCGCCTTTTTCCTGCCTCTGCCACTCTTGCTCTCTAAGATGGCTTGGCTGAGAGACAAATTTCCTTGCAGTCAGGAAAGAAAAAAAAATCAGAAACAGAAGCACTTCTGAGCCGTTACCCTGTGAATTACATGGACATGTGGTGGGAGGCTGAGCGCTCATCCTCAGACCCCGCAGCGGCTGAGGTCTGCCCCAAGATGGATGGAGCCTCGGTCTGTCACCAGGAGATCTTCAGAGGCACCTACATTTGCTGTCGAGCTGTAACAGAGTCATTGGCTGTTTTCACTAGCTGGAGACATGCCCAAAGGGAGAGGAATTCGTTAAAAACAAGAGCTGCAA
Source organism: Elanus axillaris (assembly GCA_026212715.1). NCBI lineage: Eukaryota > Metazoa > Chordata > Aves > Accipitriformes > Accipitridae > Elanus > Elanus axillaris. The sequence continues at coordinate 46,858,565 of JANZLQ010000056.1, read as the reverse complement.
AATACCCCGTGCTTCAGATCTGTGTCTCCTTTGCTGAGCAGCAATACGTACTAGACATGCTCTGCAAGCAAATGCATCCTTTTCTAGACTATACCATGTCTTGAAACCCCAGTTAACCAAAATCCACTGTTCTAGAATAGAATAGTTCTGTCGCTCTCTTTCCAGGGCATTGCATGCAGTTTGAGTTTTAGGCAAGATTTCTTGAGAAATAAATTTTACCTGGTCATGCCTTGTGTGCATGTCCTTCTGCATGGTTATGCGTTTCTACTGGACTTTGATAGCTGCGGATGATTGTAATCACAGCGGATTTGGGGCTGAAGTGTCAAAGTTATGAGGCTTCGGCCCATTTTAGGCAAAAAAAAATGACAGCCATGGGATAAATTACATTTATAAACATCTCAACCAAGGCAGGCAGTTGTGGTGTAGAAGTTCACATGTTATTAGTCACTGTAGAAGCAATAAGGGGAGAAACCTTATGAAAGAGTGGACTGGGGGAAAACTGGGGCTGGGGGCTGCCTGCCTGGGGAGCAGCTCTTCTGAACTGCATCTGGAGGTCCTGGTGGGCAACAGACCCTGGCAGCAAAGGTGGCCAACAAGATCCTGGCCTGTACTGGTACCAGCACAGCCAGGAGCTTTTGGAAAGCAACTACCCATCTCTAAACAGTGCTTGTTAGACTACATCCAGAGCCTGTACCCGGTTTTGGTGATGAGCACTGCACAGTGTCATATCAAAAAAGGATACCTTCCTTTCAACGTGTAGGATTGTGAGACCCGTGGGATCTGTGTGCTCCTGGGAGTTGCCTCCCCAGTCACACATCCATCACCTCTTCCTTCTTTTCCTTAGCACATTAGAGAATTGCTTTTTTTCAACTGCACTGTGATTCTTCTTGCCTGGGTGATTTTTCCCAGGATCTCACAACACTCAGATTCATACTGATGAAAACCTCTTAAGCTTCATGAGAATTTAGATCCAAGCAGTGTTTTTTCTTTAATTTCCCACGATTTTCCATTCTGAGAACTACCCTTTTGAACATATTTATTCCAGCTTGCGCATTTCAAGGGCCCACAATTTGACACAGCCTCTTCTACCTTCCTACCTGACTTTCAGAGCCAAGAAAGAAGGTTTGGAATCTGGTTCTTTGGTCACTGCTAGGCTGACAGGCAAGTTGGAGCTGTTGATGGAATACAGGCACTGTGTTGGTTTCCCTTGCTTCTACCATTACACCTAGCCTATCTCACCTGTCTGACTTATCCTAGTTTTTTTTAAAGAAAAGTCTTAAAGGTAGCAAGCATGATTTGGCTTATGTCTATGTATGCTGTCCAACCATGAGAGGGACTGATAGTCCAACAACCAGGACACTTGTTTGCTAGGAGTCAGACTGAAGCCCCTTCTCCTCGACATCCTTCCAAATACGATCTTTGTCAGACCACTAAACCTTGCTGTCCACCAGTCCTTTGGGAGTCATAGTCCTGCCTTGACTCCCAGGAAGGCTGCATCAGTGTTTGTAGGGATAGAGCCTATGTAAGCATTTTAAATGGGAACAAATGTTAGAAACATTCCTGGACTTTTACTGTAGAGAGAATGCTGAAGCAGTACTTTAAATTGCAAACACAAGCAATTGAGACTTTCTCTCTCCATGTTCTGGCCAGTATTGAGACTTGCCAAAGAGATACCTCCAAGAGGATTAATTCCTGGATTTGCTTAAGGCCCCATGCATCATGGAAAGGGCTCAATGGAGAGATTTACTGTGAGCAAGTCTATTCCTTCCTCTCAATGCCAATTTCACAGCTTTAATGCTGAGGAATTGTGTTCACAGCTTCCTTGGAGCTCCTCGCTGAATTGCCACTGTAATGGCTTTGCTCCTTTTAACAGCCTATGGCTAGGAGTGTTTGGAGAGTGAGAAGCACAGATTTCAGGCCCAGAATTAGTCTTCTGGCAACAAAGTGACCACCAGCAACAACTGAAATGTTCATTTTGCAATTTCTAGGAACAAAAAAAAAAAAACACCAAAAAACTTTCATGTTTTCAGCTCAGGTTGGGCTGTTTCAACTAAAACTTAAATTGTTTTGATCCAAACGCCCCCCCACCCCCAACCCTGCAACCCAACCAAGTCTTTTGAACGATGAACATTCCCAGGCAGAAATGCCACCTCTGTGCCCTCTAAGAGTTGCCATTTGGAGGTTCATCCCCTCTTCTGTCTTCTTGAAAGTGGGCGTCACAGCTACTCTGTCTTTTCTGTCTCTTTAAGCTGCCAGAGAATGTCAGAGGAGCACTGTGTGGGGATTCTTGGACAGCTGTAGCCTGTCTGAGGAACCAGACTCATGGGGGGACTACAACACCCACTGATCATTGCAGCTGCCTCACTGAACCAAAACTTGCAAATGGGAACTGAGAATGGTTTTGGCTTCTGATTGCAGACCAACATCACTTATGCCTCCATAAACTAGAAAGTGCCTCTTGACCTGCAGAGCTGGGATGTCCAGGGCTGAGAGCAGACGTGAGCTACACGAGGAGGTGTATAACCAGGTACGTCCAGCTCTGAGCACCTCCGCGGGCAGGGTGGCATTGGCGATGCAGCACATAATGTGCTCTGTGGAGTGGAAATGCTGCAAGAGGATGGGGGAGTGAGGAAGGCAGAGCATTTTACCCCAGTGGGAAAACGTTCAGGAGGGAGGAGGAGGTTAACACCTTTCCCCTGGAAAGAAAAACAAAGCAAAACACAAGCATGCCAGAGCCTCCTGAATGCCTGAGCTGGGACAATGCCTTTTTCTGTCTTCGCCTCCGCTGGCACAGTGACCTCTAGTATGGCGAGGACCGTCCGGCGGGAGATGGAAACCTGCCACCCCTTGAGTCACCGACGCCACCTCCCACATCACTTTCCAATGTGCCTGTCTCCTAATTAGCCAATAAATTCACAAGCGCTTTTCTGTCATCCGAGGGCTGCTCCAGCAACCTCGCGCTGGTAACGTTTCAATTGTGTGTCTATGTGTGCGTCGGTCCTGCCAGCTTCTGGGGCTCGGGGCAGGCGACGGCGCCCAGCCAAAACCACAGAAAGGCTTTAGTGAAAAAGAATATGCTCCAAGTACGAGCAAATTGGTGTATTCCATTTGAGGTGATATTAACTGCTTTCTGCACAGTGGCTTCTAGGGCACGGCGCCTCGGCCCCTGGAAAAAGAAGTGTTTCTTAGTGAAAGGGTTGCAAATCCCATGGCACACAAATGCTGCACTGTGCTGAGCCCAGGGCACTTTACACCTGATTGCCTGTGGGTGTCCAGGTCATCTCGGGAGCTGCTCTGGGGTTTGTACCTTGAACAGAGACGGAAGGCTCAGGCTGGTGCCTCTCTCCACCCCTGACGCTTGCTGCCTGGTGATTAAAGCTCAGGCAAGCTCCCCATTTCAAGAATCCTTCTCTACCCTGCCAAAAAGACATTTGGTGCCTTGAGTCTGTTGTAACTCGGCTGTGGTACAAGTAGTCAGAAGCTCCTATCCTATGACAGCTGTGATTGATAGCAGTTTGTCCCACTGATTGCAGCCACTGGGACTGGATTAAGCACCTAAGCGGCAAAGGCAGCATCCAAATAACACGAGAGCTTTAGAGCTGAAAGACACTGGAGAGTGCAAGGCACTGTGGCAGGAAGGGAGTTGTAGCTGTCTTCATCACAAAGTCTTTATCACAAGAAAGAGAAGAGGATGTCAGGAGAAGCTTTTCTTGAGCATATCTGGCTGCTCAGTAGATCTCCCCATGCAGAGATGGGCTGAAATGTGGTGCTGGTGCTGTGTGCAGGCTCTGGCACTCACCTACAGAAGACTTGCAGGTTGACTTCCCAGGCACGGGTCGCTTCGGAGCTGCAGGAGAACGGGGTTTCCTTGGCAAAGAAGGGGCTGTAGGTGTTAGATTATGCAAATAAGGGCTCATCTCCCCAAACACAAAGGAGAACCCAGGTCCAGCCAACCCTAGGGCTGTCCCAGGGGACCAGTTGGCCCCATGGATGGGGTTACTCCCATCACCGTGAGTCAAGGCAAGGTGGTCTCCAGAGCACCTCACAGACCAAGGGGATGCAGACAAAGAGCATTTCAGGATTGCATAAGACTTATTGTGGTAAGTTTAGAGCGTAGCATGGCTTTTAGGGGAGAAATCAAGGATGGGCAATGGGAGGGATCAGGGTGATTTGGGGAGGAACAAGTGTGGGAAAAGAGAGGGATAAGGGGACAAGAGGGGCTGTCTGCATGTAAAAAGGTGGCAGGTAGGTACAAGTCTGTCCTTTTTTTTTCTCATTAAACTGCATTTCTAGCTGGTTTCCTGGGTGAAGGGCTCTCTGCTCTGTCTGCACGTGTGTGCACAGAGGACCAGGTATCAGAAACTGGAGCAGCACCATTGGTCACGGCCCAGCTATGGGAGAGACTGTGGGGCTTGAGGGTTGGTTGCTGGTAAGACCCTGAGTCTGAACCAGTTGGCAGAGAGAGAGACCTGTTCACGTTTGCATGTCTGTGCATGAAGCTGTGTTAAACCAGCAGGGATCAGTAGCGTATGCGTGTTTGCATATGTATGTATTTTCCAACCCCAGGCTTTCATTCTGGTTGCTGAACATTAGTGAGCAGCCCCAAGGATGCTACATCTCCAGGAGATACATCCCAGGGTGAGGTGTGGACTGTTCTTAGCCACCACAATGGAGTGTGGGCTAGAAAGGTCTGGAAGTGTTGGATGAAGGTGGGGTGAAGATCTGAGACCCTAGTGCTAAATGGTTTCTGCAGCAAGATGCCAGACATTCTCCAAAAAGGAGAGCATGGCCTTCCCCTCTCCTCTCCTCTTACAATTTTATTTAATCCAAAGGCATTTATAGTAGGAACATTTCTTTTTATAAACTCTTCCATCAGCCGGATGCGCCTCTGCGGGGCATGTTGACACATCAAATTAAGCTGTGGTTTGGGTGGCAGCTGCCACGGGCCCAAGGATGTGAAGATGTGAGTGGGAACGTTGCAGAGGGGAAGGAGGAAGGCTCCTAATGGCTAAAACCTGCGGTTGAGAGCTGGCTCTCAGCAAAACCACCTTCATCAAAGCTGAGCCATCCTTGCTGCCGAGTGAGACACTGGGATCCTTGCAGTCTGCACGTCCCCATTGTCCCTTGGGCAGGGACAGGAGGGCGGTGGGGGCATTCAGAGGTGGACCCGTGCTTCTGCCCACGTCTCATCCTGAACTGACCTCCCTTTGTGTGTGCTCTGAGACATTTGCTTGCTTCTGTCCTCTTCCTCCACGATTTTTTGTGTCTCTGTGCTTCCCCATTCTGGCTGGAAATACTGAAATTCATGCCAGGAAAGGCTGTTTTCATGGCATCTTGCGACTAGCTGGCCCAACCCTGTGAGATTTCCACTTCCATCCAAGAGCTTGTCCTACTTTCAGGCCAGCCTAGGGAGATCACTCATGGTGTAAAATGCCTTCCTTCTCCCCTCCTGCCCTGGGGACTCACTGCAGCTCCCACCTCTATGCTCATGGGGTTCCCAGTGATACCCCTTTTCTGCTGCTCCCCAGCTCCTCCCCACCTGCTTGGCACATCCTCAGCTGGGGCTTACTCAGTCACGGATTGGGGAGGGATGAATGGCCAAGGAAGGGAACAGAGAGGAACAGAGGGCATTTGGGAGAGCCAGGCACAGTGGAGACAGCAGAAGACCTTAATGGGCTAAACCCATTTGCTGATAGTTTTGGGTTATCCCAGGATTCAGCCTTTCAGCACAGCTCTGGTGTGGATTGAAGCCTCTTGAATTTCAGATCATGTTCTTGATGTGAGAGACTCATCCAGCTGGGTCCCGTGTCCTGCTCCTCCTCCTCAACCCAGTTTTGCAGTTTATTGCCTGTCCTTGAAGCCAAGGAGCAGCTCACTGGCTTGCAGAGCCATGGTGTTGGGTGTGCACAGCCTGACACTGTGTATTTGTGCTCGACTTTGGCTGCAGCCTCTCGGGCTGTCTTCCTGCCTGATAGATGCTTAGATGGGGAGAAGGCAGGCCCCGTCCCATGGCAGGACAGGGAGCAGTGCATGGGTTTTCTCTCAATAAGATGCTGACATGAGGGTGCCTGCCCTGGACCATCAGATACTGATGAACACACGAATATCCATGCTATTTTTTTGTCTCTATGGAGTCAGAAAAACAAGTTGGTTTGCTAGCAGAAGGTTTTTAAACTCTGTGGCTGGACAGAACAGTCTCGAGAATGGACCATGCCTTGTAACCAGCCTTGCCATGACCACATACCCCAACCCCAGGCAGATGAGACTGCCTGGGGCCATCCCTAGAAAAGCCCAAGTGTTTCCTACTGAAATGGTGGATATGATTCCTAGGCTGCCTGAATCCAGTCTTTAAACGGTGTCATCTCTTAAATACTACAAATGTTGGCAGCTGAGCTGCAGGCTATCTCACAGAAGCAGTAGGGACCTGTGGAGCTGGGGCAAGGTACGGTCAGAGCTTTACCCACACCATGGCTTGGCTTCCCTCCTGCCACAGGGATGTACGAGCCAACCTCCGGAAGAATACAAGTTGAAGACTAGTAATGGCGATAACGTGGAAGTATCTTGTAAACACGTCTGCTGCTCCCACCTCTCTCTGTTGAGACTTCATTTATCTGGAGAACGAAGTGAGGCATTGGATTTTAGATTTGCAGTACCCTGGGACTAAAGAGTGGCCCCAAACCAATGTATAGATATCATTGCTAAGGATAAAAAAATAGCTCAGTTCTTGCAGGCTTGCTGAATCTACACATGCCTGCAGCTGACCAGCAATTCCTAGCTGTTCTGCAAAAATAAATAAAGAAAGGCACTGAGATCCTGAGGCTAAGAATTATGTGAAGTTGGTGGTTCTGCCAAAAAGAAATCCACAGGTTAGATGTGGCAGAAGCCTCACTACATGTACCTTTCTAAGAGGAACCAAAGCACTTCCTTCCATGTTGATGGATGCTTTGGAGGGTCTAACAGAAAAAGGGACCAGGGAATAATTAGTTATTCCAAGAGAGAAACGTAACACGGTTGCTCCAAGACAAAGCAGGAGGGAAAAAGCAGCATGGTGAAAAGGACATCAAGCTGGCACTGAAGTCAGTGATGATGTCCTCTGCCTATCAGGAAAGGGCTTAGAAAAGAGAAAAGAAAATCTGAAATGGGTTGATAGACTAAAGGAATCCTGCTGGACATTAATCACTTGAAATGCTGCCTTTCAGGGGGGAAAAGGATCCAACTCCTGTAGCAAATGGTAGATTCATCGAATGTTAAGACAAGAAAAGATCTCTGACCTCCCACATAAATCCCCTGCCTGCCCCAGAGTTCCTGCGCCATAACTCACAAGGGAGCTCATGCATGTGTTTCAGAAAGACATCCTGTCTTGATTTCAAAGGGAGAACCCACACCAGCCTTAGGTAAGCTGTTCCTGTAGTTAATTATCGTATTGAAAGAGAAAGAAGTGTGCTTTATTCCAGATTGAATTTGTCTGGCTTCGGTTTCCAGCCATTGGATCTTGTTAAACTGATGTCTGCTAGATTAAAGACCCCTCTGCTGAATACAGACAAAGTGGCAATCTAGAAACGAGAAGGTCCAAGGCCAAGCTCTGTTCTTTGTTAGACTTGCAAAGCCCCGCTAAAAGGAGGAGAGCAATGCCTGAGATCGTGGGGCACCGAGCTGGGTCACTAGGGACCCCCCCCTCCTTTGCCGTCTCCTCCTGGCTATGGTTGTGAGTCCAGTTTTTGGCTGGCAGGTCAAGACAGTGCCATTGGATGTAAGGGAGGAGAAAAAGCCAACAAACCTTCATCCCCCAACCACCTTTTATTTGCTGTAGACTAACCAAGCTCAGACGAAGACAAGAAATGTTTGGCACTGCAGCATACGTTTGTTTTGCAGAGCCAAGGCATGCTTTAGATGCATTGTGTTGGGTTGGACACCTGTGCCCTGAAGCGGGAATACGCAGGGCATGCATGGGGTCAGGCTGCGTGGTCATCATGCTTCCCACCTGGTGCAAAGGCCAGCAAACTGAAACATCTTCCAGTGGCTTTGGCAGTAAGAAAAGAAAAAATTTAATCTTAAAATAAAAAGAAATCAAGCTAATCAATACCGAAAAAGTCCCATTTAATGTGATACAGACCAACCCGGTGCTCTTGATGTCTCCTCCTGGGCTGGACACAGCAAGAAGCGTTGGAGGAGAGGCTTGCCCTTGGGATGCTGCCGTCCATGGTCGCTGGGCAGGGCACGGCGTTGTGGTTTCCTCTGTAGGTGGGGGACTTGGGTACAGCCTCAAGCAGCTCTAAAGCTGACTCTGGAGGGAGGGCTGAGAGGAGACACATCCAGGAGGACCCTGGAAAGAAGGAGGCCAAGGACGAAACAAAAGGACCCAAACTGGAAGGCAAAAAAGAACAGCAGTCCCTCTCTGCTCCCCTCTCCTTCCTCCCCCTCCTGGGCTGACACTAAGTACAAGCTTCCCCTCCCACAAAATAAAGGCCTTGATGACAGACTGCCTTCCCCAGAATGGAGTGTTGAGTTGAAATCTGGCCCTGAGGATTTGTGGTGGCTCAGGGCAAAAGTCAAAACAAACACAAACACATTCCCCAGTGCCGACGTCGATGCAACCCTGAAGAGGAGCTGGTGAACCAGAGTTAACAGGCAGGAGAGATTTCTGTTTGCGTGTGCCAGGGGAACACGGAAAATGGCCAGGAAATGTGGCTTTCCTTCGAGTTGCTGGGGCAGGGGGCTTACACCATCAACCGCTGGAGAAAATTGGTCTAGTGCCTTCTTTCCAGTTGCAACATTGGCACTTTTCTTTTCCTCTCCCTTTGAAACAGCTTTTTGCCAGGCGGGTCTGGTGGTAGCCAGATCTTGCGGGCTTTGCCAAGAGGTGGCGGTGCTGGCGCTCGATCGCCTGGGTGGGCAGGTGTCTATGCCAAATGCCTACGTGTGTCCACGCACAGCGCAAGTGGTGTCTTTGGGGTGAGGCACGAGGATGTGAGTAAAGATTTTGTAGTGCAACACAACTGGAGCAGTACTTGTTTAAGACAGGATGCAGTAGAGTTTAAAAGACTTTTCCTTTAATAAACTGAGTGGCTGGTCAAATGTTGGCTCTGAGGATGATTCCTAGCACCAGCGGAGGACTCTGGATTCTTAAACTCTTCAAATACGTTATTCTCCTACAGTGCTTTTCGACCAAAGTGTTTTAAGATGGTAAATAAGTGGTAACGTCTACCCTGTTGCACCACAGTGGAAAGAAAGGTTGGAAAGCATCCCTTCACCCTACTGAGAGAAGGGTCCTATAAGCTTTGGATATCTGGTCCATGGAAGGAAAAATGACATTCAGAGACCCTCAGGGAGAGCTCAGAGTTGTTGAGGTTTGGTCAGATGTCAGCTAGGGTTGGTGGGCAATGTTTGCTTTAGAGCATCTTTACTCTGCTTGGATGTGGGTTGAGGACAGGGGCACAAACAGCCTTAGGCATCAGTTGGAGAATTCATTTCCAGACACCCGTGAATGGACCCAAGCTGTGATATTCACGGTCTGCCTTACAACCTCTAGGAGAGGCTGGGTGATGGAGGAACAGCCCACTAAAGCGCCACGAGGGAGCTCAGCTGTGGAAGTCTGTGCTCTAAACCAGAACGTTTAAATGGGGCAAGAAGGAGACATTTAAGATTCACCGTTCATTGCAAAACAAGCAATGAACTTGCTTAGCAGTCAGTCACAGGGAGTGTGCAGCACTTTACCCATCTGCAGTGCCATGTAGGATCACAGTGATTACACTAAGTCACACAATTAATCCTAAGAATATCAAACACTGTAACCAAGGCTTACGTGGAATATTTGATTTAGCTCTGGAGTTCTTTATGGAAGGAAAATAGAAGCTGCCGCCTACCAGACACCTCCCCAAACCTAGCCTTTGCAACGCTCTGTGTTAAAACACAGTTTGGAAGCAGGCAAAGAGGCTTTTCTGTGTAATCAAGTGATTAATATAAACCATGTGGTCTAATGATCTGACAGCTCAGATGTTGCCCTGTGCCACTTAAGATGCTGTGGTTTGAAAGAGTACCAAACAGAGCTCGGCTCTCCCCTTCCTTAAGTTTATAGAGTTTCACAGGGTAATACATTTCAGTGGGTTTGTGCCGTGCTAGCAGTGACGGGTGAGAAGCTGGGAGATATTGTAATAACAAGCAGACAAGCAGTGTGTGCATGGCTCATCCAGCTCCTGTGGCAGTTCCCCAGGGAGAGAGGGAAACTAAAAAGGCTATCCTCATTTCTGTCCGTTCCTTGTCAGGAAGGCTTCTGCTCATCTGGCAGTTGGCTTGGGCATTAGGAATAAAAGGACCTTTGAAACCGCCCCC
>JANZLQ010000056.1:46822411-46848136 GCA_026212715.1 Elanus axillaris | reverse complement strand
ATAATTGCATTTTACACCGCGCCCCCCCCCCCCTCCCCCCAATTCATACACGTTTTTGTCTGCCTCTCACCTGAGCTCTTTGCTGAATTAATAATGCATTTCTCCTCAGACACCCCCAGGAGGAAAGGAGCTATGGCCAAGGGGAGGCGGTGTGCCGAAGCAGCAAAAATATCTACCTATGTACACGATGATCTCCTCTCTGGTCCCAGCTCTTCTTTGAGCAAGTCACCTCCCTTCTTTGGCCATGAGTTCCTTTCCTGATATCTACCGAAACCGAATTTTCTTTTTCCCCTTGTGAGTGTTTCGGACTATGGGCTAGTGCAGCCCAGGCCAGCCAACAGAGAATATGTCTCTGAGGGATACTTTGAAGCTCTGAAGGCTATTATGAAGTTTTGAGGAATATTTCTAAGCATCTTCAGGTTTTGAGTAGAAAGGATTACCGCTTCCAGACTGCCGAGGACATTTTGATAGGAGATGTTTGCTTTTGAACCCATGAATGAAAATGTAAACATGAACCAGTCCCAAAACTTTATTTTCCTGAAAAATCAGGATGAATGTAGTAAGATACAGAAGATTTGGGCTACGTTCCCTTCTCTGGGGTGACCTTAAAACTTATGTCTCTGTCCTGCCTGACCTTTGAGTGAAGGAGAGATGAATTCTCCTCTACCTGTGATGACAGAGGGGTTTAGATGGCTAGGTCAGACCAACACCTAACTGTTAGACAGCAACAGTTGGTGAGATTGATCCCATTCCATTCTGAAAATCCCACAGTTAGTCAACTTTAACCAGAACCCAGGAGTTCTACCTCTATTTCTGACGTTACCTACCAGACCTTGCTCCTGATTTCTGGATTATGGTACCTTGGAGAAAGAGTTCACCTTGGAAATCTCTCTGCCATATGGCAAGGTCAACTCCCTACAATTCCTGACAGATGTTTAGGGCAGGGAAGGCTGAAATAATATACACGCAAGGACTTTCTGTATCTTCTCAAAGGGAAAAGACGCACTATAGCTTCTGGGAGAAACTGGAGGTCATGAGCAAGCCCGTTCTTCTCCAACCCTTTTTCCCCTTCGGTGTACAGCTGCCCTGTGCTAGGTGGGGACCTGATCTCATCCCAGGTCCGCTGTGATGCTGGTGAAAGGCTGTGGTTCCTCTCCCCAGGAAGGCAGAGATGCGAGCACCAACCACGGCAGCAGCACACAGGTGAACCAAGTTCAGAAGCAGATAATAATCGTGTTGTCAATCTCATCTCCACAGGATGTCGATGAGGCCAAGAATTTTGCAAAAGTTTTTGTAGCTTAAAAAAAAAAAAAAAAAAGAAGAGTTCTGCAAGGAATAAAAATAAAACCCCACATAGCATGTTTCAGGGTTTAAACCAGTTTCTAAGCATAGGGATTAGCATAGAGGGCCGATACTCCACACCTCTCTTCTGTGGGTATACTACACCATCCTCAAAACCACTGGAGTTTTACAGCTGTCAGAGGCAGGATATTGGGCAGATTGGACCTTGGGACTGACATGGCTTGACATCTCCTTCCATTCTTTCCAGTCAGGGGCTATCAAGAGATGCACTTGATTCCTCCACCAACCTAAATGATCTGGCCAAGCAGAGATCAAGAAGGTTCAGTATTTTCTGTGGGGAGACAAACAGGTTGTCTTCCTCAGAGCAGGACATAAAGCATCCAGCCTCTCACCATCCCTCCTAGCCCCCAAATCAAGAGGACTTCTTCTTGCAGCATTCCTGAGCCCAGTCTCTGCAGCTTTATAGTCATATATTTAGCATTTAAAACACTGTATTTTACCCTGAACTTTAAATTGTCCTCCTTCTCCTCACTGTTTCTGTCCTTTCCCATCAGCGACAGTTGTAGTCTATTTGATACAGGCCAGGTTACTGAACCATGACTGTGTAATTATGGTTGGAGCCACAGAGCTATTTTTATGCCCTGCCAGAGATTATTCACTTATCAGGAATGTATATTTAAGTGGCAGGCTCTGAACTGTCCGCTAAAAATAGGCAAACCCAGTGCCCTCTGTGTTTTCTTTCAACTCTGTCATCTATCACGCCTTCAATTTCCGCAACCACATCAACGTCTGTGCAGGGCAGGACGAGTCAGACTGGAGGGGAGCAGCTGGTGACCTCGCTTAAAAAAACCCGACAAACAAAGGGAAAGGAAAGGGAACACGTAACACCACCTTCGCTTGAGCGTGGCAATAGCCTGGAAATGGAAGAAGGGCTGTCATGCTGTCAGCTGGGGTTAACTTTCCTTTCAGCACGGTTATTGCTTGACCCCAGGGTCTCTGTGCTGCTCTGCAGCTCCGTGTGGCAGCTTCTCCCCATCAGCAATCAGCGGCCAAGAGGTGGCATGAAGAGCTTGGTTCTGGGACAGACGGGGCAGGAGCTGATCGCACCCATCACAGAGTATCTTTCTCTGCAAGCCCTCATATGGAGAAAGGTGGTAAGGAAAAGGCAAGAAAAAAATGCTTTCAAACAGCACTGAGAAGGTTTATCCAGGTTTAATGTCTGCAGCTCACCTGGAGTGCCCGCTGCTTCTTTTAAGTGCAGTTGTAGTGTCACCAAGCGTGGACCAAACCTCATCAAGGAGTGGTCCTCAGGTGCCAATAATTTCCCGTAAGTAATGGCCATCCTGTGTTACTCCTCCTGGGATGTTTCCACCGGTTTGCAGATGGCGGCACAGATACCTCATGTATTTCATGTTTCTGGCATTTCCCAGGCTTGATCCCTTCATGGTGGCAAGAAATCTCAGGGTTTTTTTGGTGGCCTTCAGCCCACCAACCTGTCTGTTATTCTTTTGGCTTGTTCTGATGGGGAGAAGAGGCCTTTTTTGCCTGTCTTGCATGGGGCAGCAGACACGAGAAGAGATATTTTCTGCAGCGTTTGCAAGCTTTTGTTGCTACAGCAGAAGTAAAAAACACTTTCTAGGACAAGATACCAGGTTGGCACCTGCTGGAGTGAACAGACCCCTTACCTCTCCTCGGAGCGTGCCTTGTACCTTGGAGCATGTGGGTCTTAACTCTTGGGTAAAACTGACCCCAGTGGGCTCAGCCCGTCTCCTCCTTGCATCTCCAGTGCCGCCTGGGGACTTGCTTCTGTGCAGAAAGTTCAGTACTTTGAGTCAGAAATCTTGCCTATTTTGATTCACCTTGGACCGTTTCTGATTAGCAAGTTGTATGCATTTTGGGGCTATTGCCCTGGTCTCTGGGTAAGGCAGGAAGTTGGTATGCACATGAAATACCAATTATTATCAATTCTTCAATTTTTTCTCAGGCACCCGCCGCTGTCTGCGACCTGAACGAAGGGCTCGGACAGCGCTTCTATCTGGGGCAGATTCCTTGCAAGAACAGGGATGTAGAGTATGGGAGAATCACTTCAGGAGAAGCAAAACCCCAAATCCAAACATTGGTAACATCTAACAGTGCAGCTAGCAGTTTGCTAAGCATTCAAAGAATCTGTGCCTCCATGCTGAAGGATATGGCGGGAGTAAAGTCTCCTTGCTTTTCCGTCTTGGATACTCAGATGCAGCAATCCAGACCATTGCTTCAACCTGCGGATTTACTCAAGCTGATAAAATATGCTTCCTCCTGTCTTTTGCATAGCACATCGCGTCCCTCCTGACTCTTTCTCAGAATTTCTGGCTGCACATTCCTTGGACTCTGCTCCTCAGTCCCCTTTTAGCACAGCTGATACTGTACAGTAACTCTGGTGTTCTTTCCCTTCCAGACTTCTCCAAGTGCCAGCGGAACTTGTGGTTTTATTCAGACTGTTGTGACTTTGTTGTTTCTTCGAAAAAAAAGAAGAAAAAAAAAAAAAAAAAGGACTGGCTGTATCATCACTGAGCTAATTTCTCTATTCCTGATAATGTATTTCTTGACGGTGGTGAGAGCGATAGTGTGGCACATTCCTGTGAATCTTCCCGTGGCTTTGCATTTTGGCACTGTGCAAGACAGGACTCGCTGGGGAGATTTTCCTTGTGTTTTCCCTGCCGATTTTCCCCAAGGAGCAGTAAGGTCGAACACTGAAGTCTCAATAAAGCAGACATCGGAGGTGTGAATTTGGGATCTGTTTCAGTCGCCGCAGCGCAGCCATTTCTATGTTATGATGAAATTTCTGGCATCTGGTGGCAAAGGCCAGTGATTTCCTTCCACCGTGAGCGCACCTCGCTGCTCAGGAAGAGGCTGAACGCTTCTGTATACTCATTTATATACTGATACGCCATCTGTACATCTGTATAAGCTTTGCTTTGTGACTTTGCTTTTCCACATTCTGCACGCTGAGCATCTCCTGGCCAGCACTATCTCTAATTTTCATCCCACATTTTGGTTTTGTTTTGAGGGCTGTGCAGTCTTTTCTGTTTTGAAAGGTCCTACCCAGACAGCAGTCCCAGGATACCTTGCTGTTTTCTGTCTCTGTTCTCATCAAGGCCTTAGATGTGAAATACCCTTTTCTAATCTGGCAGTTTTATGGGAGTTGTATGCGTTCACCTTGGATTCTGCCCAAAACATCCCTTTCTGGAGCTATTTCTAAGCTAATACTGTTGTTCTGTGTTGCTTGGCTACTTTCCTATGCTTTTAAGTTGCACACCCTGCCCCTCAGAAATGCCACTATCAGGATTTTGTCACGGCCTTTTCTACTGATGTCATGTTACTGATGGGGATTTCTGACACTTATCAGTCCCACTGGTATCGCGTGCCTTTTTTCCTGGAAGGGTCTCTTGTGCCAATTCTGCATCAAAAAGGACACTTTCTTCACACCAAATTCCAAAGCAAATGCTGAAAACAATTAACTTGTTGCTGCCTTTTCTGACCTGGAGATGCTGGTATGCAGATGGGAATGAAGTTTCATTGAAGTTTAACCAAGCTGGATATAAATTAATCTAATTTCAGCCAAGTTTCTAGTCTAAGCCAGTCACCTTGGGTCTGTCTCTGGTCAATAGAAAGCAGTTGGTACTTACAGGAGCTGCTTCATCCCATCCGAAGGCAGCTGTGTCAGAGGTGGATGAGGCTGTCTGCAGGCTTATAGTTCTATACCACCTCCATTTAAATGGCTAGTTAAGATGAAGTGCCAAGGTATCATTCTGCCTGCAGATTAAGGGACCAAAATTAAAGTCTTCATGTAAGCAAGTTGTCCAAACAGCTGCTATGGTCAATAGCGATCCCATCCGTTCAAACCACAGGCACTAATCAGTGGCTAAACATAAACATTTATTGCCATTTGAGATACCCCAGGAAATCCTGCCTGCCTGCAGCAGTCACTGCAGAACGATCACAATCTCTTACTGGTCCTGTCTTGCGTCTGTCAACCCTATATGGATGTCTTGAATGCACCAGAAAATCTCAAACAACACTAAGACATCTATATTCAGGCAAACAAATCATGCTGTTGATCTCCATTGACGAGAAAGGAGGTTGAATACCCTGCTCACCTATAGGCACTTACATGTTATAAATAGAAGTGTCTCAGTCTACAGGGTGATGCCATCCCTGGCTTTCAGCTGAATAAGTAAATAAAAAGGTGAGAACACTCTGATGTGTACAAGGAGGCGAGCACACAGGAGGAAGGGAAGTGATAGATCCATAACTCTGCCACGGTAGATGGTAGAAGGATCTGGGCCACATGTCCTACCTTTGATCTCTCAAGTGCTCACAGGCTTGTACGCATCTCCTCTCCAGAGTACCCTTGCTTTATTGTGGCAGAGATGTGAATTTTTCTAAGAGATGGAAATAGTTAACAGATTACACTGGGTTCCTAGATATGCAGGAGACTGGTTTTGATTCAAACCCTGCAAAAGCATGTCATTTTTACAACTGATTTACATTAATTCCTCCTGCTTCCTGGGATAACGAATGTTGCTTCCTAGCTAACTGAGCGGCAGTTCTGACCCAGGCCCGGACAGATCAGGTTTATGTTTTACATCTTTACAGCACGCAGCGTGCCACAGTCCAGAGCCCATTCACTTTCATGTGCAGCAGAATTAGGAGCCAGGTCATACGTTATTTTTCTTGGCAGACACCTTAAAATAGGTTGAAACGTTTCTTCTTTCCCGCAGAGATGAAGGGGATCGTTTGCGATGGAGAAGCAGCAGTTGCACATCTGCCAAAGGGGAGGGGAAGGTCATGACTGCAGCACCGTTCCTCCTGCACTCCTGCCCTCCCTCTTTGCAGAGGACGCGTAGATCTCCTAAGCGACGCGTTAACGCGAAGAACAGCCAGTATCGGAAGTGGTGCGCGGCTGGCAGGCTGCCGTGCCTACAGGAACCGCGGCTGTATCCCAGCTCGTCCAGCCGCCACTGAGAGGAATTCAAAGGCAGCTGGCACAAACACGAAGGACCACGGAAATCCCGTTCTCCCGTGGTCTGGATTTTGCGTCGTCTCTCTTTTGCAAGGGGAATTGCGCCCTGTCTGGTCAATCCTCCTCCTGCCATATGCTTGCAGCACCTCAAGGTGTTTTGTAGAGGATGAAGGGTCCAGGTTTATAATGAGATAGTGAGAAAGGCTGTAGCTATTCCAGTGTCTCCCAGGAAGGAATTTTTAGGAGCTCTCTTTCTGTCTGTACAGCCTCCCTCTTCTCTTTTTGCACCCAGACAGCACTTCCTCCGAAACCAGACCACTGGAAGCTGCCCTAAATTTTACCAGATGATCGCTCCTTGAAAGCCTAACTGCGATTGTATGTCTTGAGCAAGTTCCAGGAGATTTTGTAAGACGGAAGGGTCCAGTTGATGACATAACAGTAACTATAGCTCTTTCCCCCCCTATTAAAATAAAATAGCAGTTCTGCAGGATTTTTCTCAAACTCATGACCGCTTCCTAGCAAACAAAGATTTTCTCTCTTGACAAATAGCAGCGTGACCTAGTGACAGGTGGGGTGACTAAGGAGGTAACATCCAAACTCTCTTTAACATATGATGTCTTTAACCAGCACTGTCAAAACCTTCCCCTCCAAAACATACATTCACTCACTTAAGAAAATAGCGGGGCCATGGGAACAATAAACCCTCTGTTGCCCAGATGCATTTATGTTGGCTCACTTGAGCCCGAGCACTGACATCGAAAGGAGTACATAATTTTTTCTTTCTTCTGTTCCTAAACCACACAGTCTTTTCCCATTGGAGTTACAGGAAAAAGCCCTATTAGCACAGGACTAAGATTTTGTTTAGAGGCCTCCAGGCAGCACGGCAAAATCCAGGAGAAGTTGACACCTGCCTGAACAACATGTCCTCTGCCTCCTGGTCCTCTCCATTGGCAGGGCATTAAGAAATACTCGTGCCCGTCTTTGTCCCTGCCACTAATTCATTTTGGTTCATTTGGTTCATGTGGCTATGCCTCATCTTCCCTTCTCAAATGCTGCAATTTCCCTCCTTGCTAATGGTATTTCCATTACTTCTGATAGAGCTGGCACTTTACTAATGACACGTTAGCATGAGCCCTGGAGCTCAGGAGCTTTTGCTGCTGGTGGACATCTCAAACCATCTGCTTTGTCTCCCAGAAGAGGACAAAGATACATTAAATGTGTCATAATTGTTTGGAAAGACTCAGATGAAAACATTTTTCAGTAACTGAAGGTTGCTGAAAAATGACTTATATGCTGGTGTTTTTTTTTTATTATTATTGTATCAGTGGGAAACATGAAACTTTTCTGCTTTCCTTTGAAAAATGGTTTACACCAAAGGAGAAATAAAGGACCCCCCCTCTTTTTCTCTCTTTTTCATTATTATCAATACATTATTATTTTGCACAGAAGCAGAAGACAG
Organism: Elanus axillaris; assembly: GCA_026212715.1. Classification (NCBI taxonomy): domain Eukaryota; kingdom Metazoa; phylum Chordata; class Aves; order Accipitriformes; family Accipitridae; genus Elanus; species Elanus axillaris. The sequence continues at coordinate 46,840,370 of JANZLQ010000056.1, read as the reverse complement.
TGTTACAGAATCAATGTTAACTGTGTCTAGAGTTGAAAGATCAGATGAAGGTCTGGAATGTCATCTTCTTAGAGCTCATGAGATTTCTAACTAAGAAGAGATATATGAAAGGAGAGATTTCTAACTAAGAAGAGATATATGAAAGGAGGAAAGCTCCCCAAAAGACTGGGCCAAGTTTTGATTCATTTGCAGATGAGCCATGTCTCAATGAGAGAAAAAAAAAAAAGAGACATATTAATCTACTGGGGATATCATAAAAATGTCATGCCTGAGCTGTGTCAACTAGTAAAAGTTGTTCTGGCAGTTCCAGCAACACAAGTGTGTGCTGAAAGAGCATTTTCAGTCCTCAGATTTATCATTTTGTTGCAGACACGCAGTATGACAGAGAATATATTAGATGTTATTTTATTTCACTAAAACAAAGTGCTCTTAAAAAAACTGTGTTTATTTGACAACACAAAAAAGTACTTGGAAAATTTTTGTCATTGAAGTCAGAAAATAAACAAATGGTCAAAAAACCCAATAGTTTTAAATCTGAATTTCAACACTGTTTTGAACTAAGACTTGAGTTTGATGGGTGTTGGTTCTGGCTGGTTTGTTCTGGTAACCAAACATTTGGTTTATTTTTGTGATGTCTTGAACTGAATCTGAACCCAGACTGGATACAACTACACTCAAACCCAGACCGAGTAGAGTAGCTGTCCATCTTTGAAAGACCTTTTTAGCTCCCTTTCAGATTTGGTATTCTCTTATTCTATGAGAATGACTTTCAGATTGACGCCTCCTCCAGTGAGTCGCTGGAGATATCAGCACTGCAGGTGCAAGAGCAAGTTCAGGGTCAGACCTAACTGTGCTGAGCCTCAGATCCACGAAATGTCTGCCCAGGCTGTTAGCTTGGTTATACCACAGAACCAAAGCTACAAATACATTAATAAATAAAATTATTTTGGTCCTTTGGTTCCAATGTCAAGTCGCTTAGCCAGGATTATGTCCTCACAGCTAAACTCTTATTCCTCCAAAGATGGTGGCCTCATCCATCCCATCAAGCACTGGAACAGGCTGCCCAGGGAAGGGGTTGAGTCGCCATCCCTGGAGGTATTAAAAAGACGTGTAGACGTGGTGCTTAGGGACATGGTTTAGTGGTGGACTTGGCAGCACTAGGTTAACGGTTGGACTCAACGATCTTAAGGGTGTTTTCCAACATAAATGATTCTGTGATTCTCTGTGTTAGGAACTGTCCTTGCTATCCTCTTAGCTGTGCGTGGGAATGCCTGGAAAAGCGCCGGTGGTCAGAGAGCATGAAAAAAATGCCTGGAGGCTCATGTGCCAGTGCACAAGCCCATACCCTGGTTACACCTTGCTTCCTAGTCTAGACATAACCAGGTAGTTTAACCTCTGTGCAGGAGAAGAAGAGATGCTCAGGCATCACCTGTCCGGGTACAGGAGGACTCAGCATCACTGTTTTATTCTGAGCACGGTCAGTCTCTGCCTCTCCTGAGAGCTTGGACTTGCTCCAGACCCGAGTGGGACCTTGAGCGTGAGCCGTGCAGCAGCCGAAGGAGCACGGACATGGGAAGGGGTGCAACCGTGGGCTGTGTTGGTGCAGAGACACTCCATGAGGGCAGGGACTCAGAGAACCTTTGAACAACAAACCTTTCTGGGAAGAGGCAGCAGTGGAAAGGGCCAGGCAGCCCAGCTGGGCAGGGACTTTTCCCTGCGGCAAAGAAGCTTGGCGAGCATTTCACGGAAGGTGGCAGGTCTGCAAATGAATTCGCCCCAGCACGACTCTATCAAACTCAATGCAAAATAACCCTTCTGAGGTCAACGGAGTAACATCTGGGATGAATTTGGCTCACCGGAGTTGTCTGTATTAAAAATAAGCAAACAAACAAATGTGCCAATTAACCCTGCTCCCCACCTTCCCCAACAGAAGTATGTGTTGCAGGGTTAACTTTACGGATTATTTTATTTAAGGCTGGAAGATCAGCTTGCTAACGCCAAGCAAAGGCTGGTTCTGCATTTAAGCTCCAAGCCAGGACGAAGACGATTGGCTTTGATTCCTCCTGATCCCCGTCCAGAAGAAGTCACGTCTTAGTTTATTAAGATTTAAGGGTCCAGGCTTGACTGCTAGCCCGGACTCAGGAGTTTCCCTTAGAGATTCTTTATGTGTGCTCATTTTCACATATAGTTAATAAAGAGCTGTCCCCATGTTTTATGGTGACGGCTCTTGATTTTATGAACAGGAGAGAAAAACATCAGAGGCTGCCTGGAACATGCCAAAATAATTTAATCTAAATTACAGTTCATGGTTCTTTTTTTTGCTTTAGATATCATGGGATGACAAATTAGATAAACACTTCCTCACCAGCTCCTTATCTTCACCTCTTCATTGAAACCTCTTCCTCGTCTAAACATCTCTCCTTTCTAACAGGTCTCTTCTCCATTAAATGACTTCTTTAGGATTTGGAACCTCAGTCTTCAACCCTACCTGTGACTGCACACACAGAGCAATTTATCCACAAAATAGAATGTTATTTTTCATGCTGTCTTCCCTGCATAATTATCTATCTTGATGAGAGAGGATGCGACAGGTGCACTACAACAGTGTAATATAAACCTGTTCTTCCAAAATGGATTCCCCCACAAACACACACACACACACACACACACATTTATGAAGTGCACAATGAAGAAATTCTACTGTTTCAATGGGAGATAGAAACAACAGTATTCTGACCAAAAAAGGTCTGCCTCTAAAAGATGTTTCCAGCTCAATTAGGAAGCATTAGGAAGTTAAAAGAAGCATCCAAATATTGGTTATCCATCTAAATTGAATATACAGACATTCTTGTTTGGTTAAAATGCAGTTCACTGGACTGTGATAGAAGGGATAAAAGGAAAATAATTTAAAATATGAAAAAGTTAAAATGAGACAGTTTTTTCCCTGCAAGCAATATTTGCCCCCATGAACTTTTAAAACAAAAACAACCAGGAATTATAATTCAGGTTGAATTATTTTAACATATCCCAGTCCACTGAATTTAAAAGATCTTAGATAATTTAGGGAGGATAAATCCATCCATGGTTATTAAGCATGGTAGTCCAGAAGTAAATTTAATCTTAGTAAATTTCAAAATTGTTGATTCCCAGAGCCTAGGGTAGTACAATCCCGGAGGACTCCTCTAATCTCACTTTCTTCTTTAAGCACTTTTGCTGGGTATCTGGTGCTGGTCACTGTCAGAAACGGGGTCAGACCTTTAGTTTGACTCGGTGTGGCTGTTCTCGTGGTCTCAAACCAGTACTGTAGCTGTACGTGATGCAACTTCAGCATAACTTCTGCACACACTGAGAAAAACAGGCATTTTTTTCTTGCATCAGTTGTTTTAGATTAACAATTATGCAAGGCTTGGAGGAAGAGGTAATGCTTTTTATTGAATCTAATGATGTATTCTGAAAAATAATTAAAAAACCAGACTAGCTTTCACACACAAGTTCTTTTTCACTTTTGAAATAAAAGCAGCAATTGTCTCAGCTAAATGAAAGTTTAAAAACAATTGCTTGCAGTTGAGCTGATCAGGTTAATCAGAGCATCTAAGAGTGAAAATGTCTGGTACTGTAACAAAGAAGGAGTGTTAGGAAGGTGAAATATATCTATAAAAAGATATGTTAGTTACGGAGGGGAAACATAAAAAACCTGTAAATCTATATTTGAATCCATTCCTTTCACACCATTTTTACTGGCTGAACAATCATTTTTAATAACAGGTTTTAAAATGTCTCCCTCTAACCCAGATTATTACTAAAACTTTTTTGGAAAATCAAATTTCCTTCCCAGGGGAAATGCCAGCATTTCTACTTCTGTTTCTATTCCAAATTGGAACACAGAAGTGAAAATCTGAAACTTCTTGTGAAAAGGCATTTCCAAAAAAAATCTAGTTGGAAATGCTAAAATATTTCTTGTCAATAGCATCGACTCGTTGCGTTTCTGCAGTGTAGGATATCTCTATGATAGTATATGTTTGCTTCATTTTGACAACGCTGAAGATTTCGTTTCAACGAGACAGAAATGCTTTACATCGAAATAGCACCACCCTATGAAATGTTAAGGCCGTTGCTGAACGCGATTTCTAAAAGTCAAGACAAAACTATACAACGCAGCAATGTCTGCACACAGCGGGCTTTGCCTTATCAGATGAAGTGTGCTGGCAATCCTAAAGAAAAGGAGAACGTTGAAATGGCAAATTCAAAGTTGCAGGACTTGGTGGGGGGAGTATTTTGGACAATTTTTGTCGAGAATTTCATGGAAATTGAGCTACACCCACAAAATATTTGGGTTTCATCGACGCAGCGGTTGCCAATGGAAAACTGTCCCATTCAAAATTTTCCGCCAGGCCTGCTCAGAACGTGCCTTGGCCCAGCAGCGCTGGTAGGCGAGGAGCCAGGTTTAAGAAACCTGGGGCCTGATCCTGGCCTCACATAGAAGTCCAACGGGGACCTAAGAAGGAAGCGTGATTAATATTGAGCCACTTGGTTAGCCAAACCATGCCAAAAAGCACAAAGTGAAGAGAGGCTGTTCTTCGCCAGTGTTCGTCGTGGAGCAGAGCTGGGAAGCTGTGGTTGGCAAGGACCTACCCGATGAACGCGCTCGTGATCGGTATTGTCCCACGGCACACAACGGCACAGGCTGGGGCAGCGTTTGTGCAATAATGAGCAAAATAATACCTTTGTGCAATGTTAGGGTGGATGGGTGAAGAGTTGGTCTGGGGGGGGTTGCTTGGAGTGGGTGGTGGGTGTTTAGTCCCTAGCAGAGCCAGATCCTATATGTTTGAGGTCTAAATGCAACATTTCCCTTTGGAGATTAAGAACGGGTTGCAAAAGCTTTTCCGGTGCATGAGTCTGGGTAGGTTAACAGATACATGAAATGGCAGAGCAACCACTTCCAACCCCCACCCTTGCTCTGATGACTTACAAGTAGATCAGACAGGTTTCCTGCAGTTCCCAAGGTGCTTGGGAAGGGAGAAAGGGCAGGGGCAGGGGATGGGACAAGCCATTCCTATGAGCTTTCTCCTCTTACGTCCACATGGAAGGGCCCGTTTGGCTGGGGCAGTGTGACATGGTTCTCACACCCGGCAGGCTGTGGCTTTGGTGTCCCGTGTCTTCACACGTGGCAGCAGCCAAGTTGTCCTCAGGACAGGGAGGAGAGCAAGCTAAAGCCCCTCCAGTGGGGGTGAAACACTTGTTCCAGGAGAACCATGGGAGCAATTCCACGAAAGAAACCAGCCAGCCAGCCCTGTTTGCAGCCGACAGATCTTCAGGCGTGGCTAAAAACCAGTCAGTCTGTCTGCTCCATTCCTGGAGTCCCCACGAGCCAACACCACGGAGCCATTCCCAGCAGGCTCCCTGTTCCCGTTAAACCACATCACAGGAGAGCAGGGCTGGCAAGGCCCGGGAAAGCAATCATTGCACCCATTAAGCTGTCCCGGGGCACAGTTAGCTGCTTCTAAGTAATTGCAAATGACATGGCCCTGCTTGTACCTTGAACCTGGCTCATGGGCTTCAGAAAAAGGAGCCCAATAGGCGGGGGCACCAAAGAGCCCCATGCTGCTGCCTGGTGCACAAATTGCACCTTCTCCACAGCATGGGCTGGGTGGAGAACAATGCCGTCCAAGGTCCAAAAAATAGAAGGGGAGGAAGCATGAGACGCAACATCTCTCTCCAAGGAGGCTATGTTCTTGGCAGCTTCGGGGTGCACCATCCATCCCCCTCAAAAGCCATGCTGCCATTGAGAAGACCAGGCATCCCAGTTGCATGGAGCTTCTCAAAGCCAGGCGGAAAGTCCAAGGCCAGCACGGTGCTGGGTTTACATTTCTTTGAGGGCCTAATAAGTCTTCCTTCCCTCCCTCCATCCCTGGAGAGATGGCTGTTTGGATTGTTACTGTCCTTAATTGTTGATGATATACGAGAGCACATTGCAAAGGTTTGTTATTCTTGGAAGAGCCGTGAGGGGGACCTTTCCAGCAATGTGTCAGGGCTTAGTGCACAGAGCTGTGTGGCTTTGGGCCTTTTTTCAGAGACAGAGCTATATTTCAGCTGGAGGCCCCTTAGGATGATAGGATGTGTCTGCTGGAAGTACCAGAGAGTAGTCACTTGTACTCCACGGGGAGGAGTGGCTTTTTTTAATGACTCAAGGCTGGACGCAGGCATCTGTATTTTGCAGATACTATGGAGAAGGGAAATTGTGGATGTAGGTAACAACAGGTGCAAGCCCTCCATCTTCGTCTTCACTTCCCCATCTGCATTTCTCCCAAAATGAAGGTACAACTATAGGCAGGATGAAAACGTGTCCTCCGGGAGACATTGTCTTCGATGTCTTCTTAGGAGCACCTCAGGAAAGATCTTGAGAGAACATAAAAAATAATTTTGTACCTGTTCGTAAACATCCACTTTGTGACTGTTGTAAAACACGGTGATTGTTGGACGTGGTGGTCGCTGCTTTGCAGGGTACCGGTCACATGTAAGCAGCTGTATCCCCTGCTTGGCAGAGCTCATTTCGCACACCAGCAACGCTCTGTTCTCCAGCTGTTTAGGACTATGTGTTGGTGTTGTCTTTGTGTGTCCTTAAAACCAAATGCATCTTCCTTCCTTTCCTGCCTGCCCAGTCATGCAACTAGAGAAGCAGACTATTTTTGCAGCTCCTCCCGAAGAACAGCTTCTTCTGCAGCAGCTCCAGACATGGGTTCAGAGATCTATTTAAAACAACAGTAGGTCCCATGTCCTTCTGCTTTTCCATATATATTACAGGAGGGGAGCCTGGGCAGTGCTTTCAGTGTATAAAAACTTTAAGTGTTTTCTGCATTTTTGAACATTTTACAGTGGGGATGGATGGCATTGAATCAAATCAGGTCTATTGCTGTTCCAAAGTCTGGCAGGACACACATAAGCAGTGTGTGCATTTGTGTTTGTGTGCATGTGTAGACCTGGACTGACAAATACACAATGATAAAAGATAATATGTGTACAGGAATGAATGAATAAATAGATAAATGAATAGATGAGACTACATGAGAAAGGATGACAGAATCTGAGTGTGTAAATGGCTAGACTAATGCTTTATTATTTAGACTCCAGCTTATATTATGTTGTAAATAATACCTTTGTTTTAATGGATTTTGGAACGATGAGGAGAAGCTACTTCGGAATTTTCTGGAGGGTGGGAACATTTGAAGTAAATATTCCCATTGGGACCGTTATGGCCAAAAGTGACTTTATCTATTGAGAACAGTGTGGCTGGGTGCTTTAAGGAGCTGAGCTACTTAAATAGCTCTTGGAGCCCGGTTTTCAGTGGCATCCCCATGATACAGCTTCCTCTCACAATGTCTGTCACTCCCTGAATGCAATATAGACATCTCAGCACTGTTGAAAACCAAGGTTTTGGTGATGATTAATAACTAACAGATTTTTTTCCACCAGGGGAAAAAAACAAAACAACTCACAACAATTAGGATGGGTTTCCAGCCTGTGGGCGTTTGCTGGGCCTGATGATCAGAAGTGTAAACAATACTAAAATAATGTCCCGGTGCCCCCCGGGGCTTTCTGTGGAACAGAGTGTCTGATTTGCTTGCATTTCAGGGTAGGAAAGAGGCGGTGCTGTTCCTCACGGTGAGGAAAAACATGGGTGGAAAATAACAAGGGGAACCATATTAAGAAGAAAAGCCATGGGGAGGAAAAGAAATGCAAACTAGAAAGTGGTCAGAGGTGGGGAAAAAAGTGGCCTTTTCCCTCCAGCACCACTTCTGGAGGAGCAGGATATGTCTTTGAAGAGCGAATGGTAGCGGCACACTGGGCAGCACTTGCCCCATTATTGTCCAAGGCGTCATGAAATTGGTGCTCGCAAAGACGAGCGTGGGGTGGCTTGTCACTGCCGAAGGGCTGTGCTGATTCTACCTGGCACAAGAAGGTCTTGCCCTGTTTGCTACAACCTTCACAAATGGGATTTCCGTCTCTGAGGGCAGATGGCCCCACTGCTCCTCCTAGCACTGAACTCTTTGCATGAAGTGTGGGGCTTACGAACACCTTGCCTGAGTGCCAAGTTCACCGATAAGAAGGTCCAGCTCTCCAGAAGAAGGGGCAGCCACCTGTAAAATAAAAGCATCCAGGAGACTAGAGGTGGCTCACCATCCACAGGCTTTCTGGTACACCATTTACACATGCCAAAGAAGTAATGGAGCTGGGGGCTTTGGAAAGATTAACCTGGGTTACATTTACCTGAGTGCACACAAATTTTCTGTATACAGCAGATCGCACAGGTGGAAAACATGTAACCCTTAAAAGAACTCATCTGTTCAATGTTTTGTTGATTAATCAACTCAGTCAAGACAATTCCCTGGGTCTGCAAAGGGGCACTTGAGTGTGTTGAACACAGCATCTCCAGTGGGCCACCAAGCTTGGGAATGAGACATCAGTTGTGTAGATGGGGGAGAGATAAGGGAAAATGTGCAAATAAAAAAAGCTGAGCTAATCCTGTAGTGGGGGTCTCATGTCTTGGAGAAAAGCCCATGTGTGCATCTGTCTGTCTTTGGAAACTCAGTATGTTCATTCCAGCTTTCACAAATGTAATCATATACTCCTAAGTCATGTCTATATTCATCTACCTAGCTGTATATTGTTGCTTTATCTTAGTTGCATGTATGACAATTTTCAGTCCTAACATTACTAAGTGAATTTTAAACTGCTGATCCCTACCTCTCTTCTGTCCTAGTAGTCAGATGGTCAAGAGAAAACCGTTGATTTTGGCAAAGCAAATGTGGGAGGGAGGAAGGGACTGTGGAAACCCTGAGAACTCAAGTCATAGAAATTATATCAGCAAATCCTGCAGTGCAAGGACCAGTTCTGCAGAGTCAAGTGGCTGCAAACATTACGGTTATGCCATCTCTGTTTGCAAGGAGTACTTTGGGCTAATTTTAATCAGATTCTGTGTCTTCAGTGCCCATCAGTCAGAGCACAGTAGGTCTGCTCTGATAGCATGTGGTTTGGGCTAGTTTCACCCAAAAGGAATCCAATTTGTGCACTCTGAGATTTCCCTATGGCATGAGTCAAAGCCTGGTAAGTTAGGAGATCTGAGATGCGCTTCAGAAGTGTACTTACCAATATAATTGTACCCTAAATGTCTTGAGTGTTGTCTGACCTCCAGCATGGTGGGAGTGACCATCAGTATCTCGTGGGAGACCACCGTGGCCTTCAGCTGTGGCTGCTGAGACCGCTGATCTCTGTTCTGATGGTGATGGGTTCCTGTACCAACAAGAACGGGGGGAGTGAAGGTGCATGTCTGCTTTGGACCTTGGATGCCCATGGATGAATTGGGGTGCACCAAAGAAACCCATCAGATGTTCAGCAGTGCATTTCATGCCTGAAATAGGGAGGACCTGAACTCGATCCTGGTGAAGTCTTGGGTCAGGTTTTCTGCTCTGGAGGTCACAGTCACCAACTGTCTCTCTCAGGAAAGCTGCCCTCCACGGCAATTTCTAATTTATCTACAGATAGCAGCAACAGGACTCACTCCATCTGACTTCAGATCTCTGGGGATCTGGGAATTAGAAATACCACCCTTTGGAGGTGACCCTTTCTCACTAATGGGCCCAGACAAATGGCTTAGATAAGATGCCCACCTTATCAGTAACCATAGTCCATAAGGTGGGTCTTTTCTTGCAAGCCAGATCCATGCTCGGTCTTACTAAATATGTGTTAAAATTACATATTTCCAGGAACAAGGGCAATTTAGCGGGATTAGACTTAGGTAAACAGCTAGAAAAAATGGAAAGATGAACTCTTCCATTGTATTCCTTTCTGGGCTTTGGCAAACAACCAAACAAACAAGAACCTGGATGGTGTTTATTTAACCTCCTGGGTCTGTAGGTTTTCATTCCCTGTGAAATTGCCAGTATTTCGGCTTCCAGCTGGTCCAGGAATGCCCAGGAGAGAAGAGGTTTATTCTGCGGGTGGGTTTTTTTTTTGTTGAACTTCTTTTTTTGTTTTTATTCTCCAGAATTTTGGCACATCTGCTCACAATGTTGTCCTGAACTGGAAAGCGTTGAGGTACAAGGAAAATATTGAGCAGAAAAAGGTTATTCAAACTTTTTCAAACCTCAAATAAGGTTCAGTATGCGTTCACTTCATGTTATATGCAAGTTTGGCAGAGAAGCTTCTTCTTTTGTAATAAAACCCTCAGCTCTTCTGGACACATTCTCCTCTGAAGGGGTTGGAACTGGTTCATAAAGGTATCTTTCTCAGACTGGTGATTGTGTTCTCAACCTAGAGAAACCTTTCTGGCTCTTGAAGATTACTCTACGGCTGAAGAGCTCAGCAAGAGTCAACAGAAGCTTAGTCATCTATATAGAGAGCAAAATTATCCAGAGTTAAAGTACCAAAAGAAATAGGCAACCGTTTAGGAAGAAAACAGAATCATTTTTAACTTGGAGCACGACATTGACATCTGACTCAAATTGGGAGAGAGGGAAGAAGGAATAAATAGGAATGTTCTCTATAAACAGGTGAAACCATAATTTATTTTTTTTTTTTTTTTTGTGAGAAGTTCTCATAGCTGCCTTTAAAGCGTCTGGTCAGGACATCTCTGCAAGCAGACACTCCCATGAGATGAATCTCTAATCTGGCCCAACAGGGAACACAGTGATCTTCTCCATATGACAGATGCTCAGACACATCCTGGACCAAAATAAGTTATTTTTGTCCAGATTTTTACTGAAAGGTTTATTTTTCATCTTAAAAAAAAATTAAATTAGTAGATTCCAAAACTTTGTGGTATTTTTAAAATAAAATTCCAGACTTCAGGAAGAAACTGTTTGGGGTTTTTTTTGCGTTTTGTTTTTTTTCTATATTCCACCTCAAAGCTATTCCAGTGGCAACTTTCAGCTACCTCTTCTCCTTTCCCCTGCCTCATGTTAAGGTTGCTTAGTTATGGTTAGCTATTTCCAACAAATCCAGGAGGCATCTAAGGCTTTTGTATGTTCACAGCTCCACTTCTCAGAACCCATTTTTTAATTTTTCTTACCTTGTAAAAGTTTTCCTAGTAGTGTAATTTGTATTTTTCTCTGCTACACCCTAAGTCTGTTTGGCTCACGCAAGCCTTTTGCTCCTTCTTCTGTCCCCAAAGGTTTCAGTGCTCTGCTCCTTTCTTCTCTCTTATCTCACTTGACCTATTAACTGACTTATAGGCACCTTCTTGAAAATAAAATGCTGCTGTATTTCCAAAAGGAAAAAAACCACCCCAACCCAACAAACCAAGAAGCAAACTTCAGTTAAAATGTATTTTTATCTAGTACATTGTTGCATGTTTTACCTGTAGGCTTTCCATGGAAGAAAGTGAATAAGAAGAGAACTTTTGACCAAACCCTAAATTTGAAGTAAGAATTGCTGTTTTGATTGGGAAAAGAACATTATTCTCTCTCTATTTGGCCTGGACTAGGCTGGTCTGCTGCTGTTTGCCAGCAAACACTATTCCCAGTGATTATTTTATATTTTGTACTGGAAAGCATTAATATTCCTTTGCGCCCTGCCCCCAAACTTCCTTTTGCTTGATAGCCAAGGCAGAGCAGTCTTTGCTTGATGTTACAGGTGAGCAAGAGACACTAAGGGAATCCCAAGCTGCAGAGCAAATTGCTCTGGAGGAGGCCAGGTTAAGTGATCTAGTGGTTCCTTCAGTTTTAAAATCTGTTAATCTAAACATGCAAGGTTTATTCCATCTTTTTTGGATAGTCAGCATAGGGTTGCAATGTTCACAAGGCTCTAGTTGCACTTTTCCCACTGAATTTTCTCAAAACTTCTTGTCTTCTTTCTGCTCAGGAATCTCACATAACCTGATGCTCTACCTGTGATCTATAGTTTCCCAAATGTCAGAAAAGTTGGTATTGGGATTGAATTCCGACAGTCAGCCTGACTCTTCAGTAAGAAACAGTCTCTTGGATTCGGACATGAGTGAGCACTGGTAAAATTTGCATCTGGAACAAAGCCTGAACCATATTCCTCAACATTTTTTTTTAATTCCCTTGTCCTGATTAGCTGGTAAATTGTATGTCCCTTGAGAGATGCTCCAGTACAAGAAAGGAACAGATTCAAGAAGTCTCTCAACTAGGTGAATAATGGTTTAAGAATGAGGAGAGAGAAAATGTGTTGCTGGCTTGCTATTTTTCCTACATGCTTTCAGAATTTGGGGGAATTTACCCCTCAGATGATTCGTGTCCAGCATGTGTCATCATGCCTTCCCATGAAATGGACTTTTTGAAGCCCTTGGCAAGTGGACACCACCAAGTAAGTGTAAGTGCAAAGATCTTCTCCAACTCTAATTGCTTGGAGGCCTTGAGTTAGCCAGGATACGGAAGACAGGAAGGCTCCGTCAGAAGGAAATATTTCATCCTGTAGAGGGGAGACCATAAGGAAAACAAAACCCATTTACCTTATTAAATAAAAGTGTAATTAGCTGGAAGGAAATGTGAAAGGCGTTAAGAACAAAAAAGAAAGCCTTTTTCCTCGGGTGGGAAGACCACCAATAGTCACCAAAGTGGAGAGAATTTATGGCAGTGTGGGGGAGAGTCTGTTTGGAGATACTTTAATGGTAATTTTTAGGAAGAATTTACAAGCATACTCTGCTACCGAGTGGAAAAATACATTGGCCACAAAGAAATTGCTGTTTGCCAAGCCTAATGATTCATTTCTGAGTCATAAATAATAGGTCCCTAATGACAAAGGGTATAAGAGTGGTCGTCTCTTGCCAACTATTTATTAGAAAATAGAGCTAAATCATTAGCTGGGAGCTCTCTTACCGGAAAGCTGAAACCACATTTCTCTATGAAAGGTCATAAGCTATTTCCACAAGAATTTAGACAAAACATTATTGCATTTTAAATCTTTCATCTTTAGCACCGAAAAAAAGCAGGGAGAAAAAAAAAAGCAATCGGTTCACCAGAGAACTCCAATTTGTCATGGGGCATCCCTTGAGATCCAAAAGGGTAAGTAAAGAACAGAGGGGATTTGGAAACACCAGCAGCAGTGTCTTCTGAGGGATTGGAAATTAATTAGCTTCACCTCCTTTGGAGACCCTCCCCAGCCGGCTGGCATGCTGCAGCTCTGGAGGAAGGTGCACTTATTGGTAGACCAAGAGGAGCCCATTGCCCGGCTTCTGGTCTGTGACCTCATGGCTTGTGCTGGCAGATTGAGCCATTTGCTATCAGCAGAGCCACTGTCAATCACCGCACATGCGCTAGGAATAGCGAGGCCCTGGGCTTGGAGGACATGCATCAGCCATGGTTCTCGGAGGACTTTTTTGGCATGAGTGAATGAATGAGTTGCTGGTTCAGTGAAGTTCCTCAATGGCTACTTAATTTATGAGGACTTCAAAGAGGTTTGGAGCAGCGCTGTAAGTTAAGCCCACATCAGGGTGTTTTGCCAAAGCAGGGTCTCTTGTCTTGTACTGTTCAAGGGAAAACGGTGTGAGTAAGCCCGCTCCTGAAAGGGAGGGGAAACTGAGGCACAGAAGGACATGGGCCACCCGTAATGACTTCTCTTGGAGAGCTGGGTGCCTGGAGAGGTGAGCTGTTTACCCACTGCTATGGTGGCAGTTGAACGCAGATCTGATCTCCTGCAGAGGAATTGGCTTGAGGAAATCCTGGGAGATTGTGGCAGAGACCAGAAGAGCAGCTATGGAGGGATCCATCTCACCTCCCTTCAGCTCTCCAAGTGAATCCTACAGGCACTGTCTGGGCTCCTCTACAGTCAATAATGAGACACTGAACCCTTGGCTATGAGTCATTTCTCCTGCTTGTGCTGAATCATAAGCTTTCTGCAAGAGTTCCTCTCTCTGCTGGCGGCAGATTGAATGACTGAAACTAGAAAGGGGCTATTCTGTACCTATTATATACCTAAATTTGCCTGAAACAGCCTCTGACTCAGTCACATGCCTGTCCTTGCGGGAAATATCTCTGCCTGTCCCAGCTCCTGAGTGCCAGGCGTAATGTCTGACTGAAGCAAGTGCATCTGAAGGCCATGTCTCCCTGACTTTGGACCAATCTGTCTCTAGAGGGGTTAATCATCTGCAACATTTAATTCTTCCCCATATAGCAGCTTTATTATCTGTTACTCAAACGAAGTTAGTCTTGATTTCCACCATTATAAGAGAGAGAACAGTTTGCTACGCTTTGTTGGTGACTCCATTTTCAGTTCAACAGTGTGTGCTGTCCATTGGTGAGTGAAATTTCAATTAAGATGTCAAATAAAACCAAAGTAAGATCTGACATGCCAGTGGCAGAAATTAAATCCAAAGTCAGCTTTTGCATGGACTCACAACACTTCGTTTTTGGGATGGGGGTTTTATAATCATAATTGCTTGAGTAGTGCAATTATGCAAAAATCTCAGGTTTAATTTTTGGGGAAAAAATGTCTGCTTTTCCTTCCAAATATTTAAAATAATTTGTGCTAGTGAAATCTGAGTCCCTTCTATGTCACAGAAAAAACTCAGGGATCCTTCCTTAGATTAGGCTAATGCACAAGGCAGAAGGGGAAGATGGGCAGGGAAATACAACTTCTGGTCAGGGCATTTCATTTTGCTCTGCCTTTGTCCCAGTGCCAGAACTGTGGCTCTGAATCAACTGCAGTAAAATAATACTGATCCATAATGACACACAGAAGTACATGTGTTCACATTAAAAAAAAAATAATCTTATATTTAATTTGCAGAAGATATTTCCAATTCTCTGGGCTAGTTTTCCTTCAAGCAGTGGTAGCTTCCAGCTTGAGTGGTTTTTGTTCAGTCCTCTTATCTGCTCCGTTTGTGCCCTCTTTCTGGAGAGAAGCTGCTTCCTTGGGCACACACTGCCTGTCTGCCTGGCTCCCTTCTGGGATGGGGTTCAAGGACTCTACAGGAAGACAAACCGCAGCTTTTCAATGCTCTTCTATAGGAAGACCATGCAGAAACAGTGCCATTTGACTGCCTCTTTGTCCATGCCTCAGGCCAACCTTGGTGGGTTTATTTCCAATTCTCACACTACCCATCAGGGGTATCCAAGACATGATATCCTAGCCCAGTTTTCTGAAGAATGCATCCTGGGGTTAGCAGATGTCTCTCTGGAAGGTAACACCCCTCTTCTGCCAGAAGTTATTCCCAAGAGCTCAAAGATATTTGCTTTCTGGGCTGTCCATAGAAACAGCTAGAGAATCAGGTACCTGGTCATCTTGATATCCGAGACTGTGTTTCAACCAGCGGGGATCTCTTTGAAACCAACAGCACGAAAAGAAGACTTACTGAGATTAGACAGATCTCAGAAACATTTGACCCCAAAGTATCTTGGGAGGATTGTGTGGGACCATCCCATGGCTGACCCATCCTGCATTCTCCTTTCCCGAACACATGCACACACAGACATCCCTAACCTGTGGCTTTTCCACCTTGAGAGCAAAGTGCAAACTGCATGGAATAAAATGTAATTGCTGCGTTCAAAAACCACAGGAAACCTTGTAAATCTTTGAGGAACATTTCCCCATTGACTGAGCTGTTTTTTTTCTGGTTAGCTCTGATTGTGCTGCATGGAGCTCAGGGATCTGCCAGAGGTTTATGATCATTCCAAAAGAAAAAAGCCAAGCATGGCCCTGGTGTTGGGTGTTGCTCTGCTTTCTTCTTTGCAGAAGAAATTGCTCTCTGCTTGTCCTGATAAGCTAACTTGGTTCAGCTCAGTGCTGAGTTTGCCTTGTACAATAAGTGCAGCTGGAGCCAAATGCATTTGCCACGGCATTTCACCGTATGGAGACACTAAACTCCCTCTGAACTCTGAGGTTTCAGCCTTTACAGAGCAAAAATCATAGGGCCATAATTCACTGGGAAGGTAAAAAGTGGAAGCTGGCTAGCATTACTGCAAGGGTTCTGTAGAACAGATGGGCATGCAGGGTAGAAAGATGCAATGAACGTAGTGCCCTCCAGCCCCCAATGGGACTTTCAGGGAGAGTGACACCCCAGTAATAAGCAACAAGACACGACACTTACTGGGCCGTTCACGCATGTTCTTGGCCATTGTTGGACGTGGGGTACGGGGTTAGGTGCTCCAGCTCAATACAGCCGCTCTTCACTCTTCTCTTACCTTGACGTTCGTCTGTCCGCACGCCTTGTGCATACCCAGTTTACCTTTCTACGGCAATTGGTCTGATGCCTGTGCATCTATCCGTTCACCTTTGCATGTCAGCATGCGTTCCTACTGTTTCAATTCCTATCAAATCTTCGTCTTTCTCTAGCTACTTTAAAACTGCTCATCGTCCTGAACATGCTGGCAACCAAAACTGAAGTGGCAGATCCCTTATCATGGCTCATTATGCCACTGTAGAAGGAGAAGGATGAAATACAGTCCAAGATTACTCAGCAGAGAAATTTTTCTTTCAATTCACAGGCAGATGGAATTAAATTGTTCTAAGGGAAAAATAACAGCCTAAGGCCTTGTCTAAGCAAATGGGTTTCTGCCTGTCCTGCCAAGCAGTACCCCTTGTGAAGGTGCCTCATACAGCGAGACAGCCACAGCCTCAAATACTTGCTCCCACACTGTGGATTTTGTGGGCATATTCTGGCTCTCTTCCTACAGGCTCATTTCTCTGGGTGCAAAGCATCTAGCACTGTTTCCTGAGCAAAAGGAGTGATCCGAACAAGCATGTGCAAAACAGGAGCCCAGACCATCAGGTCAAAATATATGTTTTCCTATGGGCTCCCATGGAGACCCTCTGTCAGTACACTGGCCCAGTCCAACCTACGTATCTTACAGATGCTGCGGATAAAAGAGCATCTGTCTTCTTCTATTCCTCTGAGAACATAACTGGAACACACAGCATCTTCCAGTACTGAAGACGAATGATAAAATTCTAACTGTTAAGAATAATAAGGAAAGAACCCAGATAACTCCCATCCTCTTTTACAGCACAGTGTTTCCTGGGTCTTCCAAGGAATTCTGGAGCAGTAGGCAAAGTCAAAGGCTTTGTTTTACAATTTGGGAAAAAAGCAAGGATTATTCCAACCCCAAGATAGATGCAATCTAATCTTGAGAGGTGAAATGCCCCTGTTCATCCTTTCCTCACTGAAGTGGAAAGGATCTTCCCATACTCAGCATCTTTAAACAAATATATCATATTTATTTAAAGGTTAAACATGATAATTTGGGGAACTATGTTTAGTAGCCCATATTTGGAAATTCCTGTCTGATATGTGTAAGGAATATAGGGTTGGAAGGAGCATCTTGGCTCGTGCAGGAAACCATGTCATATCATCTCATCCATAACCTTATCATGTGCCAGAAAAGCACTTAAACACATGCTTGATTTCCACATACGTTAATGGGACACATGCATGTCCTTCCCTGACTCATGTTCTAGTTAGAGATGTGCTTAACTGCTTTTCTGAATGAAGGCCATAGGTATCTTGGCAGTCCTGCCCTGTCAAAAGCAATGCAGCCAGATCCTACATTAGGTAATAACATAATACAGCATGAAACCGCCACAGCCTCCCCCAAAAACAAAACCACTGCGTTGCTGCATGTGGCTCAGCGAGGCGGCTTCCCTCACTGCTCTGAGAAGCATGAGGACAAACATCAATGTCAAAGCTGCCTAATAATGTGCAAATCATTCTTTCTTTGCATGACCAAGATTTTTTCCAAGACAGGAGTGACTTTGTCCCAGACCCTGAGACAGTGGGAGGTGGCTGTGGTTTTCCCTCTGTGGAGAACAGCATAGGCCTGGTTACCTCTCGAAAAGCTGAACAGGAATTTCTGGGCTGACCTCACCAAGCAAGCTTTAAAAGCCAGCGGGGAATTCTCAAGAGGCGCGGAGCGGAGCGGAGCCGAGTGGAATGAAGAGAAGAGAAGAGAAGAGAAGAGAAGAGAAGAGAAGAGAAGAGAAGAGAAGAGAAGAGAAGAGAAGAGAAGAG
>JANZLQ010000056.1:46795507-46822311 GCA_026212715.1 Elanus axillaris | reverse complement strand
AGAGAAGAGAAGAGAAGAGAAGAGAAGAGAAGAGAAGAGAAGAGAAGAGAAGAGAAGAGAAGAGAAGAGAAGAAAAAAATTGAGAGAAAAGACAAAAGGAAATAGAAAAAAGAAAATAGAAAGAAAAGAGGAAAAAAACAGAAAAAACCCCAGGAAAAAAGAGACTCTAAGAAAAGCATCACCTCAGCTTCTGATGGCCACCAGACCAATGACCCATCTAATACCGTCCTGTCTCAGGTGGTGGCTGACAATGGATGCTTGAAGAGGGTATGAGCCTAGGACAAACACGAGTGATCCCTGCCCTGGTTATAACCTCCCAGCATTCAGCAGTCACTAGGGGATTGCAGTGGGGTCTTGGCCTCTGGAGATGTTGTCCTCCAGGAATTTATCTTACCTCTTCTGACCCCAAGGTCTGACCTAGTGTGTGTGAGAAACCGCTGTCTTCTGTCCATGCGAACCTCATGCCCAACTTCTCACATGCCCTCAAACCTTTGCAGGAGAAACAATAACTTTTCTTTTCCCTGGTTCAGCCAGGATATACAGGTTTCTGTCCTAGACCAGTCACCGCTTTTCCAGGCTGGAACACCCATTTGGTGTCCCTTCCAAGACCTTACACGAGAAAGCTGAGGTTTAGTTTCTTAAGCGAACTGGGATATCATGAAGCCTTCTGTTTAGTCTGGAGCTGGAGCAGTACAAGCCATCATGCCGCGGTTGGACTGATATGGCAGAGTGGAAGCACTCTGTATAAAAAAGCGTTAGAGAGATTGCAAGAGAAGCAGATTCCATCAGGATGCAGTTTGGTGAAACTGGAGTGCTTTGCACAGAGAGACATGTTTCATAGAGTCTTCATTTTGGAAGAAAATCTTGAGAGAAGATCAGGCCATGCTGAAACATCCCTTGCTGATACTTTCTGAACAAAGTATTTCATTTGCTCACTGTAAAATATGATTTTTAAGTTTAGCTTTTAGTTTAGAAACATTTTCTTTTCGTAACATTAGATACCTAGATCCCCATCTAAAATACACAATCTACAAAAAGACAGAAATCATAAGAAAATGGGTCATTTGAAACACTTTAATCAAAGCAATGCTTTTTTATGTCTTTTTCTTTGCAAGCATTTGTAAAATTCTCTACTTTTCTTCTCCTATTTGTACCCAAACCACATCTCAGACACTCCAAACCCATCCAGAACAAAACTTCTTGTCTTCATACAGACCTTTCTATTTCTCTGAAACCATCTGGCCTGCAGGAATATGGACATACTGCATTGTTCCCTTGTAGTCTTGTTGTATTTTATGAATTATCAGTATGATGGGAATCAGGATCTCTTCAACACCTTATAAATATGATAGCATGCTGGGCTGCATTGTGCTATACACACCCGGGACTGGAAGCATACATTTTTGTCGAGGTATTGATCTTTCTTTATTCTCTGACCCTTTCTGGAGTTTATTTTTTGTCACTTGTCCATACTGGTTTGAATGCCCGTGGTCTTGAAAGCTTGGCAGACTTGCTGCTGTCTAGTGCTCCAGTGGAGGCCCACCTGTTTCAGCCAAAATACTACAAAATCTAGCGCAAAGGGCTTGATCAAAGACCTGGCAAACCCTGGCAAAAGACCCTGTGCCATGGGAGTTCAACGTAGTGGGAAGCTCCATTTAGTGCTGTCATCACAGCTGAGCTGAAGAGGATAGAAGAAAAGGAATTGCTTAATTTAAGGTACTCTCTATCAGACTCCTGGGATTTAGTGGTGAATTTCTATTGTGGTAGCGCGCAGAGGCTTCAGCTGTGATCAGGATTGCGCTGTGCTGGAATTCCCGTTGCTCCTGTGTCCAGGTACACCCTGGGAGCCTGCACTGCTCCCTCTCTGCGCTCAGGACTGAGACAACCAACAGCTGAACAGGTCGAGGCCAGTCAGGATGTTGCTGAAAGGATAATGTTGTCCTTAACACGGCAAGTGCACATTGGTGGTCCTCAGGATACTTCCCAGCCTTTTGGGATGTGCAGTTCCTGAGTGAGGGGACTTTACATTTAGCAGACCTCGAAGGGTTTTCCTCCGATGAACTTCTGCAGTTGGGTTTTCAACCCATCCAGATCCTTAACCCCCACAGCGTCTTTCTGTGAGGAGTCCCACAGGTTAACCACACACTTTGAGAAGGACCTCTTCTTTCTGTGTGCCTTGAGCCAGAAATCTGCTTATTTCATGCGATACAGTTCTCCTATTGAGAGGGAAAGAAAATTCCCAGCTCCTACATCTTCTCAGTGTGCCTCCCAAGCTTTGATAGACCTCTTCCCCGTTTCTTCTCAGTCATCTCTCTTCTGGGCTGTGATGAGTCACAGTCCGTATAACAGCTCCTCATTACCATTGTCTTAGTCACCATGCCTGGTCCACCACAGCCTGCTGCTGCTCACAACGAAAGTCCGGGCTGGCGGCTCTAACTGCTCACAGCTCTCTGGACCTTACCTGAAGGTGGCCACTGAGAAACACTGAGGGATGTGGATTCGAGGAGAGGCACCCGTGGGCCCAGGAGGATCAGTATATCAACAGGCTCCTTAGAGAAAGCAGATATGATCCGAATGGAGCAATCAACAGAAATTTGCGTCATCTTTTGCCAAAGGATTTGAATTAAGAGATGGGGTTTTACTGCTGGATGGAAAGACAAAGAGAGAAAGGTTCTTTTTTTCCCCAATTCTTTTATTCTTGTGAGCAAAAGGGAGAGGAGAAATCCTCATGGGTCCTGTTAGGTTCAGACAGAAGGCCGTAGGTATACAGGCTGGGCTCAGGATGAGCCCCCTCATCCATCCCTGCCCGACTGATGGTAAGACCACCTCTTGCCCAGGAACTGGTGTCTCCTGGCATCCGTGACTCCACTGAAGCAGCTGCTGGGCAGAGGCACCAGCTCTCTGCTGTCAAAGAAGACGGCTCTGCTCCTCTCTGCTAAGGTGGAAATCCAAGTGAAAAGGCAAAAAATGTAGACTTCTTCTGGTTACGTTCACAGGACAGGAAAGAAATTGCACGTATGGAGATGGGAGGGCTTAGGGAAAGACCAAAGAGATTTCCTCATAAGTCCTCTTTTCTCCAGGGACCCCGGGGAGAATTCAGAAGACAGACTGTGCAAGTCCCACTGCTAGTGAAGGGAAGGTCAGACCCGGGGGAGCGGGGTGGTTGGTCAAATACCCCCATCCCCATAGATCTGTGCTCATATCAGTATTACAATCAAAAGCAACCCCCTCTTTCCAGATGCAGAAGGCACTTGGAGGAGCTATGAGTGCCCTGGGGTGGACAGAGGGCTGCGTGGAGCTGGAAGAGGAGCTGGCACTTCTGTGCGTGGACTGGCCACGAGAAGGGGTGGAAAGTCACAGGCTGGGAATGTGGGCTTGCACAGGGAGCCCCCAAAAGTGCCAGATCCCTGCAGTGCAGAGAGGGGTCCCGATACGGGTGAAGGGCTGGCTGTGATGCTGATGAGGCTGCGGGGTGGGGGAAGGATAAGAGAAGCTGGAGTGATGTTAGGGGTAGGCTCAAGGGACCTTTCTAGGGTTCTTTCATGGATACCCAGACTCTTCCTCCAGCCTCCTTTTCCAGCGTATTCATCATACCTCCCTCCTGCCCCAGCATCATCGCTGTCCTTTCACGGGGGGAGAGGTGCACCCGAGAGGGCTGCCTGTGGTCGGGTGGGAAGGGAAGGCAGGCAGGGAATTAGCGGGTATTTTGCTGGCCAATTCCTTCAGCCCAGCACAAGCCTTCCTGCTCCCCTGACACCCAACTAACCTGTATACTTGTTTTTCTTTCTGAGAACACCCCAACGCAGTGATACAACAACCTAGACACCATGCCTCTCCCCCCATGAGCAGCCTGCTCAGAAGCAGCATCTGTTTTGTCTTAGCAGAGTTCCTGCTTTCCCTGATTTTCCATGTGGGACTGACAGAGACATGGGGTAACGTGACTTTCCAGAGGTCACGTGTTTTTTGCAGTGGGCTCTGCTCAAACTAATTTCTAACATTCCTGCCTGGCCATTGTTGCTGTCATGTGCCTTTGTGCCTTGGCTGGGGAGACCAAAGTCCCTAATGGCAGCATCTACCCCCGGCCGAGGCTCTGCAACAGACGAATAAGGGGATACTAGGCTTGCTCTGATTTTCTTAGTTGCATACAAGGAAAGAGTCTGAGGGTCTGAAAGCCACTACTGTATTCTGTCTCCAGGGCAGTAAAACATACCCTTCCTGCGGATAGCGCAGCCAGCGCTGTCTTATTTAACTGCTCTATTAACTTAAGTAATTCCAGCCATAAGTCCCTGATGAGAAAAGATACTTTTTGTGTTTTAAGGGGGAACAGGCAAATGCACAGTGAGCCCATGGGATCACACAAGAGGAGCTGGACAAAAGCTTGGAAAGGCCCTTGGGAAAGGGAAGGGCAGGAAGGGGTGTGTGAAATCATGTCCCCTGCCAGCCCTGGTGTCAAGTCAGTAAACGAATAGGAAAAGTGGTGGTTTCTGTCTAGTTGCCTCTCTTGGCGAGGGGCTGGTGGCCGTCCCTGCACACACACTGCCCCGGGGTGGGGGCTGCAGGTGCCGTGGGACCCAGCAGCAGAGCAGCA
The DNA here is from genome assembly GCA_026212715.1 of Elanus axillaris. Classification (NCBI taxonomy): domain Eukaryota; kingdom Metazoa; phylum Chordata; class Aves; order Accipitriformes; family Accipitridae; genus Elanus; species Elanus axillaris. The sequence continues at coordinate 46,817,723 of JANZLQ010000056.1, read as the reverse complement.
AGGTCTGCGCACACCCCTGGTCCACAGGACACGTATTCAAGCTGGGTTTATAGCAGAAGCAACTGCAAACTTCTGGCTTGTGCTGCACCCCGGGCAGCAGCAGGTGTGAGGTGTCAAACGTGCCACGTCACTGCTGCACAAGAATGCGCTTATGCAAGGTTAAGACTGACAGGGATAAGCCCTGATATTAACTTAGGCAAGGTGCTTTGCCAGCACTTTTACTTCTGTGTACCAGGTACAGGGATATCCACTTTTCTAAGCCACCCTGACCACCCTGTCTGCAGGTAAGGGCTGTGTTCTCCCATTACCCACCACTGCAGTTCATATCAAGGCTATCGGAGATCTCCCAGTACATGCTGCAGCCACAGGAGTGGCTTTAGCATGAGTCCTGGCCACATGCAGATTTTTACTTTCAGTGGTTGAATCTTCTGCTCTAATTTCTCTACGCTTGTTAAACTGCCTAGTGTGCACTAAGGCATAGGATGCTGCTGTGTTTTCCAGATGCCTTTGATTTCGGTGCACCTAGCCAAAGAGACATCTAACAAATGCAGTATGTAAAGCACTCTGGGAGTATGGGTGTCTACGTGTGTGAAAATTTTATGGCCACCACAAATGCAATATTCTTTCTGCAGGAATTTCATCTGGATCTGGCAGAGCACAGACAGGAGCTCCTTGTGCTTGTCCCCAGCTGTCTGCTCTTCTTCTAACCAGCAGCCCAGGGGTGCAAACATCTGCAGCCCCTGATCAGGCCCAGGGACTCACTGCTGCCCTGGGAGCAGTTATTTCTGAGGCTGCTGCCTGGGACCTGGCGGTAGAGAAGGGCTTAGCACTTTTTAGGCTCCCAGAATATCGAGAGGAAAATCAGAGCTAATAGCAGCTAGCAGAGCTAATACCCGTCCCCAGGTTCTGGCCCCTTTCACGTGAGAGAAGCGAATGCATTTAGGCTCACAAAACTCCCATCTCTTCCTGCCCTGTGATCTGAAGGTTGTTTTGCGCAGGTTAAGCTGAGGTACTCGGTGATGGAGAGACTTGTTGGGGACGGATGGTGCATTTGTGGCAAAGGCAAGGAGAGAAGCTCTCTTCTGCATCCTTCCATGGGGCTGTTCTGTCTCTCCTGATAACCTGTTTCTCGTAAAGCTAAAAATGAAGTTTGAGGGGTCACTATCATCAAATTGGTCCAACCTGGGTGGAAGAACACAAAATATTTCTGTCTCCCACCCTCCCCCATGACCTTCTCCAGGCATCGCGTGGAGACCTGTGTGCTGAAGCCAAACGTGACTGAAGACAAGGCTGAATTGTTTCCCCGTAAACAGGCTGCTCTCTGTCTCCACTGCCTCTGTGGACTCCAGCCCCGACGCCTCGTGCCAAAGGGCAGCGGGATGGGGGGGGGAGGGCACATGTGCTCAGTGCATGCCTGTGCCTGGGTGTTCCTGGAAGCCACAAGAAGGTGGGGGGACCTCCTCTGAGGGGTTGCTCTGCTCCCTCTCTGCTGTAGGTGAGTGTTTCTGGGCAAGAAATGGCTCTCTGGCTGCTCTGCAGCTCGTCAACCTCCAGAACTGGAGTGGGAATCCTGCAGGATTGCTCCAGGGCTTGGCGGTCCCCGTGGTGGAGGGGAGCTGCTGGGGTATGGGGTGTGCAGAGGCAAGAGTCAAGTGGGTGGGTTTCAGTAGGAACCGGGCACCCCAAAACCGAAAATTTGAAGTCAGCTTCCCCAGTGTGGTTGAATGAACAAAACGCTGTATTAGCACACAGTAGGTAGGAGTTTGATCCCAAGCCCTTTCCTCCCCCCATAACTGCCTTCTGCTAGATTTATGAGGGGCCAGAAGGACCAGGGATGGTGTTCACAGAGGTCCAGGTCCTGCTCTGAGCACTGTCCCACAATTATTCACATACGCCAAATGTCAGCATGCTCCCTGGCATGGTTTTGACTCAAGCAAACAAGCACTATCAAAAGAAAACCAGGCAGAGGTGACGAGGTATCCAAAACCACGGTCTGCTCCCACTGGGAATTATTACAGCCACCCTGTTGGTGGGGACACGAATTTATGTCTGTGGCACGAGTCCTGGGTCATTTAATGCACTCATACTGATGTAAACAAGGTTTCTCCAATGGGCTAGACCATGCCAGAGCTTGGGAAGATATACCCAGCTATGCAAAACCCTTAGTTTGCCCCAGTGTGGCCATTCTTGCTTCCTTGCCTTGCTGCGAGCCCCTGGGGAAACCAGGTCCCTGCCACTTCCCACCTGATGACAGTCACCTCCATATATATATATAAAGCATCTCAAGTGGTCATGCTGTCACAAAGCCTTCTTTACTTTTTCAGATTATATCACAGACTCTCAGAGGCTGAAATTGCCTTTTAGCAGCTGGTTTGCAGCATCAAGGTGCTCCAACCTCAGTGGCAGCTTCGGTGTGCTGCAGTGATTGAGATGATCGGACAACTTACAGTGTGCTGAGATTTGGGCAAGGAAATCTGCAGCCAGCTTAGAATTCAGTAATATTGTAAAATATTACAGCAAACAGGCTCCAGTTCTGCCTAGCTGGTCCTTGCAGGGCAATATGGCTTTTCCTATTATTATTGTTTCAATTTTGATGGACTTTACTCTTCCCCAACGAGACTTGACAGCTATTGACACTTAGGTGGCAGCCAATCCAGGGGCAGAAAAGGTGGTGAAAATCTCTCAAGCCAAATAAATATTCCCTGGAACGACTTTTGCAGCCCTGGCTGTACTGTTTAATCACACCCATACTTGCATTACCTAAGAGGACAGTTAGGCTTGTGGTATACCAAAGCCACAAAAAGCAGTCAATTAACTTCTTAGCTTGAGTCAATAGAACAGATTGTAATTAGGATTTGGCAAATGGACCATGTTAACATAATAGCACACCTCTGCTGTAAACCTTCAGCCAGAGCTAGAGTAGGAGAAGGGGGACCTATCTGTCTGTCTGTCTACCCGCTGTCCTCCAGCTTTTCCACTCACTGCCCTCATTCTTTGAACACCAAACTGGTCTGTTTTTTTGAGTCCCTGTCCTGCTCTGCAAGGCAGTTAGGTGCTAATGCAGGTCTGTGGGGTGGCAGGTCCTCGGTTGCCACCCCTGCCCAAGGTGGGGGTAAGCCCTGGGCTGTGACCTTGGGATGCTGGCAGACCCACGGCCACCAATATGTGTGGTACAGACCATGCTGTGCACCAGTCTGTTCTCTGGAGCTTTTTATTTCCATTATTTGCTTGCTATGGAAACTGAGGACCCAAACAAAAACTAAGAGAAGTCAGGCCAGAATAATTTCAGGGAGCACCTCATGGAAGAGTGATGGTATCCCAGTGCCTGGACCCCCCCCTCAGATGCTGTTCTGGGGGACAAGAAGGAAGGGGGGAATCGGGATGATATTACTACAGCGGTGGAATTCAGTGTCAAATCCAGGGTGGAACTGGTTTCTGATGAAAACTCCCTTTCCTTTGAAAAGGTAAGGAAAATAAATCTTTGGTGTGTTTTAGAGAAATGTATAAAATTTAGTGAAAATATTTTTCGAGTGGGAGGAAGTCATCATTCATTTTAAAAATCATGCCTTTTTTCCCCATCATTTTCTGTCTTGTTCAGCTGCCACCAACAGAAAACAGTTCCAAAGCCATGGACAACAGAAAGATGAAAAGTCATAATTCTGGATGTGCTTCACATTGTTAAGAAAACAAATTTGCTGTCTGTTTTACCTCCACTGTTTTCCAAGGGAAATGAGAAGCTCTATAATAATCAAAAATTCCATACTGGGGAAGCACTGAAATGCTGGTTCTCCATGAGCTCCCTTTCCGTGGAGTTTATGAGTAAAGTCTAACATTGCTATTTCAGGTGAGAGGATGCATTTTTTTATTCAAGGGGCTCAGTAAATCAATAGGACAATCAAAAAAATTGACACACGTATTCTCCTCTAACAACAAGGCGCTGTTCACTCTTCCAGCTGGTCATTAAACCTCATGCTCTTCTTTCATCGTCTGTGGGACGATGTGCCTTTTACCTGCGATGCCTTGCTGAAGCTTAACTAAAAGTTGCGTCACTTACTGCAGGTAATTTGGAGACAATCAAATAAAAAAGTCTCTCTGAGATGAATCAGGCATACATTCCTCCTGGGTCATATATTTTGCAGGGAAAAGTGTACTTCCCTGTGATTAAAGCAACTTGTGACACTATTCCCCCATCTCCACCCCCCACCTCCTGTGACCACAAAGAGTCTGGGATTACGCTAACCCACTATTCAGCACTCGGTGGTGTCAGATGTCTTGAAATATTGTGCACAAACACAGCCCAGAACATTATCCTGGCAGGAGCACATTCCACGGGAACCCCGTCAGTCTGGTATGCTGGGGTTTCTCCGCGTCCGGGGAAAGTGTGTGGCTCTCCTCCCTCCCTCTCCTGCATTTACCACCCCCTCCCCACGTCTTCTAGCTCCTTCTCCTCTCCCTTTGATTATCAGCCTTGTGAACACTGGGTTTTCTTATGATTTGACCGCTTTTATGCCATGCAAAGATGTGGGATTGGCACAGGGGAGGAAGTTGTTCAATTATTAGTGTGGCTTTTCATACATTTTAATGCCATCTATTCTCCTTTTCCTGGCTCTCATTTCAGGATACTCACAGAGGGAATTAGGGAATTCCTCTCCCCACTGCTATGCCAGCACTCTCGAGCGTCAGTGTTTCAACGGGGATAAGGATCTTCAAGTTCCCATTCCCCTGTTCCCCCGAAGCAAACTGCCGAACTGCCAAAGGGGGAATGGGACTGGCTCCCACCTACCAAATTTGGGGAGGACATTGAAGAAATCCATCCCCTTCCAAAGCCATCAAGGACATCCACATCTTCCTTCTGCCTGGCACCCAAGGTGACCAGAAGGTCTCCCACCAGCGCTGTGCTGTGGGTCCGGGCACTGTGGATTTAACGGAGACAGCACAGAGGTGAGCGGCCAACCCAACACCCAGCTGTGCATCCTCCTGCCCAGCCTCCCACTCCTGTCGCTGGTCGCCCCACCACCATCTTTGAGACATTCACTCTTTCAGTCTCTCACCATCATTGCCCGCTCCGTCACGGAGAACGAAGAGATCTCCTGGAGGTGTCTGTGCTTTGGACAAGTGACGTCGGGGAGATTGCATCCTGCTCCTGCTCAGCTTCAAGGCAATGGATCAGCAGGAACCGGCGAAAAGCTTCTCAGTTCCCAACACTAAAATTCCATCTTCCTGCAATGTCCACTTCTCTGTCCCACGCTCCTGCTCACATCTCATCAGGGAGTCCAGGACTCCTTGCTTGTTGGTCACCCTGTTTCCACACAATCCTGCTGATGTAAAATGCACCTTTATTTCACTTTATTTGTCCTGCTCCTCTGATTCAAACCTTCCCTTTGCAGAGCCAACTAGACAGGAGCTCACTGATACATTGCAATAGTGGGGCTCACCAGATGGCCCCTCAAATCGTTCAAGGGTGCACGGAGTTCTTGAAAAATGCCTGTTCTTGTGGTTGGTAATAACAACAACAACAGCAACATATAATAAAATTAATACTAATATTGAATAAATACCTAAATAAATAAAACAAATAATAATAAAAATAAATAATGCTGGGAAGCTCTGAACATGGGATCCATCTGCATTCAAAGCACAGAGTATAATTTACTTCAAATACCCTCGTTAAGTTTCCTGAGAGAAAAAAGAAGGGATGAAAGTGTTTTTTCTATCTCAGTTACAAAGGGAATCCACTGAATATGACCCAGGCATTAGTGTTTTACTAATCTGCAAATGCACACAGTGCCTCCGTGAATCAAATCCTCCCAAGATGTAACTGGGGATACCCACTGCCTGCAGACAGGGACATAGTTTATAAGTAACTACATTTACGTTGGTGAACTGTATGGCAGGATTAGGGGAAGGAGGCTCTGTGACCACTCCGACTTCCTCTGTGGGGTGTTTCATCTCCAAAGCATGAGGCGGCAGCTGTGAGCAGAGCTATTATCACTTGCTACTAATTTATAGCTGAGGGCTGATCCCTAAATTCCTAAAAGCAAGGGGTTAAGATGATTTATTTGCTGGAAACAGTTGCAGGCTTGCGCTGAGAGCTTTTATCATAATTACAGGTGTAAAGTGTCAGTGTCCATAATTTTTCAAAGAAATTGTGCAGATTAGAGTTCTCTTCAAAACACGCCAAGCATTTTATGTGTGAATTTAGTACTTTAAAAATGGAGCTGACCGACAGCCCTGCGAGCTCCATATCCTGAAAAACACACTTGCCCAAGAGTAGTATGGCCAGATCACTCCCAAGGAGGGAGTTTTGTTGCCATTATTCCTGGAAGGTTCTGTCTAGTGCCCACCGGCCTTGATTTTTCTGCTGGGAGAAACAACACAGCAGGTTAGGAACTCAAATACCATGTGCCAGTGAGTGAAGCACCTACCAGACCCATGTGAAGTGGGGCCTCATCACCAAGAATTAAAGCATCCAGAGCCTCAAGGGGTCTACACTGGGTCCTTTGAAGGAGACTTAGGAGTCAGGAACCACCAAGGACTTAAAAACTGCATCAGAAGAGAAGGTTATGGGTCAAATCCATCAAGGGTCACATACCTGTGGCTAGAAGACAGCTGGCAGCATCTCAGATCAATCATCCTGCATGGTTCACTTTCCCACCTCAGAGAAGAGTTCCCAGACAAAACTCTCTTCAAGAGACAAGAGTCACTCTTGTCACACAGTCAAGAAAGTAAATATTAGAGAGCTTGGAAAAGAAAGCCTGGAAGCCTCTCCACCAAGGTAGAGGTCAGGTTTTAATGCGGAGAGGCTGGGACACACCAGGGTTTACACTCAGAGGAAACTAGTCCCTTTCCAAGCTGTAGTAAGGATCGTGGGACAATATAACCACTGATAGACTCATTTGCCACCCATAGAAAAATGACATAATATTAGAGGCATTGGCCACCAGACCATGTGGAGTCTTGGGGAAAGGCTTGGTCGAGAGATACTGTGGAAGGCCAAGGAAATTCATTTTGCTGTTTATGCCCATGTAGGAGGGCTGGAGAGCCCACAGTTTACTTGGGTTTTGGATAGTCCTGGTCCCTGCAACACAGCAGCTCCTTTGCTGTAGTGCTGTTGACCATGCTGGTTCATTTTCCCACACTTCAGCTCACCCACCATCTGGGAAAATAGGGCAGAAATAACAAACCACTTCCAGGGGTCTGATGAATTCATCCCGGCTTTCAAATCCTTGGGAGTGGGTGGTTGAAGACGCAGTGTTAGACGACAGATGATTTTCTTCACAACTGTTCTCTGGGAAAATGGGAAAGTTCCTTATCCTCTTTTGCTACTGTTTCCTTTTGAAAGTGGGTATTTCTCTACCTCACAGAATAAATATGTGAAAGATTTTGATATTCTGGAGCTGAGGACCACGTCTGTGCTCACAGAAGATAGCTATTCCACTCCTGGCTCTGTTAGCAAGGATTACAGCCTCATCTGAAGCAGCCCTGAAGTCATATAAAACCTCATAAAATAAAAATGTTACAAGCCCCAAACAAAGCCCTTTATTTATTGTTTGTGTGCAATTAGGACCCTGGCAGTGAAAAAAGCATTATTCCTCAGGAAATTACCTTCTGAAAATCAGGTTAAAACCGGACAGCTTGCTGAGAGCTTGTGAATGGACAGTTTCCAAATTCCATCTTCCGCGCCAAAGTATTTCATTCCTGACATGCGAGAGAGCAGCCTGTTTGATAGAGCTGAGGGCGGGGTGGAGATATCCATCGATCAGTATTATAACATTGGTGCATTATCTCAGTGACTGTGGGGGCCTCTGGAGTGATAAACAGTGATTTATAGGTCACCAAGGGACATTTTCCATTAAAGTGCTGTTAGGTCCCGAATAGGCGACCTGTAAAAACAGCACTGTGGCTGTCCCATAGCTGTCCTGCCCGGGTCACTTTCGGGTGGGGAGGGAGTTTCTCCGTAGTCGGAGATCGGCCAGGTCCCATCACCGTTGCCCCTAATACAGCTTTGTGCATCCAGGCTGAAGGAGGCTTGTGAGTAACACATGAGCTGGAGCAGGAGACGGTTCGTTTGCTCAGAGCCGGGCTTTGTCAGTCCAGGTCCCTCGTTAAGAGCTGGGCAGGTCCTGAGAGTCTGTTAAACTAGTTGTGTGCCCTAGTTTATTTCTGTTTAAGATAGAAATTCTTTTTTTTTTTTTTTCCCTAGAGTCTCTGAGGCTTCATGAAGGGTAAGTTTTAATCTTTTCCATTAGCTGATGGAATAAGTTATCTTTGTCCTCCCCTGCTGCTAATTTTCATGACTCTTACATGAACAGCATGCTCTGGAGACACCCTGAAAAGCTGGATGAGACCGGACAAGAAATATATTAGAAATCATTGATGGGGACAGAGACAGAGAGATACACATGGCAGTATGTTCACATAAGCTCTGCATCCCTGCCAGACTGAGCTAAAGCCATTTGAGCCCATTAAATCCTGTTATAAACATTTCAGCCTAGATCTGCTATCCTAAGTCATGTTCACCTTGTTCTAACAGATCCAAACTTTTTTCCCCTCTGTTTTACTGACGTTCTTCGTGTGTTTAGGTTTTTTTTTTTTGGTGTTCCTCCTGGGCCAATGTCTTTGCATCAATATGAAGAAACCGATATCCTCTTACATACTTCACTTTTGCCTTCTCCCTTACTACATACAAGCGTACCATTTCCATTACCTGGCCATGCCAACCGCATGTATGCTAACCCACCTTTAACTGTTTTTTGTGGCTTTTCCCTGAAACCCTTGATGAAAAGTCCTGATCTTATTATGCACCAGATACCAACGTCCTCAGCTCTCACTAGGACACACAGGGACCCTGGTGAGTGGGTGGTGGAGAGCCCTGGGGTAGCTCATGGGCAGGTGAAGGTGACAGATCCTGGCCATCCCAGTACGCCAACGGGTCCAGGTTAGCCCCATGGCCTCAGCGTTCCCAGGATTTGCTGGTTCCTCCAGTGAGGAGTGCAGGTAACCCCTGTGTCAGCACAGCTCTGCTCTGGCCACCCCACCACGAAAGCCACAGCTGAACCATCTGAGGAATGACAGAAACACCAGCCCCGCCATCCAGACGCTGTGGCCCAGGCCGATTCGGCAGGATCTGGTTTTTTGTGGCAGAGGCAATCCGTATAGGCTGCAAGGCTATATATCCAGCCCAAATGGGGATGGTATAGACTGAATCCAAACTCCAGAGTTGTGGTTGTTCCATTTTCTTCCAAGCTACTGTGCGACCTTGGGCTTGTCATTTCTACTCTATATGCCTCTCCAGCTTTTGCTCCTATCATTGCAGATGTGAGAAAAGATGATTCTTGAACTCTGCAGAATTTCAGGCTCTCTCTCCCAGACTGTGACTGATGTATATGAGTCCGACTTTAAATATACTAAGCCTACTCACATAAGTACCCTCAGGTTTTACAGTAGTTATGCTATGTTCTTTTAATTGTAAGATTCTGGGTTGCAGCATTGGTCAGAAATTCTTGGAATAAAAATCTGTTCATCTGCCTGGTCTTGCATAATTACACTGTCCTGTTAATAGCCAGTTCTTCTGATTTATTAAAAAACAAAAATAAAATTATAAAAAAACCAATGCAAAACCATGTTCAATATTTTCCTTTTACAAGGGCAGCCAGTATTCCAAGGCAGATGTTTCTCCGAATTGATCTAACCAAGTGACTTTCAGCTGTTTCCACCCCGGAAGGTCATGCTGTAAAATAAAAAACCGAAATAATGAAAGAAATAAAGAAAAAAGAAGGAAAGAAACAAAGTTAAAACTTTTGTGAATCTTTTCCCATCAGCATTATGAAATCCTGTTCTCATCTACCACTAGAGAAGAATACAGCTGGCTGGAAAATGTTTTGGTCTTTTCTTTGCCCTTGTACAATCTCAGCTTTTTGTTGTTAAAAACCTGTCAAAAATGGAGAGGAAAGCTTTTGTTTTTCTGACAGCAATTATTCTGTTTTTCCCACCAAGAGAGACAACACAGCCCACAAACTGCCTGATTTAATTAGACAACCCATTTTTTTTAACTGATTAACATATCTAATGGGAAATTTGACCAACTTAACATTCCTCCCAAAACATATTTATTATGTTTAATGGGGCCATTCACCCCTTGCTGAGAACCTGCGATCAAATATAATCTAGGATCCCGCTGTGGAAACAGCTACTCCCCAAACTATCGTTTGTCGGTGACCACCCCTTGGAGGCAGGAATAAAAAGGGCAGCTGGTGCTTTTTGATTATACTCAAGCGGAGTGGAAAATGCCTTCCCTTCCTACAAAAGCTTTCAAGACTTCCCTCACTGGGACAAAACCAAGACTTGGAAGTGCAGAGCATTTATACTGGGGTAAGACTCAGGTTTCCCATCACCTTCATGCCCCAGCGTTGCCGATTTGTGACTAAGGGCTCAAGTAGTTGGGCAGTAAATTGCATTTATTCCAGAGAGCATCCTTGAAAACCTTCCTTGGGACAAACCTGCTTCCTTTCTCCATGCTCCAGGTCACGTCAGTTCCTGCTGAGACATGACGCATCGTCTGTCCAAGACCGTACTGGGCTTTTGTGGTGGACGTGCAGCCAATACTGCAGAATGACATCACCGATTGGAGCGGATAAAGAATAGGATGCAGAATACAAAATAACGAGTGATGTGGAGGAAGGCATCTAGAAACTATTCCCTTGTAGCAAGGGGGCAAAAGGTCAGTCAATAAAAGGGACTAAGGGAAGAAAATGACTTGCATTCAATATAATATAATTGCTCTGTGCAACTCAGAGTGAATGTTTGTCCCTGGGACTGAGAGCGGTACAGAGGCTGAGAACACGATGGGGAGGGTGTTCACATGAGGGACAAGACATCCAGTACTCTGGAAGGACCAGACTCCTTTAGAAATGAAGTCAAGTGGTACTCAGTACGATGGAGGACAGGTAACAAGTCCCTGCTGTCCATCTGCGCCGGGAATATGGGAACTCTGGAATGCATTTCCCAACATTGTGGTCCACCTCAAGGCACCAGTTTTCTAAAAGAACTGGAAAAAGCCAAAAATGAAGGCCATGATGAGTGACTCCTCTCCTTAGGTCCAGGGAGCTTCCTAATGTAATGGAGCTATAATCTGTTTCTGTAAATACACCAATGACCTCTTTGCTCTTTTCAGAACCAAGAAGCTCTTCGTCCCTCCCCTGCCTGAGCCATCCACCTCCCTGGAACATTCTTGTTTAGTCTCCTGAAATGTTATTAACAACCCCAGCAAGAGAGAGCCATAAATCCCTGCATCCCCCTGAACTTTACTGCACTCCAAACTGTTTGGATATTCAGTATCAACAAATCATCCCGATAAATATGATTTCTTTGATGGCATTTCATCAAAATAGTTTATGACTCTGACATTTTGAGCTTGGATTTACAGCAGCTGCAGCTTGCGCAGGACCGGCGGTCACCTTATTGAAATTCACCTAAGGAAAAAAAAAAGGAAAAAAAAACAACCTTACAGCAGCTTCTACCATGCTAACTTTAAAGAAATTCTTCTTTTTCCTCCCCACACTTTCTTGGAAAAGGCGGGAGTCTGGGGATCTGCAAAACAAACAAACATTGGCTTTGGCTCATCCTAATCAATACAATGATGGGTCAGGCCTGCAACTCCAAGTTCTTAAACACACGCAGGGAGAGGTTTCCAGATTTACTTAGCTTTACCTTCCTCTAACTCAGGGAATGGCAAAAGGTGTTTTATGACTTGCTTCAATGGGAAGATGGCTCACCTAGTTTGAATATGTCTCTTGCTGTACTGAGCTGCTTCTTCATTGGGAAGATTTCAAAACACTTGAGGTACAAGAGGAAAATTCTGCATCGCAAAGAAATGTTTCTGCTAGAGAGATGGATTTCAGGCCATTTTAAAAAAAGCACTGGTGTCATCTCTAGAAAACGTGTAAAGTCTTGATGACCAGTGTTCAAAAGCAACTCTGAGCAGGTAAGGAGGAAGGCTGGGAAGTGGAGATCTGGCCACAAAAGAAAAGAAAATAGCTTTGTTTAAATTTTCAAGCAAGGCCCAAGAAGAAAGGTGATGCTTGCTGAGGGTGATCTCAGGGAGAGAATAGCTATTATGTTAAAAGACAAAAGGACACTTGGGGTAGACTGGCCATGAACAAATCACCACAGCAGTGAAACTCTGGAATAGCCTCTCACTGGGAAATGCAGGGACAATAGAAGGACACAGGTCTGTTTACGAAGGTTCTATGTGGTTGGTTTTGTGAAGTAGGCAGTGACTGGACTTCATGACCCAAGCAGTCCCTATTAAGTTTTGAAGTGTTCAGTTTGAAAAATTATTGGATAAGGCTCTTCATGAACAGTTGAGAGGAAATTGAGACCCTGTGATCCACATCTTCAAAGACAGAAAGCCTCTAATTTCAGATTCCAGATATTTTTGAGTAATCAGGTCTACATTGCTCAGTGAAGACCATGTAGGCAATCCACAATACCGGCCAGAATGGAGGAGTTGGGACCTTCTGAAATGTGCTGTTATCCAGAAAATTATCCTTCTACTTAAACCCAGGAGAAATAAACCTGACAATCTTCTCCCATGTTTCCATAAATTATAAATACTACCCACAGAGCTGGAGGGGTGACTCAATCCTTTAGCAGGATTCTCACCTTGAGTGGTATGTAAATACCTGGAAAATTTCCAGGACCCCACAAAGAGGAGCTTTTCCATCACAGGTCCTGGTGGGGCAGGGGACAGCACAGCATCCTTTTGCATCACCTACAACAAGCAAGAGTCGTCTTGGCGTCCTTTCCCCGCATAGCCCTGCACTATAACATGAAATGCATACTTGAGCCAGAATATTTCTTTCCTTGCTGTATAATTCTTGATCCCGATCTCTGAGACTTACATCAGAGCCTGATCCTGAGAAAATACAACTTCTTCGAAAAAGTCAGTTTAGACATTTATTTTTTTAAATAGCCTTTTAGAAATGCACTTGTGTAACATATAACAAAGGTATTTTTCAGGATATCTCTCTCTCAGATTTTTAATACAGGTCATGACAACATTCTCCTTTACAGTATCCTGGCTTTTGCTTAGCCTATGGCTAACACTCCGAAATTTCTCCACCTACACAAGATAAATTTCTCTGACCCTCTGGGGAACTGCAGTGTAAGGCTCAGGGCTCTCCACTTATCTATTTCCAACTGGCTTGTACACCAAACCTGTTCAAGAGGGCCATGTCTCACAGAAGTCTATGAATGCTGGGATGGGGAAATTCATTCCAAGGTTTTTTGACAGCTGCAGGAATGAAGGAAAGCTGCCTTCCCTTTAATGGAGTCAATAGCAATGGGCATATGAAATGGCACTAGTACTTCCACGTTCGATATTCAAAATTTGCTTTATCCTTCAACTATCAGTTTATAAATTTTTCTTAATTTTCCCTTTACCGCACTGTGACCTGCTTGCATATCGAAGTGTGTACAAAAGAAGGAATAGGGAAAAATAGTAATCACTGAATCCAATAACAAAACAAAGCAGCTCAAATTTTAATGAAGGAAAAAGATCCTTAGGGATCCACTGAGACTCTTTCTGTGTCTTGACCAAGCTGTACCACCAATGGTTCACTTCCTAGCTGGAGCTGAAACTGCTACAGACAGGATTTGGCCATATCCCTGAATGGAGGAAATTAGGATGCAGCTGTGCTCTCGGGCAGCCGCACTCCGGAGTTCAACCCAAGGCAAAGTCTAACGCTTGTCTGCATTGATCTGTCTCCAGGCTCGGTCAGGGAGGAGACTGGGGGGTGAGGAGAGGGGACAAAGCACATCGTTCCTATCGAAATGCAGGACGTGTGTGATGCTGTCACAGAACCCAGCGGTCTCAACAGTGTGGATTTGACTTCTGGGCCATTGAAGCCAGAACTTGGAATAAGCCAGGTACATGGATTGTCATTGAGCTGATACACACCATACAGAAAATAATAGAAAAGCAGCTATGTGATTCAGTCATTGCAAAAGTAAAAGCTGCCCATCATTAGATGATTTTGGGTTTGTTTTTTGTTTTTTTTTTGGTGTGGGTTTTTTTTGAGACACCACTTCAGCAAACAATCCCTGTTTTGTTCTTTGATAAATAAATGAGTTGGGCTGATAGAGGTACCTTTACAGACATCATGTTCTTTGATGGCTAATGAGATCAATAATGCTGTACTTATGGTATCAAGGACAGAATGACTGACAGGTCTCAGGGCATGTGTGTCACTAGAAAATCATTGTGAGCTGAAGGAGTTTTGAAAGAAGGTTTGCAGAGATCTAGTTCCGATGATGTGCAACATTTTTAATGTTGACCTACAAATACGTATGTAACCCTGAAAAAGTTAGAGATAAAGTTTCAATAAACAGATAAAGTCAAATAGTGATAGGACTGGGAAATCATACAGAGCCTGAGCTAATAAAATGCATTTTCTTGCTATGCTAATGCAAAGTCACACCTCTCTAAGCATAAGACAGGCAGGGAGGCCACAGCCGGAGAATGACAGACCAAGTAAACAGCAACTCTTTAAAGGATTTAAGGGTCAGAGAGGACTGCCAGCTCAACATGAGCTCCTCTCGCAACCGAATCACAGCAAATATTAATGGGATCCTTAAAAGCACCAGCCACGAAGCAATGGCTCCCAGCAGAGAGCACAGTGCTGGGGAGAGAGACACATGGATTTGGTGCACTTAAAGGACCAAAAAACTTCAGATGCTGTGCCAGAAACAGAGTATTGTTTGGAAAACGGGAGAAAATGTCTTTTAGTGAAGTTGGGATTCACCTCTTCTAACTCCTGATGTCTAGAGCTAATGTGAGGTGGACCCTGTCCGAGGTGGGTTAGAGAGGTAAAGTTTGTAGAGCTCGGAAGGAAGGTGCTTGGATGGCGTTTTGGGATAGGTAAGATGTTTCCACAGAACTTGGGTGATGACAGACCATCCTGACCAGCAGAGATGAGCATGTCAAGGAACTGCAGAAGCCAAAAAAAAAAGCAGAAGAGAAATTCAAGGCAATTCTTTTCTCAGAGAGACTAAAGCTATTTGGACTGAACTCCGAAGGGCAGTGCCGAATTCCCCCATTTCAGAGAAAAGCAAGCTTGAACGGTTGTCACATTTTGATCAGCAGCATACCAAGTGGGCCTGAAGCCAGGAGAAATGGGGTGACTTCACATACTCTCAGGCAGGCGTTCAAACTAGGTGATCCCATGATCCCCATTGACCTTCCCCTCAGCCTGCAGTTCTTCACTTGTTAGAAGAATCACCACTTTCCTTTCATTTAAAACCCCGTTCCCAGACCTGAAGGCCTGCTGGGCCGACCTGTGCTTCTGCAGAAAACTCCACTGCATGTTGCAGGCGATGGAGAAAATTGCTCTTCCATCCACAAACTGTTTGGTAAGTCAGAAGAGGGTGTGGTGATGCGTGCAGTAAAATATGGGATCTAATCTATGCACCTGCTGCAATCTCCGCTCTCTCTGCCAGTACAGGCAGCCTGGGCTCCTGATTTACGGTCATGATTTATGTCTCCTTTCCACACCGTGGACCGCTTGTGCACTCTCCTTGAAGCAATCTAAGGCGAACATGATATGAAAAAGGAGAGGCTGCATCGTATTTCTGTCACGCTGCTTGTCAGACAGAACCAAAAAGCAAACTCTGGTGAGTTGAGCTTCCTTTCTTTTAATCCTAGGACAGTTTCAGCTCAAAGTGCCTTTCTGTAACTCTCGGAAGGAAGGATGAGGGGCAGTGAGTCTCCTGAGCGGGAGACTGTGCTCTGCCTTTGCCTTTGAGGCCGGGGAATGAGCCTTTGCTTATTTTATTTAGTACTACAGATCTAGAAAAGGCAGAATAGAGGCAGCCATGGTTTGTCCCTCTCCATTTCACGGTTCTGCCTCAAAAAGAGGAAGGCGAAGGCTTAATCCCACTTAGGAAAGCAAGCCAGTCTTACTTCTGAGCTGCAGGACTGAGATGACAGCACAGGGCTGAAATTCAGGCATCACCGAACACCAGAGATCTTTGTTACCCTTTCACCTTGTCTCAGAGGAGATGTGGGCCAACTGGTGCTGGATTGATGATCCTCGTAAGGTTGATGGCTTTGCCCTTGCACCCATTTTGGTGCAGGATCCTAGGCAGTGCTGAAGGTGATATGCTCACAGAGAGCAGTTGCTCATAAGACCTCCCTGCCTTGGTCATACTTTTGCCAGAAATGGCAAAATCCTGCTACCTATTTTGCAAGGGAGGCATTGCTGCCTTTGGGTTATTGGGGAAGAAGAGGAGGGTAGAAATTTTAGAAAATCTCAGCCAGAAAACTGTTCTTGTGAACAGAAGAATTTACCCTGATTTATGCCCAACCAAATTTGAGTTGGTGTCTCTGTACTTGTCAGTTTGTCAGAAAGAGAGCAGACGTGGCTATCTCAAACATAATGTGAACTCAGGGCTCACAATAATCATTCCATGATGACCACAGCACAGAATGAAGCCGATAGCTCATTAGACAAGAACATGTAGGCAATTAATGTTAATTTCAGTTGACAATTGTAACCCGATGTCTGACTGAAACACCATAATCTGTCCTAAGGAAATAGTTCTCATAGCTGTTTAATTAATGATAAACAGACCCATTATTGTTGCTCCTGTATAAAAAAAAAAAAAAAAAAAAAAGAAGAAGAAAGAAATCAGTGCAGATTTTCCTTGCCACATGCACAGAATGCATTCTGGAGGGCCAGCGCTAATGAACCTCGGTGACAAAGCACATGCCCATTGCTTCATCCTTTCATTCCAATGGCATGAGATGGGAGTGAAGCATGGTGTATGATCTTGCCATGGGAGCCTGGGAAGCATCCAGCCCAAGAGAAGCTGCTCCAAATGGGCTGGAAGAGAAACTCAGGCAGGCCTTGCGTGCTCTGCCCACAGTTTCAGAAGAAGTGCCGACATCTCCTGGAAACTCTTGACTCAGATCATTGTTCTGTCTTTCTGATGCTTCATCATATGTTTCCTGCATTGCTCTTCTTGACTGTGATTTATTTTTGACCAAGGACATGTGTCTGTAAGTATGTGCTCTAACAAGTCTGCCTTTTGCTCTTTTTCTGAATTTCCAAACATATATACCCCAGTCCCTCTCTCAGCAATGTCCTAGTGCACCCAGCAGACTTGTCCCACACACATAACTGAGTACTCCCAGGATCTATTTTACCAGGTCACCCTTACAGGTACTTGAGATGACAGCAGAGTTTTGTCACATGGGGTGTCTCTCTGGCAAGGGCCTGGAGTCGTCATCTCTGTCCCGTATCACACAGGCAGACTTGCCACGAATCGGGACTTCCCAGGGCAGAGCACATTGAGGAAGAAGGTGTATAGAAGGTCCACCTGGGGCCTCACCTCAAAGCCAACTTTAAGTCCTCCATCAGCCAGAGAAGTATTAATGATTAGTGCACGTGGCCTTGAAACCAGCTTAGAGGCAACTTGTTAAAGTGCAGGGTAGGTTGGACAGATTTGGACCCTGCATCAGGTCCTGGTACCTCCTCTGACCTCAATACCACAAGGCAGCTTTCACCACCCACACAGCACATGTTAGGTTTGAAGCAATCCTGTTTCTTGCTTTTCTCTGGCTGGAATTGTTCCCTCTGGCACTTAAAGTGACCACCAAGGAAGGGAAGAGAAGGGGCATGATCTGGCAGATGTGCGGCACTGGGAGGTCAGTTCTGCAGTGGGCTGGATCCCTGGCCAAGGCAGTCCTGCTGCAAGGCTGAGGCTTCGGTTCCCTTCCCATCCATGTCAGGCAATCCTCTTCCTGATGCGTCCTTCCAGATGCTTGGGAAGGGCTGAGAATTTTCCTTCTGATGCAACTTTGGGTGAGTGGACAACTCCTCACTCAATGACCTGCTTGAAAGGCTGGCTGAGGATTGCACCCCAGAACGCTGGGTAGCCCAGATTTGCTGCTGTCATGATGCAGGTGTCCCTTCATGGGTACACCCTTGCACAGAAAACTCTCCATAAGTGCCATTAAGCTTTTATTAGGATTTAACCCTGAACAAAACAGAACAGATGACTATCTAGAAATGCAGTTATTCCTAAGTGCTCTTGGTGGCCTTGTGCTGCAAGAGTACCAGGTGAAAAGTAATTTCTTTTACAGACTTTGAATGCTGCTGAAAAAAAGCTGTGGGCTGGAAGCAGGAATTAGTGGATGACATCTTTGGGCTGTGCTCAGCAATCCTTGAAAACCTTAATTAGTAAGTGGAGAAAATAATCCATAGCTTCTTAAGGAGGGAAAGCTATGGAATCTGCATTCTGTTCCTGGTTTCGTGTATGGCCTGATGATTTCCTTTCCTGTGGCTCATTTCCCCCACCAAGAAATTCAAATGATGATGATGCTTGTCTATATTTGAGGATGTCCAGAAATAATGTGCTGGAGTGGAGGTAAGCATACGTAGGCTTGATTTCAGTTTTCCTCTTTCATGACAGAAGAAGACAACCTGTTCTGAATCCACAGGTTAATCATGGGCCAGGTTCTGCATAGCAGTTTATTTACTCCTGTTCTTACTGTGTGCTGTTTTTTTTAGGTTTCCATCAATAAAAATCTCTGTGATTGTGGTATATAAGAAGAACCATCTTTGCTTCTGCCCTCGGCTCCTGCAATTCCAGCTCCCCACTCATTGCAAACCCACAACTGAGAGCACAGAAGGAGCTTGTGAGGTGCTATCCAGTTGTGAAAATCATAAAAAAGGCAGGATTGCTGTCCCTTCCTTCGCCACCTGCCTTCTCCCTGAGCTTTTCTTTTCTTTTCTTTTCTCTCTCCATGCAGGACTTTCTTAACTTCTTTTGGGAACTCGCCCTCCACTGCCACATTCAGCAGCTGTTTCTCCAGTAGTTGTTTGCCTTCTGAAGATTTCTTGGTGGAGTCACCGGGTACTAATCTGAAGCCAGTTACACCACGGCTGTAAACTTTATCTTGGATCCCACAACAGAAGGGCTGTCATGTGCTCTGCCACAAAAACAGAGGAAAAAACCTTCTGAGAACCAAGAGCCCAAGGGCCTGAAGATCCTTGTTTGCCATTGCTTTGCAAACATGCAAGGTCTCGCCGCAGCCATGGCACGGCTCTGCCGCACTGAGAGGTCAGCCTGAAATACTGGACAGCTTGCAGACCGCTGTCTGGGCTCTGTAACAGATCTCTGATAGATGTGGTGGTGCAAGTGCTGGAGATGCGCTTGGGCAAATCGATGAGTACTGCATGACTCCAACCAGTGGGACCACGCAAGGGACTGGATGTGGAATGCTGCGGAGGAGAAGATAGAGGCCATCAGTAATGGTGAAGCCAGCTAATCTTGCCACGTCTCCAAGCCCCTGGTTTGTTTATCCCATGGGAGGGTCATTGCAGGGCATTCTGCCTAGTAGAGGAGAGCATGAAGGGCCTGATGGGTTGAGTCTCATCATGCTGGGCCAGCAGGAAAAGCCTTGCTTTCCTTCCAATTTGGCCACCACAGCTGAGAACTGTGGGTCTCAATCCCCCTCTCTCTTCTTTGCAGCCTGCAGCAGAAAAAATGCTCCATTCACAAGGGTTTCTGCTGACCTCATTCATGTTTTCCCAACACCAACGTGGCCAAGTGAACAAGGGTGGGATTTGGAGCTACCGGGAGCCAGCCTGGGAGCCAAGATGATTAAGTCCATTGGCCCTAGCCCAAATCTAATGTGAAAACCCTCCTCCCTGTGCTCACCTTCCACAGTCAAAGATCCCTTATCAGGTGAGCTCTTACTAACTCCCCTCTGGCTCTGACCACTCCAAAATACCTCCAGGGCCCGGCGAGGGGAAGAAGAATACCCCATCTCCATTGAAACCTCAGCGCTGCCTCTTAACTCCTCAGGTTTCTTGCTGAAGTCCTGGCTTTCTTTTATGTTGCTTCAAAAAAGGAATCGTTATTGTCTCTTTGCCTATATCCCTCCCTGCTCCGGCTCTATTCAGGCATAATGGGGTTTCTCTGAGAAAACAGCTGATAATATCACTTCTCAGGCAAAGAGGCTTAACTCTCACCTCGGCAGGTCCGCGAGGGTCCTGGCACGGTGGTCCGGCAGCCCCAAAGCACGACCTGTCTCCCTGGGAAAGCGTGTTTTGCAAGGAGTAATGCTCTGCTGGGTAACTGCACAAAAGCCACCAGAACACAGCGAGCAAAGAGGGCCAAAGCTATTAAAGGTTGGAGAGCGCTGCTTATAGGTATCACTTTTTCCCCCCAAACGCCTAAGAACAAAGAGTTCCATGGAATTTGGATTATTTAACATAGTAAACATTAAGCAACTTGTGGTTGATGTAAATGCTTCCTTAATAGGCTGGTGAAATTCCTTGGGATCTGTCCAAGTTCATGTATAACCTCCAGCTCTGCTCTCGCAGACGTCGTCTCCCTCATCCCCTCTAGATGTTTTTTTTTAATGCCACAGTAGCAGACTAACGTAATTTGCAGCAGAACAGATGCCTGATCTCCCTGCGTGCTGCACAGGGAGCCCAACGCCTAGCTCAGGACTCGCTCTCCTATTTGTTGTGACAGCGAAAGTCTCGTATGCCTGGGTCCCCATCCTTTCAGCAATGAATATCGAAATACTTTATTCAAAGTGAAATAGCTTGAGCAGGAGGTGTTGCGGTGAAAGTCTGATCCAGGATATCTTCAAGGTCAACGGTTGGGTTATTCTGGTGGTGGTGGGTCAGACTCATTTGTACTCTACCTACAGGCTTCGTAGGTACAGAGAGTGGGAGGATTTTTGTGGTTAGGACACGTGTGAAAGCCCGTCTAGGTGTGCCTGGGACGCGCTGGGGGGAAGGTTTTATGCGATGGCTGAGCTGATCCAGCCGCTCACAGCTGCTGAAGGGCTCCTTGCCACATGGTCCTGCTCCTTCCCTTGCACTGACTCCGGCACTCTTTGAACCTCTGTTCTGGCTCATTTAATTGGCAGAGAACTAAACTGAAAAGAAAGGTCACTGCTTTTCTAAGAGTGTAGTAAGCATCAGAGCTCCCATAAGAGTGCGGATGGGACCAGGAAGAACTGCATTTTTTAACTGTTAGAGCATCTTACCTTTCCTCTGAAGCCTCACCAGAAATTCTGCTGAGGCCCTAATCTGGGAATTGCACCAAGGCTTTTTTTGGGGGAGTTAGGATTTTTAGGAGCTCTGCAAGGATTCGGGTGTTTTAGGGTATATCCTCCAACAGAAATGAAGGTCCTTAGTGAGGCTTCAGGTGCATCTAACAACAGGCAGGACCTGAAAGTTGAAAAGTTCTCAGATGGAAACTGAAGTTTCAGATTTAGGCAGGCTATGATTTTCAAACAAAGATTTTCAGGCCATGGAGGTAATGGGCTGGAATAGGTGTCCTTGAAGGCAGCATTACAAATGAGAATGGGAAGACAAGACCTTGCCTAGCATTATGTTGAAGTCTTAAGCACCAAGGTTTTTAAATGTGGCTTTTTCTTTAACTTGATGAATGAACACAAGAACGAGCAATATAGCATATGTGAGGGGCAATTTCAACATGCAAATTTTTTAGATTTTGTTTGTTTATTTTAGTCAAATAAGATCTGTGCATGATTTCAGACTCTCAAGAAATTATCAAAACTTTTGCTCCAAATCAAGTTTCCTCAGATTTACAGACATTTTAGCTAAACCAATGTTCTTTTAACACTGATTTTTTTTTCCCACTGAGATACCAATTTTCTAAATAAAGCAGGAACTTTGTATAAAGCTTTGGTTTAACCAAATAATCAGTTCTGAGTTGAAAAACATTTTGGATGGAAAGAGTCCAATCCCATCAGACCTTTGTAGACAGCGCTCACCTCTGATCCTGAATGTCCCCGTGCTGTTTTCACCTTTCTCAGCTAGAAGGACCTCCCAGATTTAAAGGGGTACCTGTGCATCATTGCCATTTTCCACCTGTCGTGGTTTAACCCCAGCCAGCAACTAAGCAACACGCAGCAGCTCACTCATTCCCCCCACCTCGGGTGGGATGGGGGAGAAAGTAGGGAAAAGAAGTAAAACTCATGGGTTGAGATAAGTATTGTTTAACAGAATATAAAAGGAAGAAACTAATTATAATAAAGTGACAGCAGTCATGATAAAAGGATTGGAATGTACAAATGGTGCACAGTGCGGTTGCTCACCACCCGCCGATCGACACCCAGTTAGTCCCCGAGCGGCGATCCCTACCCCCACGTCCCCCAGTTTCCATA
>JANZLQ010000056.1:46761021-46795407 GCA_026212715.1 Elanus axillaris | reverse complement strand
GGTCACTGCCCTGGCTGTGTCCCCTCCCGACTCCTTGTGCCCCTCCAGCCTTCTCGCTGGCTGGGCAGGAGAAGCTGGAAAATCCTTGACTTTAAACATCACTTAGCAGCAACTGAAAACATCAGAGTGTTATCAGCATTCTTCTCCTACTGAACCCAAAACACAGCACCGTACCAGCGACTAGGAAGACAACTAACTCCATCCCAGCCGAGACCAGGACACCACCCTTGCCCGGAGGCATGTGCAACCCCTGACTGAGGACAGCGTGTTTTATGGGGAGACCTGATCGCTCTCTGCAGCTACCTGAGAGGAGGTTGTAGCGAGGTGGGGGTCGGTCTCTTTTCCCAAGTAACAAGTGATAGCATGAGAGGAAAAGGCCTCAAGTTACACCAGGGGAGGTTTAGACTGGCTATTAGGAAAAATTTCATCACTGAAGCGGTTGCCCAGCACTGGCACAGGCTGCCCAGGGAAGCGGTGGAATCCCTGGGGGTATTTAAAAGACGTGTCGACGTGGTGCGTCGGGACATGGCTTAGTGGTGGTGGACTTGGCAGCGTTAGGTTTATGGTTGGACTTGGTGATCTTAAAGGTCTTTTCCAACCTAAATGATTCTATGACTCAATACACAGACTGGGGTCTGCAAAACCTTTTTGGTCTGCTAGCCACGTGCCATGGTGCATTCAGTTCATACTGTTTAACTCCCTCTGTCCTCCTGTAAACCAGTAGCCACCCCCAAACACAGCATATTCCCAGACTCCTTCTCTGCCCGTCGGTCTGCTGCTTTCAGCTCCACAGACGTCTTCAGGCTCCTGGGTGCAAGCGGCCCAGGGTCAGGTGTAATGCAGAACTGCCACGACAGGCTTTTTTTTTTTTTATACCTCCTCCTTCAAAGATGCATCTCGCTAGCAGATGCACGTATTCTTCCTTGCACGGACGACTGTGAATGCTGACACATTCTGTGAGGTGGCTTTTGATGGCCAGGCATTTGGCATAGAAGCAATCTTGCAGTCCCTGGGGAAAAGCTTCCTCTCCACATGGCATGTCACTCCCAGTCTGTTTGCATCTCTCTTTCCCTCCCTCCCTCTCTTTTGGATGTCTGTCAAGCAGGAGAGAGAGAGAGTGTTTATCGTGTCACGGGAGCCTGGGTCTGCGCCAGGCTGCCTGGCTCTGCGGGCTCTCATTGAGCTCCCTCTGTGCTGGGAACAGAGGGGCTGTCATTCCCATGAAAAGCAGGTGCTGACTGAAGCCCAGGGCCAACCTCGCTTGAACTCCAGCACAATTACACCTGGCTTCCCTCCATTCAAGCCTGCAGCAGAGGGAAGAGCAACTAAGCTTACAGCTTTGTCCCGTATTTCCTTATAAATTGTGTCCGTCCGTCCCCCCCCATCACTTCCTCATGTCATCAAACTCAAAGCCTGTTGCCACCATCAACACAATAATTTGCAAAGCTTGTCTTTGCTGCAGACGGTCAAGGTGATAAGTTGGATTCAGCTGCCGCTGAGTGTGGCCCCAAAATGCCAAAATGATAGAGCTGGCTCCCTCTGGCTTGCCCCAGAGATGACTGAGTGGACCTTGGGATGGACAAAGAAGGGAGAAACAACTTTCCTTCCCTGCTTTCCATTAGCTGGATGAGTTATTTATCTTTCGATGTAGAAGTTCAAATGGACTGTATATCCACAAAGAGGACTGGGCAGGAATTCAAGTGCAGAGTGCAGAATAAAATAAGAGAGTGCCAGGGACCAAGGGGAACAAGTCAGGCTGACGTCCTTGCTGCTCAGTTCTGGTCCTCTCTAAAAGAAGATTGACCACATCTCCATCAAGTAGCAGCTAGACCTGACGCTCCTCTTGGTTCCCCCAGCACAGTCTTGTATTTTCTGTGGTTTTTTTTCCATTCAAGGCATCCGAAATAATGTGAATTCTGCTGCAATACCTCAAGATGATGCAGGTGTAGCATGAATGTATGAGTTGCAAGCTTGTTTGAGGATGCAAAGCCTTCCAGACTAGGTTTGGAGCAGTGCGTGGAGTGACCAGAGCCCAGCTGGGTACAATCTCACCCTTCCAGGCTGCGGGGTGGGATCGCAGGATTGAGTTATCCCCACAACCACGTCTCTGAGGGAGCAAGTTGGGGTGGTCCGAAACAGAGCCAGCAAGCAAGGCAGGGGTGAAGCAGTGTGGACAGGGAGGGGTCCAGGGCTTGAGCAGCCTCCCTCGGCAATGTCCGTCTATCCAGAGTTTCCACTTTGGGGAACATTCCACAGTTTTAATGTATTATTTTTTATGACTAAAACCCGAAGCGCATAGCTATTCGCCAAGAGGTGACATCTGGCTAAATAAATAACAATTACTGGCTGGCCCAGCACATGTTTTGTTTCGACTGAAACTTTGTTTTTAATAACTAAAACACAGAATATAAATATGACTGTTGCGTATTCAGACACATGGACACACGCACACACACACACACACATATAATTTTTTTGTGTTTGGAAGGCAGAGTAAATTCCACATGAAAGAAAATAAAACACATAACTTTTATCCATGTGTTTCAATTATTTAAATCTGAATAAAAATTCTGTGGATGTCATCCCACTTATTTTTAGTCATTTTGATGGCAATAAAAATAAGGCTGAAAAGAACATTTACCTAAAATATTCCTGACCTTGTCTAGCCCTGCAGATTATAACTTATTTGCTGTTGTGACTATTATATTTGCTGAGTTCGAAACAAGTACAGAGAGGCAGGTAGTGAACCTGCAGATTTTGGGTGTCTGGTTTAGTTTTTCATACAACACAGATTCCCCAGACACTGTTTTTCTCTCCTGCTCACTATGCACAGCACATGTAAGGCACATCACCCACCACCTGTTTTAATGGTAATGGTAAGTCTGAGTCCCCACCCACGGTCAGCATCTCAGCGTGAATCAGGACCCACAGTTGGGATTAAAGAAGGATGAGTAAGCGGAGCAGAAGGTGTGGGCAGAGATGAAATGGGATGGGGTGGCTTTCCCTGCATCGCACCGTGGTTCAGGCTCAGAGGAACAGCTTGAAACACAAGCTTTCACTTGATGTTCTCTCCAGAAGACCCCAGGCCTTCTGCAAGGCAATGCGTCTTTCACACACGTCACTCACGTCGGCAGGAGAAGGTTTGAAGGTAGAGGCGACTCCTTCTGCTTCAGCAGCTGGAACAACTGGATGGACACTGAAGAGCTTGCAGGTGCATCCTGAGATGCACCCTCTTTCCAGTGTGAAACAGGAGTGGTAAACTTCAAAGGCAAATGTGAGAACCGAGATGCACCTAAACGCCTCTGAGTTGAAGTAGAAATGGTACAGAGAAAGAAGATGGCTGGCTCTTGCATGGTAGAAGGTGCATTAGTAAAGGGAGACACTGGAAAATGATTATCATGCACGGAGAAGAAAGACACAAGAAACTTGATTTGTGCTGAACATGGGGAGGTTAGCGAGAGAAAGATGACAATCCCTAAACCAGGTATCTCCAAACAGTTTTGCAGCTGTGCTCCATGACAAATAGAAATGGATGATCAGAATTTGAAGGAGTTTTTATTTTATACCTGGGCCTGGCAAGAATTGTAAAACTGCAGTATGGAGCCCACCACAAGGCCTTCATTCATGATCCAGGAGGTACAAGGGACCCACCAGTAATGAGGGAGAAACCATCCTGAACCGGCCTCCAAAAAGACCTAGCCTTGACGCTAGAGTGGGACGTGTTTTAGATCCACATAAGCTGTTCGGTGTAATTCTGCCCATCAAACAGGACACACAGTGCTGAGAATAACCCCTGGGGCTGACTTAGGGAGGGTCAGAGGAGATTTTGGGATCCCTTTGCTTTTGAAGGAGAAGGAGGGAAATTTGAGGGGGTGATTCATCTCTTCCTAGAGGTGTATCCTTGAACACAAAAGCCTAAATGAAGGTGGATAGTTTTAGGTGCTCTGGGTTATTGGGCAGATTTGCATGGGACCCACATACGTGATGTGCAGGAGATCTGTACCCTTCTGGTGTTAGCTCTCTGCTTGGGCAGCTGAATCCCACCTTTACAATAAAATGAGCCTGAAAATAATCTCTTCCTTCATTTGTAAGCTGATTCTCAAAGCTCTTGTGCTTTGCTGGTGTTCAGGGCACCGAGTACAAAATCAAGAGTGCGCAATCAAAACTACCGTGTCTCTTCCCATTTCCATTTTCCGACAATGCTTTAGTGAACTAAACACTGCCGCCGCGCAAGGGATTTCTGAAGGTACCCAGGAAATTGTTGCATATCGTGAGAAGGGTAATTAACATCACAACAAACCCAGAGCTCCCTCCGGCAGGCTGGAATCTGCACGGGCTGTCCAGGGGTGTGTGAGTGCATGCACACCAGTGAGCTAAATAGGTAACCAGATGCTAAGGGGAAGAATAGCCAGAGCTGCAAAGGGCAGATAAAAACTGTCTCCTCTCAGTAAAAAGACCTGTCTTAGCCCAAGAGAACTGTGTTTTTACATTAATTAGAGTCTCAGACAACACTGCCCTTTTGTTCCCTTCATCCTTTCCCTCCTCTGCTTCAAATGTTTGGCAAGATTCGGGAGTTTTCTTCGCAGCCTCTGCCTGTTTCTCCTTCCCACTCTCTGCTCCGGTCTCTTCCCTTGCTTCCCTTGATTTTCCCTGGATGCTGGCCTCCCTAGCATCCTTGACCTCAGGGCAAGGAGAGGTGCTGCCCACTGCCGCTGGAATCTGCTGGCACTTTGAGAGGGCATCAAGGGCTGCACCAGGCACAGGTTGAGCTTCCATGAGACCAACACCCCTTTTGTTCAGGCAGGACTGTCATCTTACCCCATGCCAGAGCAGAAAGTGGAGGCAAAGAGAAAGGGAAAATTGCGCAGAGACTTACGGAGATGGGATGAGGAACAGAAATGGAGGCCCGAATAATTCCCCTAACACAGTGTTCTGGGAAAGAAGGTGCACCAGAGGCTGGAAGAGCAGGGCAAGGCGGGTTTGTGTGCCTCATATATGAGGCACAAACGCTGGGGGAGGTTTCAAAAATATAGTGGGGAAAAGTAGGATGAGTGGGAACAGAGCCTGTCGTCCGCCTGGCACTTCCCTTGGGATGAGGTATACGTGTCTGCAGATGGTATGGACTTCAGGGCGACTAGCAAGCAGTCTGGCGCGGCGTTGCTTAACCTGTGGCTGCCAGGCTGTTGCAGGACCTGATGCAGAGCACCGGAGAACAGGCAGCAGAAAAGATCGCCAACGATTCACATTTCTACGAAGCTGGCAGTCACATTCAGGGATCGGCTCCTGAGCAGTGCCTGGGCTGAAGTAAACCACTAGTGAGTACAACGGCAGCAGCAAATTATGACGCTATAAAATGTTCTTGGCCAGCAAGCTTAGAACTTTTTCTGTCTACCATCTCTTCTTCCCCTGGCCATCAGGCAGCAGTGCAATGCAGGACAATCTGGCTGCTAGTCCTCCTTCAGAAGTTACACAGACACTCAATAAAATGAGCAAATAATATTAAAAGACACGAGTAAGAATCTCTGCCCTGTGAATAGGGAGATAAAGAAATACTTGTGCTTTTTATAAATAGATGGATGAATCTGGACTCTTCGTCGTTTTATTTAGACTGTAAATTTAGACTTTTGTAGACAAACCCCATCCACTCCTAGGTTGTGGATCTTTGCACCGTGAAGCCAGCATGGTGCACTCTGCTGTAGTATTGGTGACATCTCCATCGCGGGGTACGGCTGGGGACAGAGCTGTTGACCATGTAGCAGCTGGTTGCCTCTGTTGGTGGGAATAGCTCATCTCCTTCCCAAGTCTCTGCTCTCAGCTGGCTGAAAAGGAAGATTTTACCGATTGCCTCTGTCTCAGTGGATCTAAGAACCCCCTCATGGTCAGGAAAGAGGTCATTGTGCCTTCTATGAATGGGGAAACTGAGGCACGGGGTGTTGAGGAGGGGAAGGACTTGCCCAGAGTACGGGAGGGAACCAGTGGCATGGACAGAAATGTTTCTGATGACCTGAGCCAAGCGATGAGACACAAACCTGTACCAATGCGGGACCGGGTGCACCCCACTTCAGCTACACCAGGGTTGGCTGGGATTTGGGAGCACGTCGGGTCAGCTCACCGCAAGATCCTTCAGAAGGGAGCAAGGACAGAAAGGGTGAAAGATTGGGGCCCCTTTGTATCCCACAAGAATAAAAAAAAAGAGAGAAATCTTCATAAGACAGGGTGGGAAGGGAGGGACAGGTGAAAGGAGGAAACATTTGTGTCTGAGATCAATTCCTCCAGCTTCTCCCCTTTCATTAGCAGCCCAGGACATTTGGGGCGGTGGAGGCACAAAACCCAGCCACAACAGTGCTGTCCATTTATCCGCAGCCTGCAAGTGGACAAGAGGACTTATTCTCCTGGCCTTGAGAATGAAATCTTCCCAGGGTAGGAGGCTGAGCCCAGCGCCCAAGGAAAAAAACCCTTTTCATTGCAAGTCATTAGGACGAGATAAAGGTCTGCTTTGCTGGGTATTTCGCTTGTCCTGCCAGCGCACCTTCTCAGCCCTGGGACAACAGTGGGGCCATTTTAAAAGGCCCTTTAATTATCTATTTCCTCCCATTGCTGCTGCTTGCAGAGGGAGCTACGGAAAGAATAAAAAAAAAAAAAAAAAAGGGAAAAAAAGGCTTATTTCAACAGTTCTTATCTGATAGCGCATTCAAGATGGGTTTCTCTCGCTCCCCCTCTCTCCCAGCCCTCCCTCTGCTTTCTTTTCTTGCCTTGCTCTCCTCCCAGTGCGGCAGGAGTGGGTTTTGTTTTCTTGGCCACCAGGAATATGGGGCCGAGCGGTGTGGGTGGAGGAGTGGTGACAGGGTTAACAAAGAAGACCTCACTTTGCAGATAATGACTGGCCCTCTGGCCCTTTCAGGCAGGACACCCAAGCTCCCAGTACCAGGATGTCTTTCAGGCTTGTCCTAATTCAGTGCCATTGTCCTGGGCTTTTCTAAAGGAGGATGACAGCTGACATCAGTTCTCTATCTGCAGCAGGTTTTGTCCTTTTCTTCCAGTTCAAGCCATAGATTCCCCTGGTTTGTTATGCAAAAACCAACAGAGGCTTTTATTGATTTTTCTTTTTTTTTTCCTGTAAAAGCGGAGTCCTGATAAATGCTGCTAGATACAGGCCTTCACTGAGCACATTTTGATCCAGGTTTTTTTTCAGGTCTTTGCATAGTGTACTACTGAATTAGCGGAGTTTTACAGTGTGCCAGCTACCACCTGTGAAGACGTGCCTACCGTGCAGTGCCTTTCTTCTGGGCAAACCACCTTGAGGTTGCTGCAGCTCCCTGCAAAGTCCATGAGGCACGTTCAGAGATTTGCATGAGCCCTTCCTAGACCCTGGTTCTTGGCCAGAGACAGAGGACTGTGCTGGAAGGGACGGCACCTCTCACCCAGCAAGGCTGCTCCTGCGTCTTCAGCCCATTTTTTTGCAGCTGCTCTCTGGGGCACGTTTCCTTCCATGGTTTTCCCGCAACCTCTGCATTGTCCGAATCCTCCAGCCTTGTCTTTTGGTGGCTTAGAAGGACAGTCAGAATGATCAGCCTAATCCTCCAGGGAGTGATAAATCCCCCAACAGGAGAAGAGGGGCTGTGATCAATAGACTGTTAATAAGTGCAATTAAATATGCTTTTTCTTGCTTCCCCCAGAGACAAGCACACATCTGACTGCTTTGGGCTCTGGCTGATTTTGTGTGAGGTTCAAGCAACCCTGTAACGCAGCAGTTTGCACCCTCCCAGTGCTATGTACAGACTAAAAGTCTTAGAATTAAGTTAAAAAAAGATCGGATAGATCACTTCGATGGACCTTTGTTTTCAGAAACTCTCGGTTTCACCCCAACACCCCCATCCCCGCATCAGTCTTTATAACTAGTGCACAGCTATCTCCTGCAAAAAAATATCCAGATTCAGTGAGCTGTTCCTGAGAAAGACTCCATCCCTGTCCTGCGGAAAGAGCTCCCACAGCAAACTTCTCCCAGTTCTCATTCGAGTCTTCCCAGCTCAGCTGCCCTGCTTTGCTTCTCCTCCTACCTTTTCCTTCCAGGTTACAGAACATTTTCATGCCTCTATTTTCCTCACATGACGCTCCCTGTGCAACGTCCCTCCCCGCTTCCCTTTTTATGCACAGAACATGAGCTGTCTGTGTCTCTGCCTTTGAAGGTGGGGTATGGGGTTTTTTTTTTGCAGCTGAATTGCCTTCATGGTGTTTTTAGCATGCTCTCTCACTTTCTCACTTCTCTTGGATTGGTGTTTCTGTAACAGGGTGATCGCTGCTCTTTCCTAAGGTAAAGCACGACCTTTTTCTTTGCTGCTTCTGTGCTTATATCCCATAGGTCTCAGGGAAATTTTTCTCCTTTGCTAAGCAGACACTCACTTCATGAACTTCTCTCTCTGTATAAACCACGACTACACACAGTCCATACAAGACCCAGCTGAATGCGGAGCTGAGGCAATTCTCAAGCTCCCTTAAATGAACATCTTTTAGGGTCAGCTGTGTCCAAAGGACATTCTGTGAACTGTCCCTTAAGTTGCAGTACAGCACTAAGAAGGTGATTTCCACAGCACAGAAGTACCATAAAATCCATACCAGTTCCAATGTTTTTTTTAAGGTTAGCAGGAATCTGATACCAAAACATCTGATTAAGTGATAGCAGACCTTAAGCTCTCCAGTCTGATCTGAACCAGCAAATAGCCACTAATTCCCAAGGTGCGAACGCAAACCAGACAGCGCAGAAATAAGTAACAAACCGCAGCTGCTAAGACGTTACTGAGTCAGAACGCTCACGCGCCGTTCGTTTCGCTGCTCAGAAATGTGTCGGGAGAGGATGCGTGTCTTTCTGCCCCCACACATGGGCTACAGCCACACTCGTAAACAGAACTGGGTCTTGCATTGGTTGACGTCATGGCCAGCGGCGAGCCATACTGGGCAGTTTTCATCTGCTGCCTGCCCTGGGCTTGGGCCAGCATCTCCCAGTCGGTCCTTGGCCGTATCTCAGGACACAGCACAGGGACAAGGGGACAGTCAGCGCTCCCGTAAAATCTCTTCATGCCCGACCATAGTCTATAGGCAGCTTGCCCAAAGCCCGACCCAGAGACAGGTCTGAACCCTTGACAGGCGGTTCAGAAGTACCAAGCTGCGTGCGCAGCCGTTGAGTTAATGATATTTCCTCGTTGGCCCACAGTCCAGCAGTCTTCAAATGGAAAAGAGGTCCCTTCCCCGTGCCCTGTTCTTCTCCTTGTGTGCGTCCTGCTGCAGTCTCCTCCGAGGCCTGAGGTTCTACGGATGTCAACCGTGCAAAGACAAGCCCACCTCAGCAGAGTAATTTCTCGGCTACAGCCCAGTTCTGAGGGTTAGCCTGGGTGCCCATCTCCATTTCTTTTTTGTAGGTTATGATCTTATCTCCACAGCAGTTAACAAGAGCGCTGTCACGTTATCTCTAGGTGTAGATTCGGAGCTTACACCTTCAAGATAAGTAATTTTCATGAAATGAAGGGAATTAGTTAAACCTACTCAGATCTAAGGGGACGTCTCATTCTTTGAGGTGCTTGTTATAACCTGACCTCTCCCACCTTTCTTTACTTATGACTATATCTTTGTCATGTTTCCCATGCTCCTGACAGTTCCCATGCTGGATAAATTCTTATCAGAACTTAAAGAGAGAAAGCCACCACAGTCCTAAAATATCCCTGAAAAAGGATGGAAATCCACAGGCCTCTGTGGCCTCATATTCAGTGACCATTTTGTGCCAACCACGCATAAAATAAAGTAAAAATAGAAAGTTTTCCACAATGTCTTTTCAGAGATTGTTGCACTGTGACAGAAATCAAGGCGATCTCTGCAGCCCATAACCACTTGCTGAGGAGAGGTTAAGGTTGCTGAAAATCCTATTTGACCTTCTCAATGGAGTTAATGAGTCAGAAGACTTCCTGTGGATAATCCAATGAGGTGGATAAAAAGGTCCTGAACTACTTGGCATGAAGTCAATGCCAGTGAATTCCCTTACCCTCTAATCCCTGCGAACAGAACAGCACAATCCCATCTTCTCTCAGAATTTTATGGGGTTGTCATCATTGTTGTTGAATTTTCTCTGTGGCTATTGTCTTTTATGGGAAAGCAGAGTATATAAATTAATAACAAAATGCCTGCTATGTCAATCAGAAGCTAGAGATTACAAGATACAGCAGACCTTTGTCCATATCCTTGACATGTATTCATTCATTATTTTTAACTACAATATCCCTGAGGAGTCTTAGATGTAAACCAGGACCCGTTTGTACTGAGCTGAACACAAACTTAAGGTTAGTTAAGTCAATACATGTAGTACATAACTGTTAAAATCTTTTACTTATTGCTTACTTTACTTGATCTCATTTCGATCTTATAGAAGAGCCTCGGAAAAAAATGAAACCTTTTGTGAACTTCCAACACGCAACTCCCATCCAGCATCGATACGAGTGACTGTACATCTGCAGCTGGCTTTTTCTGCCAGGTTTCAGCAGAGTTTTACTAAGCAGCAGTCAGCGATATTTAACGCCAGTTTGGGTCTCCAACGCTCCAGCATGATTTAAGCCAGAGTTTATCTCAAGGCTTGGTAGCTCCCTGAACAATTCGGTGTCTGGTTGGATCCGGTCATCCAGGCTCCTGTGAAAGCCAGTAGGAGAGGACTGTCTCTTTGGGGTGTGATTACTCCTATCTGAAAATACTATTGAAAACCAGCTTGTTGACCCACTCTCTGGAGATGCCAGCCTCTTTCCAGTGGCTTTTCAGAGCAGCAGATGACTAGCTTAGACAATATGACTAACTTTTAGATGGATAGAGCCAGGTGAGTTGAATCCTTAGGTGGCTCCTGATTAGTTACAATAAGCAAGTTTCTATTATCACATAAATCATCTCTTAAGATTGAAGCATGTGAAGGCCCCATTTAAGTGAAAGTGACTGTCAAGATGATGGGCTTTGGAGCCCTGCTCTTGATTCATGGCCTTTGTTGTTTAGGGCTTCTATGATACCTTTTTTGAGATGTGATGAGTACCCAGCTGCTCCCACTGTGGTCAGAGGAAAGATATAGCCCAATTCAAAGGAGAAAGTCAAGATCACCGTTTCATTCCTGAGGTCTGCAGCAAGGTAACTAATGCTGATGAGGCAGTTACTGAAGCTGGTGCAGAAAAAGGCTGCTAAGGTAGTCGGCAAGCAGAGAGCTGGTGTGATGAGAGGGATCTAGAGTTGCTTGGCCTGGTTAGCTTAACAAATAAAGGCTAGGAAGGGATGCAACTGGTGACTAGAAATACATCTGGGAGTAATACACCAAAGTGGGGAGACAGCTATTAAAGCTAAAGGCCAGTGTTGGCACAGGAACAAAGGGATGGGAAACTGGCCACAGATAGAAGTCAGGCTGGAAATCAGATGGTTAAAGTGCTAGTGATGCGAGATCTTGGAAAGCCTCTGTGTTGGGACAGAGTGAGGGGCAAGCAACCTCTGTTATTTATAAATGACTTGTAGGAAGCAGGGTCCTGCAAAAAAAAGGGGTAGATTCACTGGCCTGGGACAGACCCTCCCCATCCCACCTCCTAATTCTTAGTTATGGCAGAAACAGGCAAACATCAGCAGTAATCCTTTCTGTGCATGGACTGCAGGTACCTACCCACTTCCCTACTGAAGACCTTCTTCTGGATGCTCTCAGAATAGGACAGGATCCCGTTCAATCTTTCAGGCCTTTATAAATCTACATGCTGACTTGTGTCCCTGCCCTGAAACTGCGTGAAGCTACTGCTTTCCCTGTTGAATCTATTTTCTGTTGTCAGGTTTCCAAAAGCTCAGGGATCATTGTCATTGTCACTTTTAGTAGCAAGCAATAAAGGCTTTTGTGACTTTGTTCTTACAAGGAGTCTGGAAGTTAAGTACATCACTCCAACCACACTACCTCACCTCCCCATCCCTAGCTGTTCATCATGGTGAGGGTAAAGTTAGAGAACTATGTAAGAAGAAGTTGGATGAGAGGAGGCTGGAAAATCCTAGTGCAGAGGGCTGGCAGTGGCCTCCAGAGGTCATACAGCCATTCCTCTGCCATCTTTCCTCAGCTCCTGCCTTGTTCCACCCAAGGTCCTCCCAAATCCATTTCTGATGGATGTGTATCTACCAGCTCTTAAGGACCTCCTGAGAATGGGAGTCCACCCTCTCTCAGATCAATGTCCCAATTTTTTAACCTTTCTTATGGTTACAAGATATTTTTCCTCATCTGTCTAGTGCAATTTAGACTGATGCCTTTTCCTTCTGCCCTCAGTGAATGTGGAAAACAGTCTGGTTTCTCCTTGTGTACTCAACTGTTGTGTACTGGAATATATCTCTATCCTGTAGGCTCGGTTTTAAACACCAATATCATCAATCCAAAATATTAAAATTTGTGAATTACTCTTTACCCTGAAATTAATGTAATCTTTATTTTCACTCCTGTATATACATTTCCTTGTAGCTTGGCTTTTTTGGTGATTTTATCTTTCTTCTTTTTTTTTTTCTTTTTTTTTTTTTTTGTCTTTACAGTACACTCAGGTCATATTTTCAAGCTTTTCTAAGCAACTCCAAGACCTAAAGACTTCTTTAATGAAAGCTGGAATCCTTGCACAACCACTTGCTTCCAGATGCTAGGGATTACAGTAAAACACTAAATATTGCAAGACTTACGGTACTATTGCAAGAGTTGGCAGCAGTGAAGAAATGGATCAGAACTGAGAGAAAGGGAAAAAAGTAATGGGAGACAATTAAGAAAAGAGCTAATTTACAGTGAATACCAGGAAAGGAATTTCAGGAAACAATATTTTCCAATAAATTCTCTAAGGCTATGGAGCAGTCTGAAGAGAGAAAGACGGGATCAGTGTGACCAAAGCCCTGCAAATGAGCTGTCGGGAACATTCCTATTATTGCGCTTTTGCATGAAATGCCTTTCCTTGCCTTATTTTCCCTTGATCTTTCTCCCTTCCTTGCTGACTGTGAGAAATGGTTTTTTTCTGTATGTATAAAAGATATCAGAGCATGGTCTAATCTACATATTTGCTAATCTTATCACTTCACACGTCAGCCCAGGGATCAGAAGATCTGCAGAGGATTTTCGGGGTACCAGCCAGCCAGCATTGGTTCTGACGAGTGGAGCACATCCAGCACAACTAAACAGCAGCTACTGGAAGTAATTGGAGTCTGGTTCCCAATGGCTGTTTGAAAGCTTACTTGGAAATATCATTCCATTCTTCAGTGATCGTAAGAACAACACTGGACCCGTTAGACCGATGGTCCATCTCACTTAATGTCTTCACTCTATTGGTGGCTTGTAGCAGATGCCTAAGAAAGAATGTAAAAGCAGGGCAAGCATTTAATGATGCTTTCCCTGAATATTCTCTGTAGCTCACGCACTCTCTGAAGAGATTTTAGGTGTTTACATTTAACGTGGTTAACTGCCACATCACAAATTTAACCTCCTTTAAATGTCTCCTTTTTGATAATTTCAGCTAAGGGTGGCAGGAGACTTCAGAGACTCTACTGTCCTAATGTTTTTTCCTCAAGGTCCTGATTCAGATATTGGATAATGAAGGGTCAAGGTTCAACCATCGTAATTCATTTCAATAGTAAACACATAAATCAGAAGTGAGCAAGCAAGCGAGAAAGCTGGTCCTATGATATCCAGAGCCTGCCAAGGCATGAACCACAAATGACCTCCGGTTTGTGGGACGGTTAATAATCTATCATTTCCTCCTTCTTAACTGATGTCAAAGAGAGTCACCAAGGAGCAAGTGTCCCTTCAGGGGTCCTTAGCACGTTACTCAAGGGTGGCTTCACAATGTGCATCACTGCCAGCATTTGTGACCATGCCAGGAACGCCCTGAAACCAGAAGACCTCCTACCATGAGGTCTCAGAGACAGGTGTGGAGGTAGTGAAAGGGTATTTTACCTCTCCCAATGCCACAGCAGCTCCAGCACAATGGAAATATGGTTCAAGGTCAGTTCTTCCTTATTATAGATCTGATTAGGCAGCTCCCCAGCATGGGTCCCAATTTAACTCCGTTTCACTGCAAGGAATCAAGCGAGGGAGATTTCTTAAGCTAAATGAGCACTGGCCCAGAAGTTGTTCCCGCTTACCATATGGTTTTTGGAGAGCCATGGGAGAGCAGGTCATTAGAGGGTGACCTGTCAAGTTAAATCATTCACTGATAGTACCAACCAGTGAGATAGCACACAGCAATATTCTCTTTTGCATCTGAAGTGCCTCCATTTATTGCATTATTATTATTTATGTTTAGCATTGACTTTGGTGTCTTAGATGGAAGGTGTTTGAGGACGTGGGGACACCTCACTAACTTCTAGGGCACAGACAGTACAGATTGCCGTGACGCCAATTTATCTCTTCCCCTGTCTCCACGGGTATTCCCATCTGGCCTAGGAAAAAAATAGAATATCTACTCTGTCAGTCTAGGCCATCTCAGGTGTTGTGCATAGGTTGTATCTCCCTACATGTCAGCAATGCTTTGACATCCATTCACACTCTTCTGCAGGTCCTTCTGAGATGAAACACAGGCACTACCCGAGGGTTAAAACTCATCCCAGGGTCTCACTCTGTGCCAACAATGTTGATGTGTTCTGAGTAAGGGTCTGGTTCAAGTGCTTCTCAGGGAGGGTGCATCAAGTTCACTCTAGAAGAGGTTTGTTCTTAGCAGCATCGGTTCGGATTGCACCTTGACGCTTGGTTTGCTTGCTCCTTGGAGCATGTACCTAAAGGCAACACAGTCGTAGCCAGACATTCAGTTAGCCCATTCACTACCTTGCCTCTTTGCAGAAGCTGCTAACTGCAGCAGCGATGGGGCAAGCACAAGCTTTTGGTGCTTGTGGTGAGTGCAAGCTGTGAGGCCCCAACAAGAACAAGACCAAGAGCAAGAGCAAGAACACTTCCATCATCCTCCTAAATGTGTGATGCCCTGCAAATGAGAAGCTTCTCTGCAGCTGTTACCAGGATCCATGAAAGACTTCAATGGTCCTTAGAGGCATGGATGGTTGACTTGTTTGCTAGGTGTGCACAGACTGAAAACATCTGTTTTAAACCCATTAGAGAAAAGACGTTGGTTGCCTACAGAAGTGGTCCATAATTCTGTTGCATTTTCTGCCCTTTCTGGACACGCACCATCTGCAGGCCCAGGGTGTTAGAACTAGATGATCAATGAAGTGGCAGTTTTCCCTTGGAAGTTTGGAATGACTCCGCAACAGGTTTTACTCCCTTTTCCTGTAAATATGGGAAGGGATCTAAAAAATGAGGAAAGCTGAGGGATATCAAGTCAGGACTATAACCAAAGATGAGCCAGAGGGTGATATGCCCCTGAATACCCACAGACAGGGAAAACTGAAAAACCCAGCCAGACATCCATCCGACACTAAGAAAACGGTATTTCCCAGGAGATATGCCCTGCTTCCAGGAACTTCACTCAGTGCCTGTGCAGGAGCATGGTGAGAGGGACACAATTCCGTTAGAAGTGGGTGAACCTCACAGAGTCTGACATTTTGCAAGCAACTCACATTTTAATTCTGTGGGCTTTTCAGAGCTGGTTCCTGCTCACAAAACCCTTTGTACTTGTAATTTGAACTTTTGTTCCCTGAGGATGAGTCAATTAAACAAACACAAAAGAATGCTGGCTAAAGGGCTCCAGGGACAGAAGAGCTTAACACAAGTTCAGCTAGAGCTGAGGATGGGTTATATATGGGCTAAATTCAACTCTAGAATTTCTTGGTGGAATAGTTTTCTAAGACTTTCTCTTTAGATTGTGAATTGGCATAACTCCACGGCAGAAAACTCTGCCACACCGGTTTCTGATGGAAAAGCTAACTTTTCCATTGCAACAAGGCCAACACTTCTCTCTCTTTTCCCTATCTCTGATGACCAGGGCAAGAAGTCAGGGTTACATTATAGAAAGGAAGATCTAGGTGAGGCAGGAGGAGATAAAACATTGGGGATATTGGAGTTTGAGTTTCCAGTGTCTGAAGGAGGCTGTGGAATCTCCCAAAGTGGAAGTTTTTATGATGAATTTTATTGATCATTTGTCAGAGATGGCTTAGAAACTTAGAGTCTTTGCAGAAGAGGGATGTTGCAAATCTTCATGTTCCTTCCATTACTGTTTTGTGCAGTTATCTGGTAGCTGGGAATATATGCCTTTCTCCTTTTTTTTAATACAAATACTCTTCCCAAATATTTTCTTCATTAATGCCTAATGTCTCTCTGGAGATTTCTTTCTGCAAATCTTCTCTAGAAGGAGCCTTGATGCATAGAAGTATGACATAATCCTGTTTGACTTCTAGACTGTTACACAATGTGAATCCCAACTTTACCCTCAATGTGAACACCTAGAAGTTGGAGAAACTAATATATGCCATGAGACCTAATTCCATAACCTGTGATGGCAGTAAAGATGTCATAAAGACACAGGTCAGGAGGTTCTAGCTGTAAATCAGAGGTAAGCTGTAGTGGACTCTGTCTGACCGCAGACATCAAGTGTCTCTGGCACCACACCATACTCCTGTGCATCTTGTACCACCTATATTAACAAGGATATATATTTTTTTTTTTAATTTGGGACTTCCTGAGTATATCCAAGGTTTGGTTGGTCATTGGACACTGTTAGGTAGGAACTCCCAGCGTACCATGCTTGTGGTTGGTCCACCCTGAGGAGTTTAGAAAAGGACACTCTAACCCTAAGGACTAACTAAACATTGCTTTAAAACACCACCCCCCCCCCAATTTCAACAGTGTCTGCGTGGAGGTTTTTGCTGGGATTAATAGTGCAACTTCAATGAAAACCTTCTCTTTTTCTTATGGAGCTTTATGACTCACCCAAGTTATCTATATCTACTTGGCCTTTTTTCCCGCATACAAGTGTAGATATGTCCTTTACCAGGAGTATTAATGCTCTCAAAGTGGTCATTCTACTTTGTCCCATAACCCTTAAAATGATTTGTTTCACCACATCACAGAGACAAACAGGAGATTTATCTTATTTCTAAGTGAAATATAAGGCACTAGAAGCCTTGGATCAGGAGTATATTAAAATCAGTCTAAATAAAACCTGACATCTCTTCGGGTGACAACAGTGGTGTCTCTCTCTTCCATCCAGACTTGACACAATTACAAAAGTAGGAGGCTGAAGATAGTGTGGTTTAGTTCTTAGGGATTTCCACAACCCTTTATTCCTTTTAACTCTAAACTTTATTCCATCACTGGGGCTTGTGGGTTCTCCTCCTGCTGCTCCTCTTGTTCCATGGGATGAGTCAGGGTTGAACAGTGCAAACATTCAGACCCGCAATTGCCAAAGATATGCTTGGTTTGGGTTCAGAATCATGGCAAACTGAATGTCTTTCACCACAGGATCAGAGCTGGCTCTGAGTCTTGCATGAACCTAATGCTGATCAGCCTGGTCCAAGATTGGTTTTGCAAAGGAACCCAGCATGGAGCTATTTCTGAATAGCCTGGAAGCTGCAAGATCCAGGGCTCTGCTGTGCCAGGTGCTGTACATATGAGATAATCCCTACCCAAAGTAGTCACAGTCTAGACAGGCCTAGGGTGAAGAAAAGAAATGCTAATGTCTCCACATTATGAGAAGGTAGAGAGTAACAGAAGGCCAAATGCAAGTGACTTTCTATAAGCTCCTAATCTATCTGTTGAGACATGAAGATATTAACATTGGGACAGATTCAGAGCTTTCCTCCTGGAGAGCTGATGTTGCCTCCAACCAGCAAACGAAAGGAGGCACATCCAGCTTCTGTGCCTGTGACTGTGGTCCTAGCTGTTTCTCCAGTCCAAATCTTGTATATGAATGCCTACAGAATTTTTCAGTCCTAAATTACTGCACTAATTAAAAGTGCGTGCCTTCATAACCAGGTCATCCCTGTAGCAAGCAATCTGAATTGTCTTGAACTTTTACGTTACCTATGTTCCTCGTAGATGTCAGGACAGGCGATATGGACCTAAGTTGACGGCTGCATCCGACTCATCATGTGTCTGCTTTGACTTGCCATGTGTCTGCAAATGATGATGTTGTCTGCATTATCAGTCCAGTCACGCAATGGAAAACTGAGAAGAGGAGAGAGAAATGCCACTTAGCCTGCTCCCAAGCTCTTCAGGTCTCTCTGCCTGCAATATAACAAATTTGCTGCAGCTCCCTTGTCTCTTCCCCAAGTCCCTGCAAATGGAAACTTCCAGGAGACAAACTGTCCCTCGGTGCCTGAGGAAGTGTGGTGTGGGGTCAGAAAGGACCTCTGCCTCTTTCTCGGAGCGCTCGGAGAAACAGATGCTGGAAAAATGTGTGACAAAGTTGTGCCCTGGAAAATTATGAATGTTGGGGGAGAAAAAAAAAAAAATGAAAAAGAAAATGAACTCAAGCCTTCCCAGATTCTGTGGTAGCAGAAGTCTGTGGGAGGATTCCGGAGGAGCTGTAAGGTTTGGTAGATGGCTCCTTTAGGCTGTGCTCAGCTGGCAGAGCTACTGTGCTTCCCCAAGCACTGTTATATCCTATCATTGATCTTCTCCGTGCAATGGGATCAGACAACTTGTTCCTCTTTGAGGGCTACGGACTGCTGCTTTGGTTGGCTGTGTATCGGGCAGCAGGGATGCTGAAGTCAGTGCTGATATCTTCTCCCACCCATCAGTTTAGCCTGATGGGGAGTGATGTCAGCTACAGATACTCCATTTCCCTTCTGGAATTTCCCTCTTTGAAAAATAGTCGACTGCTTTCATGTGGTTTTGATCGGGATAGTGCAGCATCCCACTGATTTCTGTCGTTTTACCCTTTCTCCAGATGGTGACTAAAATTCAAGGCAGCTTTGGAAGAACATCTGTGTTTCAGTCTGCTTGGCCCACTGGGCCTCTCTAAACTATACCAAATCAATGCATTAGCTTTTCTGGGGACTTGAAGAAGCTTTGTCTTTTCTCACTTAAGGCCCTATTTGTCTTTTGTCACTTAAGGCCATACAGTCACTGCTCCTCTGCTACAGATGGAGGCAAAGCATTTCAGAAATCAGTTTAGGAACTCCCTGGACTCCATGGTCCCTGGTAGTGCTGAATCTGGAGTTTTGGCTCTCCTTTTTTATGGACCAACTCTTCTAGCTAAACTGGTCTTCAGTATCTGGATAGGAACTTCTCACAGCCCCAGAGCCTGCTTTTGAAGCGCTTGTGAATGCCATTGTCACAGAAGGCTTAAAGCGAAATTTAGTTGTGTGTGTTTTCTGCACCTCCATGCCATTTCATTCTTGTCTACAGCTTTTTGTTCTAGCTCTCTCTGTAAGGAGAGGCCAATGACCTTGATAATGGGACAGTTTGCAAAGGAGATTCTTGTGAAATTTGTGAGAGAATATGCTTCTCTTCCCTTCACTCTCTCTTGCATCCACCCTTTGTCTTTTCCACCCTCTTTCATTTTCTTCCTTCCTTCTGTCTTCGTTCATCCTTCTATACAGTTAAACTCTCTGTCATACTTTGAGCCTCATTTCATAAACACTTGAAGCTTGTTTCCTATCTAAAAGTTGGGCAGCTAGGGTAAACCAACCTTTTGGCTTTCCTTTTCAGTTATTCAGAAAGATCAGCATTTTCGTGTGGTGATATGTTACACTGTAAAAGTGGTGTATAAAATCACGTGGATTAAGCATTCTCTGGAGTCCCCACCTGAGAAAGAACCTGGAGCAGTACTGTAGATTAGATCCCCAACTTTCAGATAGCTAAAGACGGCAAGGCAAATTGTATCCTAAGTGCCTTTTTAGAATGGGCCCAGAAAACTTAAAAATTATTTGCCATAGCTGACATCTTGTGGCATCTTGCTATCTCCAAACTGGACTTTCAGATGGAAGGGGCAGGCACAAGACATGACCTCTTAACTGCATAGAAAAGCAACCAATAAACAAAATGAGGTTGAACAGTACGAACCATTAGAAGAATAGTTATTGGGTTTGCAATAATACCGCTTTGAGGATTACTTTTAAACAATTTTTTTGTTACTAGTTACTATTAAGGCCATAATGACCAGGATCTCCAAGTCTGGAACAGAAACTTATTGCATCGGTAGAGATTTTGAGAACAATGTTGTGCCATGACAACAAAGTCCCATGATGAACTATGTATGCATAAGAGGCATTTGGACAGTGCCCTTCATAGCATGTTTTAACTTGGTCAGCCCTGAATTTGTCAGGCAGTTGGACTAGATGATTGTTGTAGGTCCCTCCCAACTGAAGCAGTTTGGTCTGGCCTGGTCTGGTCTTTTCTGTTCTATTCTTATATATCTAGTATGATTACATGCAGTATGATGTAGGAGGAAACACAACTGGGACTAAGGTTACAGACTACAGCTGTTTAGTCTAGCGCTTGGAGGACTGAGGAAAGATACGATAATGGTATTCAGACACATGAAAGTCTGCTGAAAAGAGAAAAAACAATCTATTCTCCATGTTGACTGAGGATAGATTAAAAAGTTATGGTTTTAAATCACAGAAAGGCAGGTTTAAGTTTGGCAGTAAACAGGAGAGCAGAACCATTTAGCGATAAGGACAGTGAAGCACTGAGTTAGATTGCCTAAAGAGATTTTACTGGGGATTTTTATGCATATGCTAGACAGACATCTGTCAGGACTGCCTGAGCTATACCTGAACTTGCATCAAAGCAGGGAAATGCATGAGGTGGCCCATTGAGATCCCTTCCAGCCTCACATTCCTATGACATAATATCATGCTTCCTCCAGCAGAATTCCTGCACTTCCACCAGCCTACAGCACAGCCTTGAGGCCACTCCAGATGACGGGGGCTGTCTTTCTCAGCCCCCTATTTCCCAGAAACCGTTGACATCCACTTGAACTTTGGTCTGCTAAACACACTGGAGAGGAATCTGACATGTCTACTGACGCAGCCCTTGTGGTGTAATTGTTAATATTATCCCATCTGCGGATCATTCCTGAAGGTCTTTCCCTCTCTGTTTCTCACCCTTCTGCCTCCAGGAGGCTCAAACCAAAGGGGCTCAGGGCAGCAGTACAATTGCCATTCACAAAATCCTTCTCTTCCAGCTTTAATGGCAGCATCACCTTGCCAAAAAAGCTCTTTAGGACATTGGGAGCTTGCATTGCATTTATTAAAGACATTTGTCATGGCCGGATCAGTGTGTTTTCATATAAATTTACCTGTAAATTTTGTTGATCCAAATCAATTTCTTCTCCCCCACATACTACT
Organism: Elanus axillaris; assembly: GCA_026212715.1. NCBI lineage: Eukaryota > Metazoa > Chordata > Aves > Accipitriformes > Accipitridae > Elanus > Elanus axillaris. The sequence continues at coordinate 46,774,158 of JANZLQ010000056.1, read as the reverse complement.
TGACTCGCAAGGAAAGCTTCTTAATGTCAATAGTGTGATAAGGAAATATGATAAAGACTGACCAATTTCTACAGACTGAAAAGACCTTGGAAAACAGTTTTGGCTGGTATAAATTAGCTTTCTTCCACCAAGTTCCATAAAACTTTTTTACTGCTGCTATAGTTTTGGAAACTTCTGTGAATAAGTATGTTATATACATGACTTTCGGGTTGTCGTCCATGTACTCCCAGGGGTCCAGCAGCAACTTCTATGGGATATAAAGAGATACCTGAAAAATCCTTTCAGTGCACCAGAATTCATATACAGAACCCAATGTCCACACTGGAATAAAACAGGACTGCAAATGTTGAAGAAACAGTGAAGATGGCTGTCCAGATGGGTGATTGCTTGGATCAACCACTTCATTCACTGAGCACCTTTGCCATACACCAAGTAAAAAGTGTGAAAAATATGGTCCTTCTCTTGGGTCATGACGACAAAAGGACTGGAGGGCTGGAAGGGCAGTGAGAAGATTTACATTCCTCCCTCCAGACCTACTTCCCTTTGGCAAAGGGCTCCTGCAGCTGAACAGAAACAGGAGAGCTATTCTGCTGGTTGGTTGAGGGTATATGGTAGGAGTCCTCACTTCATTCCCCAATTATATCTTCTCTTGAGTTCTTTTTTTAATGATTTGTCTTCCCCACAAGTCCCATTCACAGATTTACAGAAACAAATAATGTTGTCTAGCAATGAAAAACAGCCACCCCTGGGGACTAGGCCAACAGCTGTTTTGTGGCCACAGGGAAATATCATGCACTAGTTAGGGACAGATATTAAAAGTGCAGATTGGATTGATTGGGCACAGGAGATCAAACCTCTCTATTTTACAGAAAGACCTTCAATAACCACTACAGCTCAGTAGACCTCCCTGGTTCACTGTACATCTCTGCTGAGAGAAGTAACTTTGCCTCCTCTGAAGTTCTATTAAGGCTGATGGAGGAAGGAAGGAGGTGAGCTATGGTATGAAGTCAGCCTTTAGATCGGCAAAGCCACCAAAGCTCCTCACGAGTGTTTTCCCTTGAGGTCTTCCACGCTAGCAGTGACCTCGCCAGCCCTCATTTGGTGGGCACAGAATATAGCACGCCCTACTTGGGGGTTAACTACGTTGCAACCTTCCTGTCCTTTTCACTTCATACTTTCTCCGTTATTTGTTTATCTTCAATTGCCTCCTTGAAGCTTTTTAAACCAAAGAAAGGAGGGTTAAGTCCTGGGATGAAGGAAGGAAAATAAACTTGGGGACAGTTTAACAGCCACTGCTAAAGGCAATCAACTGATGAGTGTAAACAACACTCTTGACCTGGAAACCTCCATCCCTTTCAGAAAGAAAACATCACTCATTTGACCATATGAGGGCACAATCTCCTTATTTTTAGGATTCCAAGCTTAATCCACAATGAATATTGTTTGAAGTCTGTCTCAGTGCTTTTGCTCATAGTAACTCATGCAACGGAATGTGCGTAACCACAGCAGCTAACGCTGGTGAGCAGGAAAGCCATTGCGGGGAACACTGGGTAGCTGCAAGAAAGAGCCAGGTGCAGGCAACACTGCGTGTCCCACATTCCCTTGGTCTGGGCAAAAGAGAGTCTCTTAATCTGGGTGGATAGTCACATGGCATTAGAGAAAAAGCACATTGCCGTGACTAGGGGTGCAGGGAATGATGTGAAGAATGGGGGTGCAAAAAGATCATAGAATCATAGAATCATTTAAGTTGGAAAAGACCTTCAAGAACATCGAGTCCAACCATCGTCCATGCCCACTAGACCATGTCTTGGAGCGCCTTGCCTACGTGCTTTTGAATACCTCCAGGATGGTGACTCAACCACCTCCCTGTGCAGCCTGTTCCAATGTCTGACATCCCTTACAGTAAAGAAATTTTTCCTAACATCCAACCTACACCTCTCTTGCCGCAACTTGAAGCCATTACCTCTCATCCTATCACTAGCCACCAGACAGAAGAGACCGACCCCACCTCACCACAGCCCCTGTCAGGCGGTTGCAGAGAGCGATCAGGTCTCCCCTCGGCCTCCTCTTCTCCAGACTAAACAGCCCCACTTCCCTCGGCCGCTCCTCACAGGACTTGTGCTCCAGGCCCCTCGCCAGCTCCGTTGCCCGTCTCTGGACACGCTCCGGCACCTCCATGTCTTTCCTGGAGCGAGGGGCCCAAAACTGAACCCGGCACTTGAGGTGTGGCCTCACCAGTGCTGAATATAGATGTTCTCTTCAAACCTTGCTTGGAGGGTAGGCAAAACTCATGCTTTTAAGCTGAACTGATTTAAAATTAGAACTTCTTATATAGGGAGTTGGTATCATCTCTTAGGCATTGGTTCAGTCCTTGACTTGCGCAGTAGGTTTCTGATGACCCCTTCAGATTTTTGGCATGGCCCTAAAACTGTCAGGCAAAGGTCACTCCAGTGCTCTGTGCCATCAGCAAGGACACTCAGAGGTGTCTGAGAGCTAACAGAGGTGCCTGCCACCCTACTTCCCTGCTCCCAGGAGTCTCCTGCTCATTCTTCTGGCTGTCCTTCCTCAGCCTTCTCCTGCTCTTATTGCTTGCTAAGGACGCGCCGGTCTTCCCTTCCTCCAGAGCCTCCCTGCAAGCATCCTTCACTCCTTGTGCTCCCAACATCTGGTATGGCATTCCTCTCCATGCCTTATCTCCTACAGCAAGAGCATCGCCTTCCACCTCACCTCAGTGTATGCCTGTGCACAGCTCCCCTCACCCGCACCTATCCAGCTCTCCAGTTGGCTTGTTTAACTCCATTTTGGAGGCAGTTTTCATCAAAGACATGACATTAAATAGAACCATCCAGTTTTATCCCAAGCAGTCCCCAGGAATGCTGCAGACGCTGTTTTTCCATGATGGATTTTGAAGGGACAGGTGGGAAGAAGCAGCAGTGTGAATGATTTACAAGATCAAGAATCAGTTGCTGGAAATGGGAGACACCCGTGTGGATCATCTCAGTAGGGCCGTTTACTTCACTATCACTGACAGTTGCTGTCCCCCAAATGACCTTTTAATCCACCTCCCCCCCCCCCCCTTTTTTTTTATATCGGTCAAAAAGGAACAAGGGAATAGAAACATAAGGAAAAAATCAGAAAAAAAAAAATCCTTCCCAGCTTTTCTACTGTGCCTGTGGAGTTAGGTCTAATTTTCTTTCTTTTTTTTTTTTTTTCTTGGGAACAGAGCTATTAAATTTGAATCAATATTCTTTTTTTGGGTTGTTGTTCATCTTTCTTAAGGATGGTTTGCACATCTCTGTTACCAGCAACACCCCTCTGGTTCATCCTGGATCCCCCTTGGGTTGGAAGCCTGTTTGTTTTTTGGTGGCACTTTGACAGTTTCACAAGGCAAGCGTAGAAAAGGTCACGAGGGACTGGAACAGTGAGTCAGGCAGGGAGGGGGGTAGGGAGGGGGGAAAGGAAGCCAGTGCTTTTCCGATTGAAAACCTGCCACCAATCATGCATGATTCAATGGCAAAATGAATCCCAGGCGCTTTATGTTGTTATTGACATTTACTTAGCAAGAGGGGTTGACGGGCAGATTTAATGGGGTTGGGACGGCTCACGTTTAAGTCAAAGTGACCAAAGTGCAATATTAAAAATGATTGAAGTGGGAACCTTTTCAGATTACTCATTGGCTATCACTTCAAGAAGCCATGTGGTAAACCGAAAATATGCTGCATGAATGGCCCAGCTCTTTTAAGGAATGCATCGCTTTAGCAGAGGCTGAATAAGTTGCTAAATTTAAGCTCCAGCCTCTCTCTGACTGGGAATAGCCGTTCCCTTGCAAGGCTGCAGTGTAAGCTAGTAAGTGCCGTCCTGCCTTCATAAATGGCAGCCCATGTAGTTAACACCTCAGCACTGCACAGGGAGCTTTGCCGCTGGCGTTTCCTCTGCTCCCGACGTACAGCCTCTTCTCGACCTCGGTAGGGAAGCCTGCTCCTGCTCTCTCCCCAGGGCAGGAGGGGACGAGGAGGGTTATTTGTTTTCTTATCATCCGCCTCCTTCATGCCACCAGTCTGGACTCACTGCACTCCTGCTTCTATCGTTTAACTCGATATAGAACTCCTGCTTGTCCTAGGCAGCTGCAGAGGGATGGGCTGAGACACCGAGGTGCATTTACCTGGAGCTCTCCTGTCCCAGCTCTCAGGTGGCTTGACTTTGCATGTGCGTGCTTTTTAACGTCAGCGGGGAAAGCAGGTTTGAGAGGGAGATGGAAGTGGGAGGGAATGAACATGAACTTTTCCTGAACATGGGGGACGCAGTGCTGCTGAGACCTGGATGGACAATTTTTTTTATAGCTTCTGAGTCAAAGGACAGGGAAGTACCTTCATAACTAGGTAAGATCAGAAGCAGGGACAGAGAGCACCTCCTGCTCCCAAACCACCTGTGTATCTGGGCTGAAGGCTCCTGTCCCACCCGGCCAAGGAAAAACCAGAAGAATCGGGTTCACAGTGGCTCTCTGTGATTCCCCTTTCTCCTTAAAACTGTGACTTGTGTCTCCAGGGCTTAATGAGACCGAGGGAAGGCGAGGGTTACTTTCATAGTATTTGCATTTCACAGCATCACTGCTCTGGTCTCTGACCTGAGATATATTTCAATCTTTTCCATGGACACATAGCCTCTAATAAAGCAAGGAGCTGGGTACTTGTCCACAACAAAGAGGGGAGGACAGAAGGAAGGGTTGTTTAAACCTTCAGAGATCTCCAATGACAGAGGTATTTTGTGAGTGCAGAGGAGACGAGTGGTCAAGTTTCCATTTCCATTTCAATTCTTGCAGCAGGGCCAGTGCATGCTGCCTGCAGATGTAAAGGGGAACCCAGTCCTGTGTTGTTTCATCCCCTCTCTCTTGTGTTCCATCTTGTGATACTTCCTTGCGAAAGCCCCATGCATTGCACCTCCTGTGTCCTCTCTCAGCATTGGGCAAGGACTGGAGAAGAGCCGTTCTGACTCCTATTGGGCTGAAAATGGGACAAGATATGGCCACCACAGCCCAGGTAAATAACAGGTGGCTCCTTTCATTACGTTTAGAGGTGAGTTACTACAGATTAGCTCTAATTTATCACTGCGTAACAGCACCTATTGACATTGTTTCAGAAACCTACTTATTTATGAGGACTGGTTGCCTCAAAAAATCACGTTCCTATATAAAAGGAGGCAGGGGTTGTCTACACTGCACCATGGCAGACAGAAATCCAGGATAACTCAGGTACAGAGGCAGTGTGTGAGCTAATTTTCATTGTGTTTCCTCTTTGGTACATGAGCTGATGTAGTGTAGCGGAATATGTCAGATACTTCTCAGGAAACATCCTCTTGTCGCAACACCAGGACTTGGGGTGGGATGCTGCTGACAGTCACACCCTCTTCCTCCTGAGCCTACTGGGTCTTCTTCTCTCCATGCTCCTCACCACCTCTACGGGAGGTGTAGGCAGCCCAGTGCCTGGTGGGCACGGCCTCACATTACAACCCTGTGATGCCTTTCTCTGCCACTTAGCCCACCCAGGGCTCTGCAGAGCTAGCCCCTAATTGGCACTCAAATAAATACGACCTGGGCCAAATCAAACCTCTAAGCTTCAAGTGTGATCTAGAAGCCTAAGCTCACAGGAGTGCAACAAACCAAAATAGGATAGGGATTTAGTTTAAGGGACAAAGTCGCTCATTAAGACTTGAACCCCCTCAAAAAAAAAAGAAAAGAAAAGAAAAGCCAACAAGCCAGGGCAACTGGAAGGTTTCCCTTGACCCTGCAGGGGTAACTCAAAACAGCCAGGTTATAAAGATGGCTGAGATAATGATAGAGCACCCTGGACCCTCATGGTGCAGGCAGTCTGCTGTGTCCAGGGCAAACATTTCCCTGAATCGTCACAGCTTCTGCTTTGCTTTTGCTGCAGTCCTCCAACAGTGTTATGATCTTGTCACAACACCCTGCCAAAAAAAGTCCAAACCACCGTCAACGAACAAATGGTAGCAGATCAGCTGGTTGGAGCATAAAATGGTTGAGAAGCCTGGGTTTAAGGGAGGAAAAGTTGGGGTCCTCAACCAGGGAGCAGTAGCAATAACTAAACCTACACATAAATATCAGTCATCCTCTCTGGAGGAGCTCATGTTTGCTTCTGAGTCAGGTTTGCCTGAAAATCAGTGCAGAGAGGACAAGTTTGTAGACAGAATGATCACAACGTGGGTTGATTAATGTGCGAATGCTTGGATGAGATTAGGTAGAAGTTGGGGTAACGCGGTGCTGGGCAGCTGACATAACTACTCTTGCCAGAGCAAGTAGAAACGTTCTTCCCCAAGCCCTATTGCTTGCTGTAGGACAAGTTGTGTGAACAGAAGAATGATTGTTATGTTGCAGTGGGCTTCTGTGGCCTCGGCTGGGTTTGGTTTCACTGAGCTTTACTCTACATCTGAAAAGCTTATCATCAGTCTCTGATCACGTACAGGTTAAGGAATGGTGAACAAGGAACAATTTTGCCCCAGTCAGAATGTGGTTTCTACTGAAAAGAACATATTACCCTGAGATAGACCTTGCTGGGCTGGTCCTCCCCTCTTCACTGCCTCCTCTGCAGCAATTCAGAGCAAGACCTGATGGCAAAGCCTGCTTTGCCCTCCGAAGAAGCAATCTTTCAAGGTGAAATTCAGTTGCCCAAGCAAATGCATCTGCTGCCATTTCCCACTGGCCTCCTGCTACCTTTCTAGAAGGGCAAGGGTTTTCTTTAGCTTCTCTCTCATACCCACCAGCCCTACACGTGTTTAGGGTACCCCATGACACCCCAAATAGAATTAGATATTGGACTTAAGGTAACTGAACCTTATCCTCAACTTCTTGTACTTGTAAGCAACACCAGAGAAGGCATTAGAAGCAGCATCTTGGAATCAGGGCCGGGAAGACTTGAGCGCTCTCCTCCTCTCCCATTTCCCAGGAAACATATGTGTTTCATGGTGTGACCACTATTAACATTTTCCAGTCCTTAGACTAGGCTCCAACACACATTGGTAGAGAAGCTGCCAGCATCATTAACAAATGGCACCGCTTCTTTCTTACTAGGCCCACCGCCAGCAAAGGCCACGCTCTGAATGTCTATGGCCTAAATAAGGCAAATGAAGGAAATAATGGCATCCTTATTTTGCAGATGATGAACCAGGTGCAGAGGAATGTGTTGACTTCTCCTGGGACAACACAAGCGGAAATGGAAAATGAACATGCTGTTCTTAAGTGCCATACTGGTATCTTCCAGTCCTGCTGACCAGCTCTTTATTCTGCTTGGCAGGCACAGAGACTTGGCCAGAGTGGAGTTGCTCTTAGTTTCCAGATTATTTGCATTACCAGCATGGCAAAGAACATCAGTCATGTCCTGAGGACCCCGCAGAAGTCAGCAATGCTGTGTAAACACAAAGGGAAAAGATGGACCAGGTGCCAGAGACCTGGTACTTGGGAACAGGTTGTGAACAAGACTTTCTCAGCTGTTGGCCAACACCTCTAACAACCCCTCCTGTTGGTGGGTAACCAATGCTCCTCACCACAGGCCCTTGGGCAACATACTTTGGCACCTCCATCCTTTTCATTCCCTTAATTTGTTACCGCCTTTTTCACTGTTTTCATTGTGAAGGGATGTCTTTTCCTTCAGCAGGGGCTGGGAGAGGGCAGTGAACACAGCCTCATTACCAGCTGCCTTAGTTTGGCTTGACCATCTATTTGGGCTGGCTGGCTCTTCCTCTAAGTGTTTGCTTTGGTCTTGTACAACGTTGAGGTGCTGGCCACTAGACACCTCAGAAATATGTTAACCAAATAGAAGAGGAAGATGTTACAATAATCAGGATGAAATTATAAGCCATGAAAGTGAGGAGGTACAGGCTGGAGGAGAGGCTGACAGTCCAGTGATATTCAGAGTGGATCTTCAGGAGAAGGTGAAAAGCTGTGAGATACATCAAGAAAAGATGGCCTGGCAGATGTGTGTGTGTGTGAAATACAAAAACACAAAGTGGAAGGCTATTAGTAGCAAAAGCATCTGGATAAAATTACAGCCTAACTGTGCACGAGAGAAAGAAGGAGAGAAAAAAACTTTATTAGATCCACCAACAAGTCTAGCTCTGTTTTAAGGAAGAAGTACACAAATCAAGGGGTTATTTTTATTCTCAGAATGAGCTCGTTTCCCAAATGAAAGAATGAAAGACGAAGTTAAAAAAAGAGGTGGAGAAAGTCTTTCTTTCTACTCAAGTCCTGTGGAAAAATCCCCCTGATCCCAACTTTATGAAGCCCATAAAAAAACTTGGAAATCTATCCTGGCAGATGCCTGTGGGACTGGTGTTTGAGGCTTATACTTATTGGGTCTGATAGACAGAGGGAAAGAGCGGGGTTGTAAGGCATTCGGAAAAGTGCTCCACTCTGGAAGTGTTCTCATCAGCCTATTACTTCACTTAAAGGTCAGTCGGGTGGAGTCATAGAGAAGGGAAAAACACAGCAGCGAAGAGCATTGCCCACTGGCTGAAGCCATGAAGCTCCTGGTGATCTCTTGGAGCACTTGTCTCTGATGGAGCAGAGGGCTCTGGCAAGCATTTTTTGGAAGCAGCAAAAACAAGGGTTTCCCTTCTTCATTTTTTAATCAGAGGTGCCTACATCAGTAAAATGGCTGAATTCAGTAGGAACTCAAGGCCAAATTTCCTCTGGCTGCTCTTTAAATCCAAGCCCGAAATACCAGAGCTGGGGAAAGAGAGCTCACGCTCATTCTTTCCTCCTCCATTGCAGGCAATGTGCTTTTCCTCTCAGTTGCAGAGAAAAAATGCTCTATTTTGGTACATCATGGCAACATCAAGGTAGAGTTTCTTCATTTATTCTGTGCCTACAATGGACACTGCGGTGCTGCTGCCTACAAATGCTTTTTACAGACAGAGCAACTAAACTATAGAGAACTAGACGGTCACACGGAGTGCTGTTTAGATAGAAGCAACTCAGCTCTGGGACTGAAATTCCCAAATGCAAGATGTGCCCCATGTTCCCTAGGCAGTAACCCCCAGGGAAAGCTGAAAGGGAACCCAGAGGTTTGGTGGTGGACAGAGCAACATTCAAAGGAAAATTTCCAAAATGGGTAAGTCTGTGACGTTCTGCCCTTCTTCCATCCTTGGATATCAACCTGAACCATAGGTACGCTCCTGCAAGACACTGTGTATTGAGAATCTCTCCTGCTTTTAGGAAAATGGGGCAGGGAAAGGAGCTGGAATCACTGGCAGGGAGTCTGCAACTGAGATGTATGTCGGTATAATTCACCTACGTCAGTGTAACTCACCTGGGTCTGGTGCCTGATTCCAAGCAGTTCCCAGCTTCCTGGCTGTGTCCTACATCCAAGGGAAGGAGTATAGGCACCTTCATATCTGCCTTGAGGGATTTCTTAGGCCATCATAACTCCCTAACCATAGTTTTACTTTAGTCTAAGCAGATTGGGTGTAGTACGGGATACCCACCAGATCAGTGGTGGGGACAGAACTAGAGCCCTGCATGCAGCTAAGCAGCAGCTGCAGAGATGAACATATTCACTGTGAAAGTCTTGAATTTCATTCTCTAGATGTTAATTCTTGATTTTTCTTTCTCTCTTTTACATAAAGAAGGCAGGTCCTTCCTGTCGGACATCACACTAGATCTGTAGATGTGTGTGTGTGTGACTGTATAAGAGTTAATATTTCCTTGGGAATAATTTCCAAGAAATAGGTGAACTCACTTTTTCCTAATGACCACTTCTGTCATTCTTTCCCACCATTCTGGTATTCCCAAAGAAGAATGTAGTGTGGCCCTGCTTCTTCACTTTCAGGAGACCTGTTGATGAAAAGAAATGAATGAAAGTAATTTTTGGCTGTTCTTATGGACAGCAAACCAGATTGGACTGAGACACTTTGATATCTTTGTATTACACTCAGCAATTTCCAGTTAGAAAAATTTTCAAATGAGGTACTTAAAGAAATTTTGTACTCAATGAAAAATTGCTCACTGAGGGAAGAATTGCATGTGCCCTCACCCCTTTGTTGCGTATCAGAAAATACAGACTGGGGTATGCTAAGGTACACCGAAAGCCAGTGTCCCCTGTGCGAGCTTGCTATTCCCATGACCTCTCACCAAAGGCTGTACAAACCCGGCACACTAATGTAGGTTATTTACCAGAGGGTCCCTGATCCAGACGGCTGGAGCCACGTAGCCAGAGACATCCCAGCCTTGGCCAGAATGAAATTCCAGGGCAGTACCAGCCAACAGATGGATGCAACCCCCTGCATTTTGCCTCCTTGGCAAGATCTGTTACTGTTGGACAGCAACACTTGTGCTCTGCTCACCTCCACACCTTCTCCGAGAATCCTACATTCATTTAGAGGTTTCAACCTTTCTTGTCAAAATGCCCCAGAAGCCGAGCTGTCTATCTAAAGCACTGGGGCTGTCTCAGGTGCAGTTGTCTGTTATCAGAAGCCGTGCAGGTCTGAGGCTGCAGAGGAAAGTCCGTTAAGGACCATTGCAAACCTTGCCATCCTCTGCTCCAGATGTCAAGCTTCTATAATGTTAACACTGAATGACATAAACATAACACACGCAACAAACCTCACTCTACTGCATAAACCTTTACCTTCAGAAGAGGGAATAAGGCACAGGGGAGCCTCTTATACTTGATAAGCTGTTAGCAATAATTGTAGTCATCTCAGCAGTGCAGCTGAAGGCGAGGAAATGATCTACCTTCTCTGCCCAGAGGAACAAAACCCAAAGGAGAAACTCCTGCCTGGAGCTGTCGCAGGAAGGAACAGAAGGCTGTGCCTAGTACCACTCAGAAGGTCATCACAGGCTTTGCTCCGCTCTAATGGACAAAGCCGAAAGAGGCATTGGACTCACCTAACTTACACCTCTGGCAACGCTCAGTCTCTCAAGAACCTAAACCGGAGCTGTCTTTGTACGGAGGGAGCCTGGGTGGGACAGAGAATTTAACTGCACATCCATTGCAAGGCTGTCTTGAGTGCACACACACTCTGCAATTTTAACTCAACCAAATCTGGGAAAATTCTTTTATCAGTGCCAAAAGACACATCTGCAACAGAGATATTTAGCAGGGTGCTCCCTGCTAAATTTTGAGGGCCTCTCCAAAGTCAAAGGCACACTGCAACTTTCCAAAGGGAGGAGGTTTCCAGAATCATTTACCATAGGTAAAACAATGTATTATTTCCACTCTTCCCCCTCGTCTTGTTCTCAGAAACTGTTTTGGCTGAAGCATCCAGGGAAATCCAGCCTATGGCATACACCCTGCATTTCATGGTGCTTTGCTTAATTTTTGACAGCACTGTAAGCAGATGAAAATAGGGCTTTAAAGTGAAAAGTTTCTGGCAACCACAAGTTTAGACGTTCCTACCTATTCTGCTGCTAATGGCAAAACCATAGTAAAACTGTAATCAGAACTGCACTTTGTAGGTTGGGCTCTTTTCCAGCACTTATCATGGAAACTGTGGGAGATGGCAGTCTGCTTTAACTAAGCCCCAGCCAGGGCTATGTAGCTCTTTTCCCCATTTGGGATTTCTGAGCTTCTCCAGCTGGTGGCATCTGCTACTTATTGGCCAAGATCTCATGTTCCGCTGCACTATCATTTTTGGTTGAAAGAAATTTGCAGGACTTGCCGTTATGGAGATGGATTTCAAGATAAGGAGGAAAGGTTTGAAAGAACAGACCTCCTCTCCTAAGTACTGATGGCACTACCTCTCCACAGAACGCACTGATAGACGAAATACGGAACCACGAAGGTTGGGGGAGACCTACGGAAACCATCTGGTTCAACCTGCTGCTCAGAGCAGGTCTAGTTAGAGCTGGTTGTCCAGATGACAGTGGTGTGAAACACCTGAAGGGAAAGTCCTGTAGATATTTCTGGCTATTTGTCATATCTTTTTCTATGGTTTCCAAATCTGGTGGCCACAATAAGCACATAGTCTGATTGAAATACAGACACCACAGAACCTCAACAATACTTGAGATGACTGTTGGATGTTTAAAGTGATCTGTCTCATGGACACCACCATTGCTCCTCAAATCCTGAGGGTCTTAAAACCAAGCCAGTGCTAGGAAAGAAACAAACATGCTCTATGCTTTAGAGGTTTCCTGGAAAAGGTTTACATATTGGTTGAATTTCAAAATTACAAGCTCAAGGAAGAAAGTGGGCAGCTGTGATACAACACTCCAGCAAGATCTCCATCCAATGAGCAACTATGGCTTGAAAAAACAAAGCTGATATTGGGTCACAAATGAGATAGGATGTAAAATTATAAGAAAATTACTACAACCTCCCCCATGAATCTATGGGAAGGAAGGCAGTAGCTGGCAGAAAAAAAGAAGTAGCATGCAGGTAACTCCATGCCCTTAAATAATCACAAACCCAATAATACACTGGGGAGGAATCTGCAGCAGGGAAATGGCTGATGTAAATTATTTCTCTTTTCTAGAATGCAGCTGAGAGTGGCAGAAAACACAAATAAGGTGGGAAGAATGTGTCAGGGTGGCTAGACATCCTGGCACTTAATTAAGCTTAACTCTTATTAACTCATCCCAAAGAGCTGTGCCCATTGTGAGGTAGCTATGCCCAAGCCCCAGCTGAAACCACTGAAAAAATTGGTTGATTCAATAGGCTTCGTATTGGAGCAAACGCTGCTCGGGATGTACGTGGGGGTGAAGGGAATGAGCCTGCCCTTACCCAGCTGCAGCTCCCAGACATTTATGTCATCAGGTGTACACCTTTTACACCATTGCCTGATTTATACCATGAGGTAAGTTGTCCCCAGTAGTTATTGCTGTGAGTATTAGATTTATACCACCTGGGGTTTAATGAGTCTCTATAGGGAAGAACTGATTTAATTTGGCTGAGAAGCTCAGGGCATTTATTACTGTAGCTTGCTTATGGTTGGGTAGGCTACTCTCTCTGGTGGTCATCCTATTCTCCAGGTAAGCTGCAGATGGACTTAGATCTATCGTGTGTTATTCAGGTTGTTCTGGATAGTTTCTGTTTTCTGCTTTTAGAAGCTTCAGCATAACCAGTAAGGAGGAAATCTTGGTATATGCTAGCCTACTGGTGTCACTGCATATTAGCTCCCTTCCCCCCC
>JANZLQ010000056.1:46746780-46761013 GCA_026212715.1 Elanus axillaris | reverse complement strand
TCTCCCTTCTGGGAGAGGGTTTGAAGGTGGTGGTGGTTTTACTGTTTTGTGGTGGTTTTTTTTCTCCTTTAAATTTTTTAGCTGGAACAGTTTAGTTACTTGTGAGTCAAAAAAATAAATATGGAAGGTGGATGTTTGCTTTGAATTCTGAAATCCTGTGTGTATTGGATTCTTTTGCTTTGTTTTTAAATCTGAACACTGCTTCATCTTGAAGTTTAGGCAGTAAGCTGTGTTGGTCTTTGTCTTACAAAAGTATTGGTTGCTATCCCCACAGAAAACCAACTTACCTTAGTTTACTAAGAAGCCTTCTGATTTGTTTGTTTGATAGTGCTGTGAAACAGGTTTGTTGCCATCCTGTGATGGATGCTGTCAGAGTCATGGAATTGTTTTAACCTAGAACAGCTTTCCCTGCCAAAGTCTTTCACAGCTTCACTAACTCTTCAGGCATCCTTTGGCCAAGTATCCCATCCCCTTCTCTTCTTGGTCTAAAGAGAAAAGGACATCCACTAGTGTCAGCAGCTCTGTTGGATGAAGTAAAGAAACGTGTGCAAGAACAAATTCAGAGGTTGTTTGCTGCCAAAGCAGAAGGTTCTGTAGAGCTGTGCTTCCCCAGGGCTTGGGGGCAATTTGATATCTCCGTTGGGGACTTACATAAAAGTCTGTATTTCTTCACATATCAGATGTGCAGGTGGCATTGGCCTGGGCTGCATTGGAAAGGGCCTGCCAACGGACTGGAAGGGAGTCCAAAGCAAACCCCACAAACTGGAGGAATAGCCTGGAAAAACAGGCTGTGGGTCCATGGGCACGAGCACAAATGCCCATGTTTAGGTGAGGTTAACCACCCTAAAAAGGATGGAGCGAGGCTGGCTGGGGACAGCATGAGGGGAAGAATCTGGGGCTTATGGATTTCTGTAAGTCATGTTGTGCCTTACAATGAGTCACGCTGTGAATGTGAGTCAGCAATGTTTTGCTGTCCTACTATCCTGGGGTGTATAAATGAACTAATACTCTATAAAACATGTAAGCATTTTTTCCACTCCGGTAGAGGAAGATGTATTAGCTGACATAGTGTCTTCAGGGGTCAGTGTCCTTTCAAAAAGAGATGGGAAGAGAAGTGAAAGAAAAGCAATTCAGGTAATAAAACATGGTCACAATGACGAAGGAGAAGAAGGGGTAGTTTAGTCCAGGAATTAGAAAGGCAGTCTGAATTTTGGCATTTTCTATTGTTTGGGTGGTTGACTCTGCAATCTTGCCAATCTTCTTTTAGCATAGCCTTTGTTTCATTTCTGATGTCAGTGTTTCTCCAATTTAACAAAGTAACTCCAAGAAATACAGACGCTCTGTCCTGTGATGTCACGTTGGCATTCCTATATCTCTTCAGGGTTGGAGCACAGTCCTGCTGTAGGAATTGTGAAAATATGCCTGGTGGGGTCTCTGAGAGGTCACTTGGCATAGCCTCCTTTCTGGAGGCAGGATCATCTGTGTGTAAGAGGCCTCACAGGTGTTTAGATAATCTATTTTTAAAAACCACTGGGACTTGGAGTTCAATCCCTGCAGTGACATTCACGTTAGCAGACTCTTTCTATACCCTTCAGCTGTTTTTTGTTGTTTATTTCCCTGTAGAATCAATGGTAGTCTTTAAAATGTCTTAAAAACTTTGGGTTTTTAAAAATACGAAGGATTAATTTTGTTGTCTGTGTGCAAGTTACTAGCTGCATTCATGATGCCGGACAGCTGTCCCACTGACAGCCTCCAAATGCTGCTCTAGAAAGACACGAGTCTCTCCAATTTTGTGTGATACCCAACAACCTTATGCACCCTCAAATGGTACAAGCTGTCTGTGTGGGGGCAACTGAATCATACTTTAAGAGAGCTGTTACATGCACAGTGCTCACTGGTTGCACTAAATGGGGGTAGGATTCAGGGGGAGAAAAGTATGTGATAAAATGATGCAGGAGTGCGTCAGATTGCATATGCCCAAGTAGGCTGGCCTGCAATTGCTCAAGCATAAAGCATCTTCTGGAGGGGGGGGGTGGGAGGAAAGGAGGAAAGTATTTGCCTTGGAAGAGTATCATAACTCTGTCTCTGTATTCCTCAGCAATGCAATTTCCTTTTCTCTCCTGCTATGTCAAACTAAGTCTCAAATGTTTTGTCTAAGAGACAAAAACTGATGTTGAAATGCAGATTGCCTTACTAGTGATGAGCCCTAAATGTGCATGAAATCATGACTCCAGGTCTGCCAGGAGCAGCAGTTGAAGTGGGAGGGAGGAAGCCCCAACTGCACTTCTCGGAACATAACATTTCTGATGGCTTTTCTCAGGAAGCCAGCTGTAGGACAAGTGGATGCTGACAGTGAGCTGTGAATTGCCACTTCAGCTCCTGACGAAGAGCGTTGCCTTAGAACTGAAAGGACTTTTACTTCCCCTGACTTCTGCCAAGGGGTTTAATAGCACATTTAGACAACCTTCTGCCAGAGGTGGGTTAGTCAGAGATGGTCCTACCTGGGGACAGGTGACTCTTTTGGGGTTCTGTGGCAGGGTTTTTGGTGGCAGGGTGGGGGCAGCTCCTGTGCGAAGCTGCTAGAAGCTTCCCCAACTCCAAGTCAGACCTGCTGCTGGCCTCTGGGAGAACGTATTTAAGAGGGGAAACCTGTGATGGGGGAGGAGGTTGGAATGTGAGAGGAAAAACCTATGCAGATACTGAGGTCAGTGAAGAAGGAGAGGGAGGAGGAGATGCCCCTGCAGCCCGTGGTGAGACATCAGGCTGTCCCCCCCCAGCCCAGGGAGGGGAGTAGGGGAGCAGATGCCCACCTGCAGCCCTGGAAGAGAGGAGCCCACGCCGGAGCAGTCGGATGCCCCCCAAGATGGCCAGGACTCCATGGGAAAGACCACGCTGGAGCAGTCTGTGCCTGAAGGACTGCAGCCCGAGGAAGGGACCCACGCTGGAGCAGTTCGTGAAGAACTGCAGCCCCTGGGAAGGACCCACACTGGAGAAGTTCATGGAGGACTGTCTCCCGTGGGAGGGACCCCACGCTGGAGCAGGGGAGGAGTGAGGAGTCCTCCCCTTGAGGAGGAAGGAGCAGCAGAGACAAGGTGTGAGGAACTGACCCCGACCCCCATTCCCCGTCCCCCTGCGCTGCCGGGGGAGGAGGTGGGGAGAACCGGGAGTGGGGCTGAGGTGGGAAGGTGTTCTCAGGTCTGGTTTTACTTCCTAATATCCTCGTTTCAATTTGATTGGTAGTCAATTAAATTGATTTTTGTTTCTTCCCCAAGCTGAGCCTGTCTTTTGCCCATGCCCATAAGTGGCGAGTGATCCCTCCCTGGCCTTGTCTCCACCCACGAGTGTTTCTTTGTATGTTCTCCTCATCCCAGCACGGCTGGGGTGGGGGGAGTGAGTGGCTGCGTGGTGCTTTGTTACCAGCTGGGCTGAAACCATGACAGTGACCTTTCTCTTTCATGTTTTACCTGATCCTGTGTATGTAATGAAGGCATCACTACCAGCCCTAATATTCCCTTCCTCTTTCTCTTTTGCCCTTTCACTTCTTTCTCACTATTAATGCCCCTACTTTTCCAGGCTCAATCCTCTATCTTTTCACTCGTTAAGCACTAATGGCTTGAGTACACTTGAGCTCAGGATCCAGGAGCCTTTTCCCAGTAACTGCTTCAGTCCTCACTGTGGATGCAGATCCCTTGCCAGAAGATGGCTCTCTGGAGCAGGGCCGATAGCAGAGAATTACTTCTTAAAGAGCTGTGCAATGAAGAAAAAAAAGCATCAAAATCAGTCAGGGAGATCCAGTGAGGAGCGCTTCAGGGTTGTCTTAAGTGTCTTTTCTGAGCGTGGGTCATTGCGTTTCCCATTTCCCGTGTAAAGAGATCCATGGCAATTTGGACAAAATTCTTTCAAAGACTCTGCGTTAGATGTTGCAGTTGCTAACCCAGTTTTCTGCAGGATGGTGACACCACGGGGAACTCCTAGAAGCTTCCTTGAAGTACGTGAGTATGACTTTGCAAGGAATGTTTCTTGCATCTGATGCAGCCAGGATGTTTCTATCTTGGGTTCCTAAGTCTCCAAGTGAACCCAATCATCTGAAGTTGACACTGTGTACAGAAAGTATCTAAATTCTTTCCCCACTGGTCTCATTCCAGGTTGACACATCTGACACAAGTCAGATGATATTTGTCCTTCCGAGATGCGTTGGTCAGCCTGATGAAGAGCTTCACTTTCCAATGTACAAGCGGAAAGTAAAATTTATTTTTTCCTAAGGAAAAAATATCCACAATATCTTCTTACCAATCCACATATACTTTTGTCAAATTGTTAAAAGCAAAAAAGGTGAATATATACAATTTTCTGTGTTGTTAGAAGGTGATCTCTGACCAATCCTATTCCCTGTTTATTTTCCCCCATCAGCTGAAGTCTACGCTAGTGAACTTGTTCCAGACTGATGCTGGTCTAACTTTCCGGAGATTAAGGTGTATCACAAGGTGGGTAGACAAGAAAAAGGACAGTAACCTTGTTCAGCAGAGGGGCTGGGGGTAGTCAGAGGGTAAAGAACATTAGAAAAGTGAAAAAGGTTTCTTAAACTTTAAGGTTACTTTCCACTATGACACAAAACAGAGATGCATCCCATCTGAATCCATCTCAGCTCACTAAGTGGGATCACATGTTTAGAGCAACAATAATATATGATAATTTGCATTGAATATCAGACTGTTTGAATAATATTTACATTAGAGTGGTTTACCAAAAATTCCTTTACAGCCAAAAAGTAGTAAGTACTTCTAGACTGATGCATGTTACCTGTTTGCAAATCCTTTTAGGCTGAGTTGTCTCAATCAGCGAAGGTATATATGTCCCTCCATTCATCTGAAGAGGAGCTTAGAGTGACTTAGGCAGTAGTGGATATCTACACTGCAATGTCTAAACCTTCTGAAACTATTCCAAATGTATTTATTTAAAACTAGGTTGGAGAACCCTTAGGTGGTGGGATTATCTATTCTAACAGTTACAAATGAACCTGATACTTTCTGTTTAAAAATTACTATGTTTGACTTTCAAATAGATATTCCTTTGCCTTGTGGGGAGGGGAGAAGAGATGAAACATCAAGCTGCATGTTTACATCAGACTTACTTAAAACCATGAAAAGGGAAGATGGGGTATAGCAGTGAGGTAATTCATATAGTGAACATCCGAAGATGGAGGTCAGTAGTGCTAAACAGCAGATCGCACTGATGAAGAGAATTTCAATACCTTTTCTTGGTTTTGTCGCTGTTATGTGTGTCAACACCTGAAAGAAACCCAAAGGGTTAGATTAAAGAAATAATTAAAATGAAAATGATCAACATGTTCTTTTCTTAATTTATTAATCAAATACATTTAAATTCATCTAAACTTTCAGCCTCTGGGATTTAACTGAGTTGTCAAATTTCTGGCTTTGTTAGAATGCTTGCTGCATAATGAAAGATATTTCCTTAAACAGCAGCATTAACTGTTACCCACTGTTTACATTGGGCAGAGGAACTTTTTTTTTGTTCTCTTTCATTGCTTTTTCCCAAAGTATTGGGAAAGCAAGGGGAAAAAGAAAAAAAAGAATTGGTTAGGAGAAGAGAAAAGACAAGGGAATTGAGAGTTGCATTGTTCATGCAGATAGCCTGCGCCTTGCTCTACATGTGGCTATGGGCCAGTGTAATCATTTCAGTCTGGGATGTGATTTTTCTCCTGTTTGAGCCAATCCTTATCATAACTGAAGTTTAACTGGGATCTCTTTTCACTGGTTTTACCAGTTTTACTGGTAATCTGCCCATAAAAAACACATCCCCAACCAGAACAGTAACATTAGAAAAGATGAGTGGGATGATCCTTTCTGGTTGTGGCTTTGTGCTCCCTTCCCAAGAGCAATGCACCCCGGTGCTTTGCTGTCCTTCCCCTACCACATCTCAGAAGATGCAAAAGGGTCCTGTCTCTGACAGCCACAAATTTCCTTATGGTATGGCTAAGCAGTGCCTTGGCACAGACTGCTGCCTGTGGCCCCCGATGTTGGCTGCATTACATAGCATGGTCTAGTGTAATATTATCTTATGCTACGCATTGACTGTTTTCCATCTAGAACAAAACACAATCCTTAAACAAATTCAAACTGGTGGCAACAATTCCCAGAGAAGTGAAGTTTGCTGTGCTGCTCAGGTATCCTCAGCTTCTTGTATACTCTCCAGCTCCATGGATGAGTTTGCCCCAAGTTTAGCTGTTTTGAAGGTTAAGGAAGGAATTTGCCTTGCTCATCTTAGATACAGATCTTAGGATGGGCACAGCACCCTCTGGAGATGTCTCTATCCCTCTGTTGACTCGAGAGGCTTGTCTAGAAGGTGAACTTTGGTTAGTCAACAAACTTGGACAGGGGTGGTGTTGGCCTTAGTCTTCTCCGTTGCTCAAAGAGCGAGTTCTCAAACGCCAAAGAGCGGTGCCAAGGGCTCGTCTCTGTGCTGTTCCCTGTGATGTGCGTTGTGTCCGCATTGCTGTAGGGTCATGGGTGGGCTGGAGGGCCTCCTTGGGACAACCAAAGTGGGGGCTGTCACACTGGCAAACCTCTCATTGCATTCCCTCCCCACCAGGTCTCTGCTGCTTCCACATGACTTGCATTTTGAAAGAGAGAGGAGAGGGAAGAAGTTATTTGGAATTGCCCAGAATCCTTTGAAAACAACCTCAAAGGATCTTGGGGGAGCTGGACAGTATCCTGGCCCTTTTCTTTGGACTTCTAGCCCTGCAGCTTGCAGAAGAGCCCTTGAGGGAAGAGAGGATGGTCTTGATAAGAGGGTGGTGGGGAAGCAAGAGGAACCTTGCTGGCTCCCACTCCCTGCTCCTCTTGTGCACTCGGATGCATGACAGGGGAGAGTTTATGGCAGTCCTGTCTCTCCGGTTTAAGGGGCCACAGAGTATCATCCAAAAGGAGTGTGCAGCCCCCCTTTTCTCTTAGTGGGTGGTTGGGTTTTGCAGGATCATGGATGATTATCCTATTTATTTTGCCCCCGTCAAAAAAGGAAACGGATCGGCTTCTGCCAAGTAATTTTACACCTAAGTATTTCCTTCTGTTTGTCTTAAAAACAGCTTAGTATGGATGTTACCTCCGGGTCGCGGGGTCACTGGGGGATTGGCAGAGGCTTTTCTGGGTTTCTCAGAGCACAGCGCACTCCTGGAGGCCTGTTCCTAATTGTCTGATGGAGACAAGGGAATACGGAGCCAATCCGAAAAAATGCAGCACTGCAGAGTGGGGCTTTGTCCCTTTGACAAGGTATGTAACTGTCCAAGCCTGCTTGGGTGCCTTGCTGCAGAGACGCGGAGAGAAGCTGTGTATGCATGCATGCACACACATAACAGGTCATTTTTCACTTTTTGGAACATAAGCTCTGGTGTATGGAATCGCACACAAGGGGGTAATGAAACCATCCGGCCCAACAATGCTGCCTTTCACTGCATTGCAAGATAAAGGATCGTTCCTTCCTGCCTGTCTATTTAAAGGGGATTTTGTGCTGCTGAGAGGTGCTGGATGGATAGTGAGAAGCACTTTTTATTTATTCATAGCACTGGCACCACATGGGTCCCCCAAACCTCTTTGAGAAGCCCATTCTGGGTCCTGCTCATGGCTATCTGTGCTTTCATCTGCGCAGTCAGGTTCAGGGAGCCACGTGCTACCTCTAACTGCAACCTGAGTATGATCCAGACCTCATTTAGGTATATTATCAGCCATCTCTGCAGTTGATGGGCTTATAAGCAAGGGTAAAATCCACATTAATGTGAACACACAGGACACGAGTGAGACACGCTGGGAGAAAATGGGTCTCACCTGCTGCAGTGATTCGCTTTGCACAACTTGCCAAGTAGCACTGTTTGCCACATGCATGTTCATTGACCAGCCCTTGCAGGGAAAAGCACTTGTCATCCCTCATCAACATAAGAATGAGATCTTCCAGCTCACAGAAGGGCTGGTCTCCACTGGGTTTGTCTTGGTCTAGGGTTTTCTGCAGACTTTTTGTTTTCCCTGTGGATTGAAACTGAGTATGAAATCTCAGCCTTCTCTGTAAACCCCTGGCCATGTCCCTCAAACAGCCTGATGAAGCAGAGCAAGTACAAGATGCCACACACGAGCATAGTCCACCTTGGCAACGCCATGGTCTTCAAGAAGATCTCAAATGCCAAGGGGAACCCAGCTGTTCAATCCAGTGATTGCAGTGAGAGGTGTGCGTGGCTGCATTCAAGTAATGGATTGTGAAATGAACCCTCATTGAACATGGCCTGAGTAAAGCCTAGTGAAATTTTTGCAGGCTAGCTCTTCTTCCCCAAAGTGCTGCAAGGACCACTGGGGTAAGGCATGACTGTGGCTTCTCTGTCTCCTGCCTATTTATTGCGAACACTTCTGCTGTTCGGACCAATGCCTACTTGTTTTGTGATAAAGCATACCACCGAGTGTGTTTGCAAGAAATAATTCACACTGTGAAGAATTGCCATTTGAAGAGAAAAAAAGAAGGATCAGAAATAAATCTGTGGAAAGTAAAAGTAATGCTATGAAGGTGACAGATTCAAGAAGCCACTTTTCTATGTCCTAATCCAGCATTTCATCCAACAGAACTTTACACATAGCACATGTTTTCTGTTCTCTTTCTCCTGTCTGATGCTGAAAGATGGCAAGTTTTCAGTTTTTTTAAACAATCACATTCCACCTCAAAGTCACTTGTGGACCTGGAGGACAGGCAAAAGATGCCACTTGCAACATCGAAGGACAATGAGATTAATGTAACAAACCATCATTTCCATCCATGTCTGTTATCAAGCTCCTAGAAACAGCTGCAAACAGCCAAGTCCAAAGAAATACTGAAAACCTTCATAAGAAAGTTGATGATAAGAGACCCTGGCTCCAGGCATAGTGTGGAGAGGTCTGTCATTCAGCTCCTAGAAGCATCAGGATCTGCATTGTTCACAGGGCAGATACAGATAACTTGTAAAATCTGGAGACTTTGCGATGCTTTATCCATGCTGCCCACTTTATTTTAAACCAAGAAGGACACAACAGTCCAGGAATGTCCAGTACAGGGAGGTGACAGGAGGTGATATTTAGCTAGTGAGGTAGTGACATGCTCCTTTCATGTCTTTTCCCCATCATTTTGCATTGCATGCACAGCACAAGACACCCGCTCTTTGCAGAGATTTTATTTCGTTTTTTATTTTAAGCATGAAACAGCGCTGTACCAGGATTGTATGATGGAGATGGTTTTGGCTCTGGAAGCAGTCACGGGGCAATGTGGCAGGGTTGCTACATGATAAACCATTCCCCCCATCCCCACTCTACTGGCCTGCCACTTTGACCATTTCTCTGACCTGTGGGATGGGATATGAGAGTCATCCTCCAGAGGTTAAGCTCGGCAAGGTTGTCTCTGGTCTCCTTGAGGGGTGTGGATGTCTTGTTTGCTAAGATGATGGACAATACTCTTTTTCCCTGACACCCAGGAGATGAGACGGTGCAGCCCTCGGAGAACTGCTGGAATTCACTCGTGCGTTGCGTTGCATTGCAAGGTAACTTTTTTGGGGATAGATTGCTGAAAGAGCTTTCTTCTGCAAAGGACCTTTTCCTCATCTGCCCTTTCCTTCGTGAGGAATGTCGTCTTCTCACAAGTGTTTGTAAAATAACCCAGGGAGAACCTTCAGAAACGCTACTGGAGTCCCAGCTTTTCTGGGAAAAAAACACAGAGGAGGTAATTTTTTAGGTGGAGAGAGTAAGAGTCCGTTGCCTCTCAAGAGGTGGATCCAGACCTGCACAGCTGTGGTTCCTGGGCCCTGTGCTACCAGCGGGAGTTTGCCGTTATTCTGTTTAATTTTGTTTGCTCGTGAATGTACTGGAGCTTCCTGAAGAGAAGGGATCTTACTGAAAACAGTAGCCAAAGGATGCTAACAAGAAGGACATCCTACATGGCAAGGCTGAAAACTGGGACAGAAAGCTTACAGGGACTTGCCCAAAGGTATTTGAATTGCCCTATAAGGAGAGACCGAGAAGGCTGGTACTCTTCAATTTGGAGATGAGGATGCTGTAGTGGGTATAATTAAACTTTGGAAAGAGTGAATCAGTCAGCTGAATGCACAACTGTTGTTCACCAAGTCCCATAATACAAGAGCTAGAAGGCAGTCAACAAAACTAGCAGATGCTTAAAATAGATGAAAGTAAGCATTTCTGAAAGGAGGGCAGTGAATGTCTGGAAGCAGCTGCCACAGAAGGCAGATGGGATCAGCAAGGGATCAAACAAATTGATGGACAAAGGAATAAGTGAATTCTAAAGGGACCGGGAAGGGATGGGCACTGTCACCTCCCCAGAGCAGCAATTATGGCTGCTGGGGGATGAGGGGGTAGAAGATGACAGAAGATGGCCCAAAATAGCCACTGCCTCTGCCCAGAGTATGGGCTAGCTGAATCACAGATGTGACCCCACAGGGTGTCTCGTCTGTTCTTATCCACAAAGCGAGGGGACAGGCCTAGAGCAGCAGGTCTTTGGAGTCCTACTCCAGCAGATCTGTGCCCATCGGACCACACTGCCCGAGCGAGGACTCCACCACCACCAAAACACCCCTCCGGCAGTCTCTCAGATGTGCTCACACTGCTCCTTTCACCGCATCTTCCGAGCACAACCTGTGTTCAAGTAAGTATATCCACTCTTTTTTGGGCACGCCGTCGTGACACCCATGTTGAAGATGCAAACAGAACCCCCTCCCCAAACTGGGTCATTTCCCATGGTGGGTGGACACCGAGTTACTTTCAATAAGACTAAGAGAAGAGCCAAGGGCCATACAGGAAATCTGTAGCAGGGAACATGACTGAAAACCCATGTTCTTGCTTCCCAACCTTGTTCTTGAGTTACATTTATGCACCCCTTTGAACACCAACCCCGCAAAGGATGAATCACCCCTGGAGAGGCCAGCCTCCCTCTGACAGTGTAGAAGATATTTAGCCAATTAAACCAGAATCTGCTCCCTAGAAATCAACCCAAAACCTCTGTGGACTGAAACGGACCGAAAAGCAGCCTCTGGCTCAGAAAGCAAATTCTTCAGTGGTGGCTGTTGCATCACTGTAGGAAAGGGAGGAAAACAAACTGCTTGATGCCTATAAACAAGGGCTATTGTTAAATGTACTTGAGGATTTTTGTGGAGACAGCATCAGGTTTCAGGCTTCCTGCTACTAAGTAAACGCTTGCCGATACGCGGAGGCTGCTGCTGCCTCCGAGTTTGCAAAAAGAAGAATTGTTACTATGGTAAAAATGTAATAATTATCTTCCTTCCCTGCAGTATCTGAACTTCAACTAGCCTTGAACCAGGTCCGAGTTAGAGAACAAGCCCAAGAGAAACACAGATGCAAACTCCGTGGCACGAAGAATGCCCCGTTCCAGGCTGGATGATGAGTGTATTTATTCACCTGACTAGTCTCCAGTTCACCTGTGCTGGTTTGACCTGGTGCAGCGCGTGAGTCTATAAACGGGGCTGTGAATGCCCCATTGGATCTGAATGGGTGCTGGTCCAGGTGTCAGGGACCGGCAAAGTCCTCGGGATCTATGGTCATTGCCACTGATCTGCTGCTCCCATTGCACCAGAGTGGCATTTTGGACCTATCTGCGTATTGACTAAAGACCTGCTGGCCCAGACGTGCCCTGTGTCCCATCATTATACTGCTGATTTTGCTCTGCTTTCTTCTCACCTTCTTCCAAAGATGCTTTAGGTAAACCTTGGCATAGCTTAGAGAAAAGAATCGACTGATGGCTAGTTGAAGTTATTTCCAGCCTTCCAGTAGTTCCATATAGCTGTGGTTTTTGAATTGATTCATATAGATTTGAAATATAAAGTGAATCAATGTTTTTCTGGAGGGTCTGCAAATGCTCATGGAAGCATGCACGGCAGAAGCTGCCTATGAAGTGATGGTTTGAAACTAATCTCTCTATTTTCAGGCTTCCTGCTCTTGCCCATGCCAAAACCTACACCTCTTTCTCATTAACTGAAAAACAAGACTTTCTTAGGGTAAGAGGTTTTCTTAGGCTAAAAGGGGTTTTGGGAGGGGGATGTGGAGTGAGACAAAGCATGAGAGATTATTTAGACGAGCGCTGGAATAGAGAGGGGTTTAAATTGTATTCCCTGCACAGAGTGGCAAAACTTCCCAGCCTGGTACATAGCTGGCTTCTCCTCTCCCGCAACTTCATAGCTAGGTTCAATGGATTGGTTGTGGTTTGTCCTCAGCTCTCACCTGCATCCTGATGGTCCAGGCATGTGCTGTATTTTTAGATTTAAAGGGGTCATCATAAAATCACAGAATAAATGAGATTGTAAGGGACCTCTGGAGGTATCAGTTCCAAGTCCCAGCTAAAAAAATGCCAATCCCCCCTCCCCTTTGGCGTCATCCACAGCCTTGCGAGGATGCAGTCTGTGCCATCACCTCTGCCATGAGACAGCACGGAAAGAGTAAGAGGCACTACGTGCTTCTGCCAAGTTGCAGGGATCTCTTTTAAGGTTCTAAGCTGAGAATTAAGCCAATGTGGTCAGAAATGGGAATGCTGTTTATTCACATTGATATTTTCCATGAAACAATGTTAATGCCTCAGAGACACATTTGAGCCACCAAAAGAAAATATTTTTTATGCCTTGTCGCACTGGACCTTGCATTTGTCTCGCAGCTTAAATACACTGAGGAGGTAAAGAAGGTTCACGGGAAGGCATTTGCTAGGAAGGCCATTTGGGCTGCAGTTCACCCTGACCACCCACAGCACTCTCTGACTGGGAGGAACCAGAGCTGTTTCCCCCTCCATGGAGAAGAAGTCTTTGCTACAAAGAGCAGCAAATGCTTTAAAAGCTCTTTGCAAAACTCCTCGACAGCAACTTGACTATAACTGCAACCTCCCCAGATCCATACTGGGGGCTTTCAGGAGGAGCAGCGGGACAATAACTTGGCTCTGGGGAAAAGCACTTTGGAAGCCCAATGACCTGTGGTCTGGGGACCTCTGAACAGATGTCTCCTTTGGCCAACCCCACTGCAACGCTACACTAGACAAGAGTGCTCCTGCTGGCATGCAATGCAGATCCCCTCTTCCCCTATCTGTTCCTTGAACCCCTTCCCTAGAAACCCAGCCTGACCTTGCCTAGCTGGAAAAAGCTTAACACAAGCATCTGAGGGCTTAAGGCAAGACAAAAGCAGTTCCTGTAAAATCTGTCAGGACTGATCGAAACCATATTGGCTTCTTCAACTTGAAAGGCCTTAATCTCTGAGGGACAGTGCGACTGAGGGTTGCAGGATTCTTAGACTTGTTATCTGCCTTCGCAGCCTGCATCTGGGTGGATTTAACCTCAATCCCGCCTGTTGAAGCAGCCACTGGATGTGTGCAGCCCATCTCTGGATCAGGGGGAGGGGAAGCTTATGTTCCTGGTTGTCTTGAAAGGAGGCATCAATCATCCCCTCAAGCAAACACCCCCTGGTTCCAAACAGCATCCATAGCAGCTGCTCGAGCCCTCATCCATTATTGCCTCCGTGCACAGACAGAGATTCTTTTGTGTTAAAAAAAAAAAAAAAAAAGAGGAAAAAAGAAGGAAAAAGAAAAGCCCTACCAAAACCTGAAGTTCTGAAAGTTCACTCGGAAGACACGTTCAGGCATATAAGACACCCGTGGCACGTGGCCAGCTCGGGGTGACCTACGGGCTGCTCCCCCAAGGGGACTCAGATTACACTAACCATCCTGTTCCTTCCAGACGGTACCGTTAGCGCTCAACACCTATCGATCATCCCGCCACCTCTCCCGGAGGAGAACCGTCCTGTCCGTGCATCGGCCACGCTGCAGTATCGCCTCCTCCCCTGGCCCTGTCCATCCCTCCCTCTCCCCCAGCCACCCTTCCCAACATTGTGCCCCAGCTCCAAGCCTTTCTTCTCCAGGCGCTGAGCTCATCCCTCTTTCGTTACGTGGTTTGTTTTTCCTTTTTTTTTTTTTTTTTCTTCTTTTTTTCCCCTTTTCACTCCCAGGCTGCTGACATGTAGATTTATAGCCAAATGTCAGAGCTCTCTGGGTCTTGGACTAATTCTACTTACTCTGGGAAACTTCTGGAAAAAGAATTCATGGGCTGGAAGGGCTTAAATGCATCTGTGGCAGATTCAGCTCCTTGCTGTTAGCACCCTTCAGAAAAGCTGAATGCAGGCCAGGTTTTGTTTATTTTTCCTCTAAATGCACC
>JANZLQ010000056.1:46700875-46746680 GCA_026212715.1 Elanus axillaris | reverse complement strand
ACATCCCCCCCTCCTTTTCAGTCCTCCAGTGGGGAAAAAAAAGAAAAGTCTGGTGGAACCTCCATCTCCTTACTCTATTTCTTCCCCTTTCAGCATCTTATCACGATTGTTTCTAACTCCACCGCCTCCTCCCCCAACACCTCTCAGCATCCCCATAAAATGGGTTCGGTGGCTGCTGGAATTTCCTTCCCATCATGACGATGGCCATGGCAGTTAGCAGGTCCTAATTCACTCTCTCATGCATAAAGACTTGGCTACTGCTGCTCTGTTCTCACCAGTCTCAGGGTGGAAATTCCTTCAGAAGCTGAAGACCTCACTGCTGCCAGCCAGCAGGGTAATGATCCAGAACTAGAGTCACCACGTTCATGGCTAGTTTAACAACTTATTTTATTTCCAGCACCGCACACTCCTTGCCTAACTCTCAGAGGTATCCAGCTTTAGACTGGAAGCCCCCTTTTACCCTGAAAAGGTCAAACCCCTATTCTTCATTAAGTTCTCCTTTTAGGCTGCAGGTCTAGCTCCGAAACCCAGGCAAAGTGGCGGCAGCTTGAGCTGGGAAGACCACCAAGACCCAGCAGACAGCACAACCTGTCCTTTCGCAAAGGTGCGAGTCCTACAGCTGTCCCTGATGTCTCTCCCCCAGACCTGTCCTTCAAACACTGACACAGCAAAATCGTGGTCTTCCCCCTGCTCTGTGGAGCTATACCACATGTATATATTCAAAGCAGGGAATTTCCCAGGGACAGCCCTTGAGAGGAGGACACCAGAAGGTCGTGTGTCCCTGAGAAAAGTCATGCAACCGCTTGTCATTCTGAAATCTGAAAGAAAACAGAGTTTTCCACTTAAAGCATGTTTTGTAACTCTGCAGACTGCACCGAATGGGTCTCTGGCAACTGTCTGGTAGCACAGATGCTCAATGCACTTATAGGTGTCTGCATTATGCACAGCTTAACGTAGTGGTCTATGAGGGGGAGCTGAATCCTATTGCTTAAGGAAGGTGGCATTAGATTTATCTTTTTCATCACACTAGTTAAAGTCCCAAGCCCTTTATTCTCTCCAGTGTTGTTAACATCTCTCCTGCAATAGGTGACCAGCAGAAGGTGTAACAGGTCCCTGGCTGAGAAGCGTTTCAGCCCAAGAATAAATTCTATCCCCACATAGACCCAAAGTGCAAACACTGCCATGCTTGCACTGGCGGGATTTGTCCCTTGGTCTGTAAACTTTACTGAATGGAGACTTTTTATTTTTCTGTTGCTCCGAGAGCTTCACTGAGCTCTGAGCTGGTTTGTGCGTGTTTAACGCATAACGTATAAAGCAATGGTGGGATACGGGGAGAAACCAAAGGAATGTGGACATGGGAGGGACTGGAAGGCGCCTGAATTTGAATGGTCTTTAACTCTCACCTCAAATCAAGCACAAACTGAACTTTTCTTCTACTTCTACTCTGAAGTGCTTCACCCTGCAGAGCCCAAGGAGCCAGACCTGCAAGACGAAGGGCCTGGACGGGACAGGCTGGAAGAGCCCACGATGAGCCACAACCAAGACTGGGAAACCCAGGTGAAGGAGGAAGCAGCTTGAGGGACCATCAGTTCCACTGTTGTCTTCTCGGCATCTTTTACCATGACATCATCACTGCAGAAAGGGGTCCTTGTACACTGGTCAAGTTGCCTTGGCATTTTCCTCCTCCTCTTCTTTCTCCTCTGCTGCCTGACAGCCCTGGTCTTGGTGGTGTGCAAACACAGGAAGAGATTATCCTTTCCCCACAGCATTTATCATCGATGCCATGCACGTTACTTATGATCACAAGCTGGAAATTCAAGGAAACAATGCCCACTCTTAGCAGCACGACAAAAATTGTCTAAGCAGCCCAGTAGCCTTGTTATTGCCAAGGGTCTGCACCAAAGAGCTTTAGAGGGGACTTAAACCAGGATGCTGAGGAGGAATCTCTCTAGAAGTGGGGAGAAGCATGTGCTAAAAGTTTGAGAGGTTTGTGAGAAATTTCACCATGAGCTACAGGGACACTGGCCAAGAAAGACCTTGGAAAAGGAGGAGGAAAGATGGGTTGGACAGAGGAGATGGAGCTGGAGGGAGGGCAGATGCAAGTGCAGATAATGTGACATGAAAGTGGCACAGGTCACCTCTGTCGTTGCTTGCCAGGGGTCTACGCATTTGATCCTTTGACTAGATGACGCCTTATCTGGTCCTGCGCTGGCAGGCTACTTAAAACTTAATTGGGCTTCCCCACACAGGATACTGCTGCTTCTGAGGGGAACAGAAAGCTTTGCATGAATCACCCTTACCTGGAAATCATGCATCTACACAGGCCAGCTTATGAGATGAATAAAATGACTTCCATCTGTACAAACACAGGTCAAACTGAGATTGTAATGGACAACCAACAAAGTCACAACAGAAACCCAAGAAATGTCTTGTCGTGCTACCCGAAGGCAAATCACAGACCCCGCAGGTGTCATTGTCTGAAAAATCTCCCCAGCAGTGACTCGGGGAGCACGCTGCATAGGGCTGCAGCCTCGCTGCTGCCACTTTTCATGGATCCTTATACCACGTGTAATGCCTGATCAGCACCTTTGGCACTGCAGGGAAGACGGGACAGTTCTGGGAGTAAAATAGGCTGCAAACCCTTTGATAGCCTCCCCGCAACCAACATTAGATGTGTCTTAAATCCTGAGACTTCTTAATGCTGGTGAATATCAGCACACAAGTAAATCATCCTTTCCTGAGGAACGTGGAGTCCTCGGTCTCCATCTCTTCCCATTTGGCCTTGGAGTAGCTGCCCTGTGAGGGTTTTTGGTGGCCATGCACGCTACTAAACATTTCAGCATGAGTGTTCTACCAGCCCCTCAACGTAAAGCCCAAAGTCGCACACTCATCTGAGCAACCTCACAGGGCTTGATTTGTAACCGGGATCACTCCAGCTGGAAGTCACCTCATCCAAGTGCTGGTGTCGACAGCGCGGATTTCCCTACCTGTCATCTAGACGTCCATGGCAGAAACAGGAACTCACAGGCTGCGATTAATCCAACTTATTTTAGGTATCTACATGAGAATGAGGTAAATCATGCCTGAAAGTTCCTTTTTGTTTCCCCATTAACAATAAAAAAAGCCCAGTCTAGACTAAATTTGAGCTGCTGGCAAGACATCTATAGGGAAAAGCCAGAAGGACAGGTCAAGATTTCAGTCCGGACAGAAAGAGAGATGTATTGGAAGACAGAGGTGGGTTTGTGTCATTAGTACAGATAGTCTGTTTGTGGATGAGGTTCCCAGAGAGATGGGGAGAGGAAAAAGAAACGATGTGCAAATCCCCGTCACAGTCCTGCAGGCAGTGAGTGGGGAGATCAGGAGAATCCTGTGAAGGACACCAAGGACGTGGCTAGAAAGGTGGGAGGAGAACCAAGAGGGGGAAGAGTAATAGAAATCAAGAGGAACAAGATCTCAAAGAGAAGAGTATGTCCAGTGACCACACGGATGGGGCTGGCAGGTCCAAGCCATCCATGCGTCCAACGTGGTCTTGAAGCTTGGCTGGGAAAAGGTTGGTAGTAACGGGAGCAGTTTCAGTGGAGGGCAGAGGATGGATGTTGGATTGCAAAAGATGCATAGGAGAAGAGATGGGGAGAGCCAGGTTAGACTTCAGGTTTGGGAGAAACCGAAGCACGTTTGCACTGAGAGGAAAGGGACAAAAGAGATGAGAGCACTGAGAGAAGGCTGGAGAACTGGGTGGAAGGGAAGAGAATGGGAATGGGGCACTGGGAAGGTGTCAGTGGAGAAGGAGAGGCCAGAGGAGATGAAAAAGAAGACAACAAATGTTTATGTGTGCAAAAAAGGGGTAAAAAGCCATGATCTGTGTCTAGTGACAGTCTTTGCTTTCACCATGATTTGACTACACTATGGAGCACTCAGGCAGGTATTTCCAGGACTGTGCAGAGTTAAGGTTTCAAAAGTAGTGTCACCTTTGGGATGCAATATAAAACTTACTGGTGAAAGCTGATCTCTAAAAGAAGTAGGGCAAAATTATTTTCCTTGCAGAGAGATTATTCCATAAAAGTTAATTTCTTACATTTTCTCTGCACGTTTAGTGCTGTCCACACTCAGACATGGGGTAAGAGGCTCCACTTCTGACCTGATGCACTCAAGCAGTTTTCCTGTTTCTCAGTGCTCATAACAAAAGTGTAAATTTATAGCTGAGACAACAGGACAGGACAGAGTACTAAACTTTGGCTCTTCTTACTGTCACAGAAGTCTCACTCACTGGTCTTTACAGCCAAAGCAAGAAGCAACAAACCAAAATACTCCTATTCCTTTTATGTTTCTCCTTTTGTCACAAGAGAAATATACCCATCTGCAGAAGTCAGAGTATTTCTTGCAATAGGCCAAAAAACCCCCACCCCGTAACATCTACAAAGATTAATGAAATAGGTAAAAACAAGAATAACAATTGCAAAAGAGGCCAAGCGTTCATGATTTCTGCAGAATCACATACGGAGGAGGTCAGGTCTCGGGGAGATGCTCTACCGTTGTGCAGATCCCGTGCAATGCCCTCTGCCCCGATCTGCCCGCTCTGTGCCACCGAGAGCGGCCTGAGCGTGGCGTGAATCAACCAGAGCTGGGTGGTGACCCTGGGGAACAGCCCAGTCACACGTCCAACCTCAGTGTCCCCTGCCTCTCAGCACAGGATGAGGGAGAGCCCTGGGAAAGCACCAATGTAGAGGGAAGAGTCCTCCCAGGACAAGTCCGACCTCTGGTTACGGTGCCCGGACTCTGATAGACTCAAGGTGATTCCTTTGCTCTGTGTGATCGCAAGCAGGCTGATCTTTCTGCTTTCCAGGTGAGCTACTCAGGCCTGCCTGGAAATTCTTGATCACACGCTGTATTTTCTTGCATGTATCCCCTCCCTTCGCCTTTCTCCTTCTCTGAGCAAGAGTGATGGCTTTGTGCATGTGTCTGAAGCTGCAGACATCCGCCAGTCACTGCTAGCCAGGAGCTAGCCAGAAAGCAGAGAGGGGGATGAAGCCACAAAGGTTGTTTGGGGCCATACATGTATTTTCATGCATTTAATAGAAGGAGGTTATTCCCTCCCCCCCTCACTCCCGGCCACAGACGTGATTGTACTGAGAAGGGATTTCTAGGGCAATTCCACCCTGCCTTCATCAGGCTCTGATCCGATCCTGATCCTCCCAGGAGGTAGTCTCCAAAATGCCAGATGCAGAAGCTGCTCACGTAGCCCCAGCCGAGTCTGAGCGCAGCCTGAGTGTGAATTGATGGCATTCCCGTGACAGCCTGGCAGAACCCTCCCTGCCGTCCCGCGAGCCCCCAGCCGACCCAGGAGCTGCTCCCTGGAGAGGGGCTGCTTCCTGGGCTGCAGATGCACTGGTGTGCTGCTGCTGTGTGTGCTTGCGTGGGGGCTGCAATTTTTTTATTTATTTTTTTTAAGGGGGAGTATAACCAAGGAGATTTGGCTGCCCTCAGCCTCGGTAACCCACTTTCCTCCACGTCTGAATCCTCCTTTCACTCTGCTGACATCCAGATGCTAATTTGTTCTCCCCTTGACCCTGCTCCTTCCCCTCCTGATTTGAAATTAGCTTACTAAAACATGTTTTCTTTTAAGAATCCACAGCC
The DNA here is from genome assembly GCA_026212715.1 of Elanus axillaris. Lineage (NCBI taxonomy): Eukaryota > Metazoa > Chordata > Aves > Accipitriformes > Accipitridae > Elanus > Elanus axillaris. The sequence goes on along the minus strand of JANZLQ010000056.1, from coordinate 46,741,046 downwards.
TAATCCAGAACAAACAAAACACATTTTCGCAAACCACCAACTGCATGAACTTCTGCCCTGGCCTTGACCGCACTCTCTCCGCCCCTCGCCTCCCAGCCCCCCCACTCCCGCCATCACCATCTGAGTGAGGTTTCCAGGAAATTTTTTTTCACTGACGAATACAGTTGCAACAGCTCAGAAACTGTGGAATTTTTTGGCAGCCGCTGGAGATGTTATTTTATTTACTTTCCTTCTGCATGCATGGATTTGGAGCGGTGGGTTTGGAGACGTGAGTGGAGAAGATGAATTTGCACACTTTGGCTTTCTTTGGTGGACCGTGCTGTAGGTGGAGAAAAGCCCTGAAAAGGAGAGCTCTTCATTCTTATTAATCTTAGAGGAGGAGCTCTTAATGCTTATTAACCTTAAGGTTTCAGAGAACAGATGGTTTGGGACTTGAAGAATTGAAATGAGACTGAGATGAGGCTGTTTGAACAAAAAAGTCAATTATTCCAACAGCACACAGGTCAACACTTGCCCTTTTTTCAGCAATTCCTATGAATTGTTGGGCTGTTTTCTTGTTTACCCCGTTGTTTACCCCTGCCCCCCTCCAGAACACACAAATTCAGCCCCAAGGAAAGAAGTTGAATGCCAGTGCTCTGCACCTCAGTCCCCCCTCAAAAAACTTGTTGTGACTTGCAAAACAGGGAGTGGGTGGGGGGATGTCCCCCTTTCTGCTAGAATTGTCACTTTTGTGCGTCTGTCGCAGCTGTGACTGAGGCCAGGGCAATTTTGCAGCGGAGGGTGTCAGCTCTTCCATCTCTAGCCAGGTAAAAATTGCGTGTCGAGGAGGACCCTTTGCTCAGAGGAGAGCTCCCCGCACCCCTAAACGTGGTGTGCCCCAGCTGCCCCCCGCGTGCTCCTTGCCGCTGCACGAGGGGACCCGTCCCTGCATCACCTGCACCCCTAAACGTGCATTGCCACAGCTCAGGTCTTCGGGTCCTGATCTTCTTCCTCCTGATATGAATCGTCTTCCATCCTCTCCAGCAGCCTCTTTGGTGAACAGGGAACGGCAGCCTGTCACCTTGTGGTGCCAGGTGGGTGATATTCGCTTGCAATATGGGTAACTAGGTCCACAGCTATGGTGCGCTGAAATGAATGAAAAATCTTTCCTTTGCAATGGATGGTAAGGGATCCATCTGAAATGGGGTAAAGTCAGGAAGAGCCAGAGGAGAATCTGGTATATTGCCTTCAAATGACAGACAGATCAACGGCAATTCCTGAGTTATGGGATCTCTCTGAAGGTGGCATTTGAATGAATGATATATTTTCCTTCTTTCTTTCCTCCCTCCCTCGCTCTCTCCCTCTTTTCTTTCTTTCTTTCTTTCCATCTCTCTTTTTCCCAGTTTGTATCTCCTGACCCTGAGCTGCAGCAGTAAAACGTTTCACTTCCATGATGAAGTGTTAATTTTTCAATGGCACTGTACGAAGCCGGCTGGTCCCACTGGAGACATGCTGCTCAACCACAACAATAGATAGGTACAGAGGAGGCTTAAACATTGTTTTTCTGTGGTAGCTGCGGCAAAGGGAGTGTGGTATTAGCTGTGTCATGGGAAGAGTGATAGGCTTAGCTCATCTAAGCCGGTATTATGATGGGAGGAAGGAAAAAGAGAAGATTAGAGACGGGCGGGATTGAATTACTCTCTGAATCTTTTACCGCATTGTTAAAATAAGCATCTCCAAGGAGACACGTTCATGGCCTAGTGATCTTGGTGTCTCTGGTCTTTGGCAGTGACCAATACCTCTGTTAATGATTAATGCAAGTCAGGAAACATAGGTTATTAAATTCCTTCTTATGGCTCCTCTACCCTTCTGTAGAAGGGTACACCAACAGTATCTGCAGAGTATTTCAACTCACCATAAAATCTGACTTGAAAACAATTAACCCAGACCCCAGAGGTCTCTCCCTATCTGAGAGTCTGTAGGATACCTGCCTGCAATAGGCTTTACCCAAACCTAAATCACGCAGCACAATACAGAGTAAACAGATTAAGTTATTCAGCCCCAGTCAGAATCAACAAATAACATTAAAAGGTTAAAAGAGACACTTCTCACCTTTTAATCTATACATCTATAAGAAAACAAAAGCAAAAATACAGCCAGGTTGTCAGGGAAAGCAAATATTGTTTTGCTAAATATTTTCATGTGTTAGAAATCCGATTTTCTGATGAATAACAACTTCAAGGGAAAGTTTTCTGCCTGTCCTAACTGTCACCCCCCCCCCCCCCTTCAGAACAGCATATGCACCCTTGAAAAATGGGATTTCAGGGAGGTGAAAAGGCACTTTGCCTGCCCCACTTGCTCCTAGCTGACCCTGCTACATTAGTTTTAAAATTTGTGTCTGCCAGGCTACTTTTCTGCACTGAATAGCTGTTTCAGATCATCTTTCTTCAGCAGTCTTAACTTTTATTTTCCAAGTGGAAGATTTTGTGTATTCATTTCCTGACCATGCTACTGATCGCTCCAGAACATTTTCTTTATTTTTTTTCCGATCCACATCCTTGTCCCACTTTTGAATTTCTTGGATTTCTTCCCCTTTCATCTTGATCCTTAATGAAGGTACTTAATGGTAACAAGTCAAATGGACCAGAGAACCCTGAGAACTCTGAGAACCCTTGATTGACAGGTCAGATGTAACCACTGCTCTTTATATGCATAAATACGTACGCATGTAAGTACAGGGAGACTGAGCGAGTGGCACAAGAGACCGGAGAGTGTGGGGTATACCGGTTAAATGACAGTAGTTTTGTGCGGGGAAGGTGGCAGAATAAATAGACAGTAGCCTGGGCATTTTGTGCAGATGTAGAAAACAATGCTCGCAGCCCCTGTAAGGGAGAAGATTCGGGGAGACTGTCCTGAAACCTCAGCCTCTCTCTTTCCTTTGGATGGCGGAGAGGGAAATCACAGTATCTGTAAAGAGCTCAAAGTGCTCTGAAAAGCCTCCTTAACATAAATCCTAATGGTGTGGGTCCCTTTGCAGCTTAATAAGGCTGTATAAGAAAAATATTACCGGAGAGGCTCTGGCTGCTGTGCGCATTTGATGAAGGAACAACCATCAACCAGGGAGGTTTGTAGAGCACTGGGTCGTGGGGGAACAGCCCTCACTAGAGAGCTCACCAGCACCGATGCTGTTCCCTCTTCCCGAAGCAAGGGCATAGGAGGGAGAAACCAGGCTCACGTTGCCGGCTGGGCAGCCAGGGGAAGCCCTTTGGAGAGATCCTCTGAAACATGATTTGTCCCAGCTCTTTGGCAAGCACTGGGGAAGAATGAAGCTTGTCCAAGTCAGTCTGGTCTGGCTGGCAGTGGGCATCTCCAGGAGGAAATGTTCTCCATACGACACAGCTCAGCCTGCTCGAACCAGCACGTTGCCAGCATGCCGACTCGAGCACTCTTGGATCATCAGGATGGTAACTCATCCGGAGCATCCCAAGTAAACTTTGCCTGGAGCTTAACTGGGTCAAAGCATCTGCTTTGAATGAACTGCATGGATAAAACATTAAAAAAAAGAGAAAAAAAAAAAAAAAAAGGAAAGAAGCAATAAACCAAAATAAGATATGTCACTTAAATCTTGCATAATTAGATATGATCTCTGAGGCTGTAGAAGGAAATGAGCTTCTGCATGTCAATCCCACATTTTACTGTCAAAGAGGTCCTGTGTCCTTCTGACCCAGGGCCCGGCCATCCTGTATCATCCATCCATCACCTCTCTTTCCCTCTGTTTATTCATAGCCTCTGAGTCAGTGAATTAAGCCTCCATCGGTCAGCAGCTAGTGCATGAAAATGGCTCCCTGGAAAAGTTCAAAGCTGAGTGATACTTGGGGGATGATAGCATTTCTGTCATCATACTCCGGTTGAGGATATGAGAGATGGTGAGTCTCCGAGGCTTCTTCCCAGCAACAGCCTCACCAAGCTGCAAACTCTTTTGGAGGTCATGGGACTGTGTAAGGCCTCTCTCCCCTGTCATCCCACCATCAAATGGGGGAGTCAGATGTGGCATCCCCCACATCCGATTCATCTGTGTCCTTCTTCCTTTGGCTACAATTTTTAATTTATTGGGTTTTTTTGCCAGTACTTGGGGTTCAACCTCTGCCTTCAACTCATACTCTGAGGCACAGCACCAGCCAAAACCAATATGCTTGTATAACCCAAGGATGGCAGCATTTACCAGATCAGGATTTCTAGCTCTAGGAACTCCTAACTGCTGGCTGGTGGGAATGCTGGTCTCTGTAAGGTGGCTCCAGCACCGGGGTTTTGTCCCCGATGGGAGAAAAGCCATCAGGTAACTAAGTCCTCAGTGTGGCACCTCAAGACCAGTCTTTCTGCCGGCATCGTGGTCATGTCAGAGCTGGCTATGGCACTTGCTCACCCATTTAAGGAGGGAACGGAGGTAGGCAGGAGGGGGGAGCTTCTCTCTGTCCTGGCGGTTCCCACCACCGAAGTCAATCTGCCTCGCAGACCGCGGCATCGCCAGCCCATTGCCTGTCAGAAGCCTCCCAGCTTCTCCCCGTGAGATATTGTTTCTATCTCTGCCATTTCCAAAATCGCAACCAGATGGGCCCTGCCGCTACGACTGCTCAGCCCAGAGGAGCTCTGACTCAGTCTCATAGTCATTATCCAGAAATTCAGGCTCCCTGCAGGACTTTTCCCAAAGACTCTGCGACAGGCAGCGCAAGGGCTGAGTGAGCATCGGCCATAACGGGACCCCGTCCTGCATCCCTAAGCAATGTGACTAACAGTGCTTGCCGAGCGATACGTCAAGCCCGAGCGCTGATCCTGCATTCAGATGGGGTGAGACCAGAGGTCCAGAGGACCTCCAGAAGTCTCTTTCAATGGAAATTATTTTATGATTCTATGAAATCCATATTCTTGGAAAAACAGAGGAGTGTTACTTGGTAGTGGTCAGCTTTGTCATCCCAAGAATGGGTTGTTGTTTACTTATTTGTTTTAATGATTTTTTTTTAAATTATTTTCTATTCTAGTCTCTTTTTTTCTTTCCTTTTCATTTATTTTCTTTTTAAACCATTATTGCAAGTTTCTACTTGGATGCACTGTCCACGAAATAAAGCTTGGAAAATTTTTCCTGTTTCTAAATACCAGGGATGAAACTCTGGTTCTCCAACCTTGACAGCTCAGGGACCATGCTACAGGCTGCTGATCCTTTTAGTACATGGTCTTTTACCAGCAAAGCCCTTACTTACTTCCAGTAATTTGGCCCCAGCTGCCAATCCAAGTCAGCAGACTGAACATGATGTGTTCACCAAATTCCTTTGGCACGTGTATCCAGGCTGCAAACCTTCCTGTTCCATTGTGTGGCTACTTTGCTGACTGACTTAGCAGAGGCAAAGGGTGACTGATAAAAGGTTTTTCCTCCGCAGGTGCTGATGATGGAGGCAGCTTTGCCCTGTGGCTGTAGCACTAAGCAGAAGCTCACCTATTGCATCGCCTTGGAACACTTCTGCAGACAGACTTCTCCTGCCTTCCACAGGCAGATGAAGGCTTTGGTCCTAGAGGCTTCATTTGCACGGGACAGGCTTTCCCAGCATCACATCAACACATGGCCAAGCTCAGGCCCGGAGGCTTCCAAGTTGTCTCTTACCTGCACGGGAATCCTTTCCTGGGGCCCTCTGCTAGAGGGAAAACCCTCCTGGAGCAGCCAGCCTTGCAGCTGAGCTCCTCACGGGCAGGAATTCGCATGGCTCTGCAGAGAAAACAGCCCGACTCGTCCCTGCGCTCCGCTTGGAAACGCAAGCGGCACAGCCTCCGCTCTGGGGGAAACCAGGTGGCTTTTCCAGGCACCTCTGAAGCACCCAAGCCTGGGCTGGTTTAGTTCGTTTGATGTCCTTTTCTTTCTCTGCTTGGATAAATCCCCTCCTGACTCCATTCCCTGGACAGGGGAGGTACCGGGGCCAGGAATCCAGGTGCTTGGAGCTGCACGAGCATCAAGGAGTTTCTGAGAGCTGCATCCCTGCAGAAGGATGGAGAGAGCCATCACCCGGAGAGGCAGAAAGAGACCACCAGAGGGAAATCAGGCCCCAGAGGGATTAAGGGGGTCAGGACCAAGCAGACCTGGACCACAGGTGTTTTCCTTTAGACTGGAAAACCTAGTATCTTAAACTTGGCAAGATCACCTTCTGCTTTTCGGGGACTAACTCTACCTTCAGCCTTTGTATTTCTCAGGAAAGCCGTGCGTGGGTCTCTGCAGATGGCCCAGGGCAGGTTCCTTGCTGGTCCGTGGCTTTGTAGCACGGGTTTTGTTCCCTTGGGGGCACAGCTGACATTTTGCACCAGTGGCATTTTCACGGATGTTTCCCTAAAAGAAAGCATCCGCTCCAAGCTACAGAGGCTGCATTTGGTCAAAAGTCTTCCCTGTTTAGAGGGGAGTTAGGCTAGTGAAACTGCCATTATCTCTCCCTGCCTGTATAAAACGCCCTGCGATGCCTGTCTGACCGCAAGTGGGCAGGGACTGTGTCCCACATCTCATTCCAGGGATGTCCCACTAATAACAGCTGTCTTTTCCACCCCGTCCTGGGTCACTGCTCCCATCCCACAGGCACCGGGGCTGCTGGGCTGGCCTCTGTGGTATCCCCCAGTGGTCAGAGAGATGCCATAAGGTACAGACCATGTCAGTGTGCCAACAAACAGCTGTGTGGGAACCCCTGCCTGCGTGCACGCTGTTTATGTGACTGGGTAGGCTTGCATACGTCATCTTAAACTGTATAGGAACATTCCTGGGTGAGCCTTGGTCAGCGCATCTCAATCATGGCTTGAGGTCGGAGGGAAATCCGCAGCCTGCTGCAGCCTGATCCAAGCAGTCAGCTTTGCCTTTGGCATGATGAAAGCCTCTCTATGGATCGGGCAGCCCTGAAGAGTTTTCTCCTTCCCAGGAAGCTCCAGCTATGCATGGCTGTGCTGTGTGTGCACACGGGCGGCCGCGCGTGTGACTCATGTGTGAGCATTGGTGTGTACACGCCTGGGGTGGGCTTTCCAAAGAAATTCTGTCCCCTTGGGCTCGCAATCTTTTCTGCATTAGGTCGCCTCTGATGTTGCAGCCAACGGGTTTTCTTGGCACAGGCGTTCAAGGAAGAAGCATGCGCTCAAAGGGTTTCAAAGAAACCCCACTGGAAGAGGGGAATTTTGCATTCCCAGACTCAGAGCTCCTCCCACCGATGCACCCTTCTCCGAACCCTTGTCCCAAGAACTGCCCTTGCCCAGATGGGGCTGGCCTCATCCCACCCACTCCACTTCTCACCCAGCAGGAATTCCCCGCAGAAGGTTTTCTGCGAATGATCTCCCATGGAGGAACGCTGCTCCTCAGGGACCTGCTGCACATAATCAAGTCAGGCAACTCCAACACTCCTTCCTGATGGCTGGAAACAACGTTTTCAGATGTTGGGGGCTGACGGCTCCTTGCTGTAAGAGGGTTGGAGGACAATTGTTTGGATGGGGCTTCAAAAAATTTTAGTTCACCCCATCTTCCTCTCAGCTATAGGCATAGGTAGGAAAGCTCAGGGTAGATGCTTTCTCAAGCATCACTCCCACAGCTTGATTTTCTGGGAATTTCATTTCCAATACACTTTTTTCTCCCTCTTATATGTTTCCTAAAGGTACCAACCCTGTAAAGATTCACCCTGACCAGGTGAGGCCAGGTGAGAGGGTAACTCTTCAGATTTTTAGGCTGGTTTGTTATGGCAGGTTACTTTTAAATCCCTCGTGAAAGCCCTTTTTCACCTGGTTGTGGTTGTGCCACCTGGGTAACGTGCACTTCCGTACGTTCTGTTCACTGTATCTGCTCTGTGCTCTATCTTTCATCATCTGTGATTTTTACATCTTCCTCATGCCTTCTTATTTGTTGTTGTTTTTTTACTTTGGGGGGGGGATATTTTTTTTTAGCTTAATTGTCAGTGTTTTGTCTCCTTGTTAACCAGGAAATCTTTTTAATGGAGGGCAATGTGGTTTTTTTTTTTAAGAGGGAGGAAATGGGACAGGCTCCAGATTATGCATGGCCAGACTGATTGCATTCCCTGCTCCTACAGACCCACTCAGAAGAGAAGTGGAGGAAGAAGAGGATGGGGTGCTGAGAGGTTCTCCAGCTGACTTGACTTTCCCATCAGTGCCTTGTTAACATTGCAGGTAATTTTCTCCTGGAAATAACCAGAAAAATCTGCTTGGGCCAAAACAGTTCAGGAGTTTAGAAAAATGAGGAAGGAGAGGGAAGCAGCTCCTTTGTGAGCATGTGGTCCTGGTGTCAGCCGCTGGCATCTTCCATCCCTATGGGGAAAAGAAAATGTTTAGGCATAATAAAGAAAACAGAATAACTTGAAAAACAAACCAGAGCAGTGTGAAGTGTAAGAACCAAAGAAAGCAATGGCAGCGCTCCCACTGCTGCAAGCAAGCCTGACTTTACAGCCTTTCTTCTCAGCCCCAACCAGTGATGGGGCCTTTCTGAGGTGCTGATTAAGAAAATCCCTAATTTCCCAGGACAAGTCATCCCCAGAGCAGGATCTGAAGTGGGTAGGGATGGACACTTACAATCAGCAGAGTTGGTGAGTGCTGAGAGGAGAGGAGAGGAGAGGAGAGGAGAGGAGAGGAGAGGAGAGGAGAGGAGAGGAGAGGAGAGGAGAGGAGAGGAAGAGGAAGAGGAAGAGGAAGAGGAAGAGGTATGAAAACTCCCTGCCCTGCAGGATCACAGTCACTGCGACTGTCCCCTGCTACTCTGAGCAGAAGCAGGTTCAGGGACCCACGCCTGAGGTTCTCCATAGGTTCATCCTGCTCACACTTCTGCAGGCAAGGGGTTTCCCATCTGAATCTCCTTTGTGCACGAAGGTGATGAAGGTGCAGCAGACCCAAGGGTAAGCCTTCTTCTTGTCTGCGTGTCCTTCTTATGCTATCAGCTGCGGGTAGACTGACCTTAGTCACCTGCAGGAGGATCAACAGATCTGTCACAAGCCAGGGCAGCCTGTTGGGTGAGTGCCCATCCCACATCACCACCTGGTAGTCCGAAACCTTGGCAGCTCTCAGACCCCAGGTGGGGACTATCATAGACCTTTCTGTAATCCATGTGCTCTGTCACGTGCAATTGATCCAGCTGACTGAGAGAATTCATTGCAAATCATGTGCAATTGCCAAGCTTAGTCCAGAAGTAGCTAAATAGTATAGCACAGCCTGTGTCAAGATGGAAGATATAATCATCCCCCCTGGTGCTCAAGTGCGTAATTCCTTAGCATCTCTCCAGTGCACACAGGTTGTCATCTTCCCACTACATGTTCAATCACACAGGAAATTTATGGGTGTATTAACGTGCAGATTCACAGATGGACATTCACTTCGCAGATGAACATTCATGTCCTTGCGTTTGAGGAATTTCAGCCAAAGCTGGTAGCAAGCCAAGTGTTTGCTCAGTGAAACTTTTGATCCACGATTTCTTGCAACTATTTTCCATTGTGGAAAAAAATAAAAATAAAGCAAACAAAAAAGTGTAACTGAATTTGGGTTTATTTCTAATGAGCTTTTTCTGAAATCGTGTCTGACACTAGCAGCTCTCAACAGCCTACCATTGTAGGCACCAAAGGAGAAGAATAGAATATGTGCCCATTTAAAGTGTATAACCTTTCTCTAGTCCTACCACAATGTTGGAGGCAGCTATACACACTGCAGATCACGGGGCTCTGGGACATCATGCAGAGGCGACAGGAATACTTTGCCCTAGGATAAAGCTTGCACTTTTTTCATTTTTTGCTTTTCTGCTTGGATTCTGTGGATTACCAGCTTTCTCTGGGTCAAGCCTTAAGGTAACGATAATGCCATGAGTAAGAACTGTTCTTGTGGGATTTCTGGTTCCTCCAGCTCAGGAAGTGCTGGACACTGCAAAATATTTCCTGTCTAATTTTCTCAGTCAAGGATGTTTGAAGCAAATGCAACCATGATAAGCAGTCAGGGTCTGACCGTTGTCCAAACCTAAACCTCTAAAATTTCTGAGACTTACCAATTGTATGAAAAACCCTTAACTTGATCTTCCCATTTCTTTAACTCTGGAAAAAGGACTTTCAGCTTATGCTGTAAGATAGTTAGCTGCTTTGTATTTTCTATAGCTGGAGTTCAGCCAAAATATCAGAATTTGAATCCAAAATACAAACTTCTTCAAAGTTCCAAACTTTGAGGATTCCTTTTTTTTGTTTGTTTTTAATGAACAGATTTGTAAAGGGCCAGTATGATCATCCAACAGTAACTTTCCTCTTAACTCTAGGATTTCATCCTTTGATTGTTACCTTGAGCTCACTGCTTTCTGGCTGAACAGTTCTGTTTCACAGAGATGTGTGATCCAACCTGGGGAGAGACAGCTATTTTAAAGCCAAGACCCAGTCATGAAGGTTAGATCCAAACATAACCGTTCTCCTGGTTTTGGACTGTTGAAATTTATATATTCTGGGGTTTCCAGCACTTTTGTTTAGGAAACCTTCCCATGAGTGAATGGGAAGTGCCAGTTCTCCTTGTATCCAGACGCCATGTCTCATCCATTCCACCCTCCGTAAATGATTCCCCCTCTCGACTCCCCTTTGTGGCTCCTGATGCTCATGTAGACCAGGCTTTCCAGGAACACTGGGGCTGTTGATGGTTTGTCCTGATTTCCTGATAATGGGCCATGTAGACTTCTGTCTGCATCAACTGGCAGCCATCTCAGGTCCTGGACACTCAGCAGAGACTGAGCAATCTGCTGGCTGCTCTAACTGGCTTGAATTGTAGATAAGGGAGTCAGTGGGGTTTTGTAGGGACCAGGGTGATTTGAAGGCCCTCAAAACCAATAGGTCTTAAATGCATGGTCCTGGTTTTCAAGTGCGTTTCTTTTTGCAGCACTGCTGAGGACTGCAGTATTCAGACAGGATTGAGAACCAAGCTGAGGGGGAGCTCCTAATTCAATGGGAGAAGGTCAGCTTGCTTTCTTTTGCACAGAATGTTTGGTGCTGAGGTATCCAGAGAGGAAATGAATTCAATATGAGTTCAGGTTTTGGTTGACATTCACAAAGGGAAAGACAGAGGGGAGAGTAGAAACTGCAAGCAGTGTGGGCAATGAAAGGCCTTTTCAGTCTAATACATTGTAGTGAAAATAAAATGAAATAAAAACCTCAAAGCAGTTTTATGTGGAAACGCCAACCTGGGGTTCTGTGTCCTGGAACAGTGCCTCTGAAGAAGACATACGGAACAAGGAAAAGCCATTGCAAACTCCCCCAAGGTATTTGCTTGTGTGCTAACACCATGCTGTGAGAGGTCTGCAAGGACTTCCCCACTAGGAAGGTCCTCTGCGGTCCCATCCTTGACTACTCCCATGGTAAAGTTTGAATGCCACGGTTTGAAGCAAACCTTAGTGATTTAACTTAGCAGATGGTGTCCTTCCTCATTGTTTCTTCAAGAGGGACAACGGGAAGAAAGCAGAAAGCCAATACGCATGGAGCCCTTGAGTATTAATGCTCATGTCCCTTGGTCGTACCCTCTACAGGAGGAGTGTCTGCCCATGACAATCTCCTAGACTGGGTTGAACCAGCAAGCGACAGGATTGGATAATGCCACAGATCAAGAGGAAACACTACACTAGTTTTTGTGGTTTTTTTTTTTCCTTAAATACTCCAGGCAAGGAAGGGCTGCTTTGAACTCCTAATTTTTCACATGAACTAAACACCAGATTGGCTGGAGATATGCAGGGAGGAGTCGTGGAGAAAAAAAAAAATAAAGCTGTATGCATTAACATCAGGTCTGTGACATGGCATCAACTTTCCTGTGGCAAAGGCTCAGTTATTTTCCACATTATTACTGGATAGTGCTAAGGTGTGTCTCAAAGTGCTTCCAGGCAAAAGAGTTCAACGTTTCTATCCAGGTCTTAGTAAAGAAAACTCTCCTCATTGCAGATTTATCTGGTATTACAGGAAATGGCCTGGCTCTGCAGAAGTCAGTATTTCTCCCATTGGACAGAAACTCTGTAGAAAGTACGTCTCAGCCACCACATCTGCATTAGAGCAGAACCTCTTCTGTGCTAGAAAATGCTTCTTCCTTCAAGCTGAGTGTGTGAAGGGGAAAGAGGAACTTCTTGATTCACATCAGATTTTAAGTACTGAAATTTTTTGTTTTGGTATTTTATATTTTATCAATATGGTATTTTAAATGGCCAAATTATGTGGATTATTGTTTGCAATTAGCACTAATTGCAATAAAAGTGTAAACATAAACCAAAATGTTTGAAATAAAAATGAAAGCTTTTAAGATTTTTTCAAAAAGTTCAAACCCAGGCAATTTCAGTAAAGCCCACAATCCTCCTTTCCCCATCACTAGATTTTTGGGTGTCAGCGCTTTGAATATTTCAGCTTTTTATCACAATTTATGATGGGAAGCTTGCTGAGATTTTAAAATAAAATTCACAGAATAGGAAAACCATTTCACGCCCAACTGTAACACCCTGCAGACAGACTGTGTTCAGTTAAAGATGCTAATGTTGTGAAAAACAGATTTCTTCACCACCTTTAACTTTTGTAAAGCAGACAGGAGTGTGGGATTTGGAGGGATCTGGAGTCAGGTCGCTCTTCTACATCACCAGCAGAATTGTTTACTGAGTTGGCTTTACATGAATACTTTGTTCACATCTGCTAATAGCCCAAAGGTAATGGGCTTACATCAGGCCAAAGTCTGGAGAAAGCGATGTCTCCCAGGTGTCTTTAGTATTTGTAAGGAGGCCAAAAAGGAGAGAAGCAGAATCTACTGAGAAAGTGAATGTAAATTCTCTCAAAACTTCCATGGAAATTTAATTGTCTTCTCTCACCTTTATTGTGCCATGCGAAATGGTATCTGTGTTTTGAAAGTGCTGTCCCCAGATCACCGAGCAGCTCGTTGGAGAAAGGGCATTAAAAATGCTGTCTGTTTTGGTTATCGCCACTGAGGAACACTCGTGAAAAAGTCTGTCTCAGAAAAAGAGGAAGAAAGCAAAATTTAACAAATGAAAACTGACTCTGGTAGGAAGTTCATTTGCTCCAAAGATGGTGTATAGTGAGCTGGAAAATCAGAGCACCTTTAAATTCATTTTCATCTCCCCTTTAGAGATGTGTACTTTGAAAAGGATGGATAAGCAGAGATACCAGTAAGAGAACTTCTTTGGCCAACTTTGACTGAACAACTCTTCATCTAAAATCCAGAGTCAGAATAAGAACTTTATTCAGTACAGCCTGAAGCAAACTCCTCATTAGCAGGATGAGGTAATTGCTTGAGGATTGGGACCCCAGACAGTCAGCTTGAGGCCTCCAAAAATGGCCTTTTGAAGCTTTCCATCTTTCAAGGGAAATGTGGAACCTCTATCTCCTTTTACTAGAGGTTTTTAGATGAACTCCAAACAAGCTGCAAGTTGGCCTGAAGCCACAGTATTACTAACAAAATCTGGCAGGAGGGCAAACAACCTAACATTAAAAAAAGGAAAAAAAAAAAAAGTCCTTGTGTTACAACAAGTCGATTCTGCTGGAAAATTGCAGTCTATTGTGCTGTGCCAAGAACATCCAAATCAGGTAGATCATTGGCTTTATTTTGCAGGCAGCTTTGATTGTATAAGAATTTAATACTAATGTGTTTGGAGCCGTCAGTACAGAGCTGAACTTCCCCCGTCATCGTATAACGTCTGGGATCTCGCAGCAAAACACCACGAGACTGTGTCAGGTAGGGGGGTGAGGAACAATAGGATTACCTGGCATGAGATCTTTTCCACCACGCGGGCCAGGGAGGCCCAGGGCTTATCCCTTTGGCTTTTCCAAAGAGGAGAGATCAAACACTTTGCTGTCTTAGGGATTACGGAAGGAAGCGATAGCGGTGGAGGACTTTCGGCAATGGATGTGCTAGCCCTGGAAGAAGAGTGGGGGAGCAGGGGGGAGTTTATGACGGAAAATAAGAAAGGAAGGTGATACGGCTGATGGCTGGAGTCTGAGATGTTTGGCCTGAGGTCCTCCTTGGGTCAGAAGCAAAAGCGGCTTGCTCACAGCACAAAATCCTCTTGGACAGGTCAGCAAAACTCTGGAAAGTCCCAGGGTGAAGAGCAGGGGCAGAAGAGCGGTAGGTGCATGGTTGGGTTATGGGGATTGAGCAAGACACTGCCAGTGGCCCGAACGCAGTGTGTTCTTCTTGCACGTTAAATGAAACTAACTTACCCCGCATTTGCTATATGTTGACGGGAAGTCACGGTGAGTAAGGCAAGGCATGGAGAAAAACCAGCCCGGCATTACTACTTCTGGGGAAGGGAGGAGGTGTGTGGAACATGTATCTCCGTGCAGGCAGGTCCAGATGGTTATCTATTATCTATCTGTGCTATTGCAGGTTGTCTGCTGTTATTACTGCAGAGAACTGGGTGGCATCACCCTGTGGATGGTGAAGGCGTGGCTGAGATTTGCAGTTTACAGGGTTGGGGGATAGTTCAGGCTGGCAGGGACCTCAGGAGGTGTCTAATCCAACCTCCTGCTCAAAGCAGGTCAGCTAGGAGGCCAGACCAGGTTGCTCAGGGCTTTATCCAGTCTGATCTGGAAAACCTTGAAGGACAGGGCCTATGCAACCTCTCTGGGCAATTTCTGGCCCACCTGGGTTCCAAAATAATTAACATTTCAGTGGTGAGTTCAGCAGGGAGTTCACTTTGCTTGTGTTGTAACTTCCTTAACATCTTCTTCTGTGTGTGGAGGGAGGGCATGGGATGCTCGGGGAGGGGGTGGACCCTCCCCAAATATCTCCTGTGAACCTCTGCAGTGCTGCGTGAGCACTCCAGCCAGCAGACCTGAAAAGCCTGAGCAGCTTCTGATTTCTGCCAAAGTGGGAGGCGCGTGTGACTTCTGCATCCTGCCAAACTCCATCGGCATCTTTCCCTGGTTGTTACCTCATCTGGCCAACCGCTCCAGAGCACAGTTTGGCTGTTCTCTCTCTGACACTTTTATCTGATTGGGTTTTGTTCCTGGCGTAGATCTGGGGCTGCTGGGTGACCTGGGGTAAGTCGTTCCTTCTTGGTAAAATGGGGGTGGTGCTCACTGCCGCCGTGGGAGCGCATGGAGAGATGGACTGTGAAATGCATTGGGGTAATGGGGTACAATATTGGGACCAGAAATATCTGGCTGGTGGCATGAAACAGGCTGAGGAAGCAGAGTACAAGTGGATGGATGGGGATTGGGATAGGAAGAGCCCAGAGTTGCTGAACTGGAGTTTTTCATAGCCAACATACCCTTTGAGCAGAATGTGTATGCTGCATCCTGATCTCCTAGATCAAGTCTGCTCTTCCTCCTCTTCTCCACAGACATCTGATTCTTGCCAACTGCTCTTGGGCTGGCAGGCTTAGGTCTGCTCTGCCTTAGAAACTTCCCTCTGTTGTGTCATACCCACAATAACTTACCCCATCTCAGCCTCATCCTGTAATGGGTATAGTTGAGCCATTAAGACCTAATGGCTGATTTCCTTGTGGAGTGGGAACATGGGCTGTGATAGATGGATCACCTCTACAGGCTGGCTGGGACTCTGTTCCCATCCCATCTGCACCCTAAAACACTCACCTTTAGGCAACCCAAGCACCCTGGGTATCTTTCTTAACATGGGGATGTGGGACTGAACAGGAGGACAGAGCAAGTGCCCCACTGTCTAAATCCCCCTCTCCATCTCATTCTTTAGCCGTGTTATTACTGTGAATTATTAATGTACCAAATCATCTCTACTGCTATGGTGAGCAGGATTCCTATTTGTGATTTGAGATCCCGTTGTACAAAGAGCTGTATAAATGCATTTATCCTGTAGCATCTCAACATCGGTCTGTGTGCACCCTGGGCATCGTACGTTTGTGCCTGCACTTCTCTCAAGTCACGAAGACTTGAAGGAAAGTGAAGGGAATATAGCTGTTCCTGCAGCTCCCTCTTTCACTGCGTCAGTCTCTCGTGTCTGGTAAGGCTCGAGCTCTTTTGACCTCTCCCCTAATTTGTTAACTAACTAGATTTTTCCTTTTTTTTTTGCCTGGCTGTTTTAATGCAGGAACATATTTTTCTAGAAAATGCAGTCCCACTGTGAAAGTGAAGTGAAACTGGTCAAGAGGCTCAGAAGTTATTAACCGAAGAGAGGGAGAATGGTTTGGCAGACAGGCAGGTACACACGCCCGTGCACAAGATGTGTGCTCACAAAACCCTTCTCTTCTTGGGAAACCGTATCAGAGGACAGCCAGCAGCTTCAACCCAGCAACTGGGCAAGCCCATTAGGAGAAGATGCGTTCGGATTTGATTATTTTTCTGTCAAACCCCTGTATTCCTACAGGTGTCAAAGTTCCCTCTTCCCAGAAACCCTGACGAATGGAAAGTCTCTCCTCAGCCAGGCTGATGCTCTTTAAATATAAATACCACTTGAAGGGTACAAATGGGGAGACAGCCTGAATGTCAATGAGTGGAAATGACCTTTCCCTGCTGAGGCTCAGGGTATCCATTCAAGTTTGTGGATGCAAGAAAGGATCTGAAGTCTTCTCCTGCTGAGGCAGGGAAGGCAAAGTGTGTGTGTATGTGCGTATGTGCGTAGGTGAGTCCAAATATGTGTCCAAAATATCTAAGTGGCACAGAGTCCTGGCTGCAGCCTCCAGTCTGGATTTTCTTGATGAGACATTAAGGCACCAGGATTATGTGTTTGTGTAAGAAAAAGAAACGGAGAAAGGGTGCTTTGTTTTATTATTGTTATTTTTATTAAAATAAAAGGGAAAAACATATTATGTTAGGAAATTAGGAAAGTATTTAAGTTTATTTCTGGAACGGAGCACCTTGCCCAATATTCACTCTCAATGTGGAAAGCACAGCTTTCACTGCAGAGCTTGCAAATAAGAAAGTGGAGGGGAAAATGAGCCATACCCCAATGGTGCATCTCACCCCAGGGAATTTACCTTGCCTTGAGCAAGCAGGAGGAGAACCCAGAGAGACACAGGCAGCAACAGTGCTGTGGCAGAGAGAAGTAGACCATGTCCCAGAGTGATGCCAGAGACACCAAAGGCTGTCAGAGGCTGCCTTCACCACAGGGTTGGTGTGGGCTGTAGGGTTGTTGTAGGCATCTCCAATGGAAGGCAATTCACCTTCAAGGGAAGACCCCCCTGCTGATACGCTCTTGACTCCCTGACCGGCCATAGTCGCAGCCTTCTGCAGGATTCTCTGGTTCAGCCCTGAAAGCAGCTTTTCCAGCAAGGACTGGGAGGAAGTTACAATTCCAGTCTCACTGCTGTGGACACCTTGGCTTTTACTGGGTGGGCTCTTTCAGCGGTAGAGTATAATCAGGATCCTGGCAAGCCATTTCTCATAATGTTTCCTAATGAAATTGATCTCTCTATCAGTGCGTCTTCAACATGTGTGTCTGTTCCCCTTCCCCCTCCCCAGCTTTCAAACCTTTCAAAAACTAATTAGATTGATAAATAAGAGTACAGCAGTGTTCAGACCATTGAACAAAGCAGCTGAAAGTGTCAAAGATGCGGATTGATTGATGCCTCCGGGTCAGAGTTGCGGCCAGCAGAGCTATGGTAAGCGAGAGCAATTATGACTTCTACTATGCATTCGTCTCATCAGAAAGCAGACAAGACAGTGCGGAGGAGTCACACGCTCTTCTCTGACTGCACAGCTAGTAGACTGTGGGTCATTAGCACAAGAAGGGACCAGCATCGGCAGTGTGAGTGTCTACGTGCTGTCAATACCTCTTGAAGCTCTTCAAAGTGCTGTGAAAATTAGCAGCCAGGCAAAGGAGAGAAAGAAACACCCAGATTAATGACTCTGTGGAGTCAAGGGCATCTTGTGAGCTCAGCCAAAGTACCAGTGTCCAGTGGATCTGTACGAGGATTGCTCCACTGCAGGATATGCTTTGATCTGAGTTAGCATTTATCTGGAAACCAGGGAAGAAAATGGCAAGACCTGAAAGAGGATCTGGGATCTTGGGGACAATTGATTTTCCCCTCTTGTTCTGAAATTGTTTTCACACCATTAGAGGGCCCAGCCCCAGGCTGCGCACTGGTATTGCACCTCATCTGAGGACAGAAAAGCAAATGTGAGAGAAAAACCAGTAATTAAAACAGAAAGGGAAAAAAGAAGGGATGCTTTTTCAGAGAATTGCTCTAGCCTCATGCTCCAACAGAGCTGTGCTTGGCACAAAGCTGGGCAAAGGTGGCTTTGTGCCTGCTCCTCGGGCCAACTCAGGTTGGTCTGGCACTCAAAGGACCTCCAGGCTGGCCTCTAGGGAGCTCTAAATTATGCTCACAGCTGTCTTTGGCTCCCTCAAGGGTTGCTGCTGCAGCAGCCAAGGATCCACAGAGCACAGTGATTCACGACTTCATGGACATGAAGGAACCCCTGGATCACAGAGCTCAGTGTCCTGGATAAGACCATTCACTTTCTCTCCTCCCTTGTGCCTGCTTTGCACCGTCTCTGAAGTCACTGGTGAACTGCAGGGAATATGAGTGTGGGTGTGAAAATTGGGTGCCATTGACAGCCTTTTGGCAGCAAAGTGGGATGGCTTGAAGTGGCTATGAGTATGATGCCACTTGCGCTTGAGAGGATGACAAGCAGGAAGGTGGCCCCTTCCATAGAGTGCCATGAAGATGTGAACCTCCCTGAACAAAGATTTTGCAGAAACTAATAATTTACATATCTTAAAAAAACCCAACCAAACCAAAACTGGAGAAGAAATGCCCATGCCATGTTATTGAACAACAACAAAAAATTATCTCCTATGGTGCAAGAAGGCTTGAGACAGAATAGGATGGTGGCTGGGAGAGTATTCTGAAGTATCACCTTGTGTTTCCCTTCTTTGTTTATTCCTTCTGAAGCATCTGCTGTTGGCCGGAGCTGCAGGCAGGATACGGTATAATTGAACATTTCATACAACTCTGTACTGCCCCTCTTTGTAGCCTTGCGTCCAAAAGCCCATAAGCCCACAGACCACCATTGCAGAAGCTGGGACACGTGGAGGATGACCATGAGGGAAGCAGAGCTCAGAGGACACCCTGCTTATCGCGGCGGGGGGAGTTGGACGGGATGACCTTTAAAGGTTCCTTCCAACCCAAACCATTCTATGATTCTAGGATTCTAGGACATGGGCAGAGTCGTAAGTCCCATCAACCCACAATCATTTCCTGGAGGCGCGTGGGAAATGCTGGTGCAGCCTCGCTGAGACAGAGCCATGGAGGACGGGGCACACGCGAGACTGCCGTGGCTGGAGCAGGGCTTCTCCTCCCGGGCTGCCTGTGCAGTGGCGGGGGGGAGCTGGGGAGGCTCAGCGGTGTGACCCAGATGGCTTCCAGATGTTGGGGAGACAAGCAGGAGGGCCGGGCAGGGGTGAGTCATGTTTTGGGCTAAGCAGGGATTGGAAAGATGTTACGGAGGAGCACAGAAGGCTTTGCAGAGGACACGAGGAGCACGGTAAAGAGGTGCTGGCAACAGGAGAGAGCCCTTTGGATGCACCTTGTACCTGTATGGGAAATGTCACCTTATCTCTATGCCCCCCAGCACCCACAAAAAAATCAAGTGCAAATGGAAATGTTAATTTTAAAAGGGCCTACGCTGTCTAAAACGAAAGACTTTGGCTTGTTTTCTGAGGGATCGCATGGCCCAGCTCCCACCTCCTCGGAGATGGGAATGCAGCTTGCTACAGATGTCCCTCTCCCGAAGGAGTGACGGTGACATGTTCCTGCAGGAAGCCAGACAGGGGAGTCACCGTTTCCACTCTGGGTTCCTGTGCCACTTTAAGGCAATTGCTTCCATCCCACAGAGAGAAGCAGGTACCTTGGTTCGGAACAGGAGCCAACAACAGGAAAGCAGCCATCCAGCAGGGACACTGGGCTCCTCTCCAGGAGAGCTGGGAATGCCTCGTGGCTCTGAACGCTAACTGTAGGGTGTCTAAGTAGAAACACCGTGGTGGTTCATCACCCAGATCCATCACCTACCTTCCCCAAGCACTCCTTTCCAGACTTTCCTCTACTTGCTGGATTCTGCCTTCCAGTCTTCTAGGTATGCTTTTGGCGGTTATTAAAGAAAAGTCTTTGCATCCTTTTTTCACCCCTTTAAAAGCCATTACTTAGCCTTTGGGTTGGTGAGGATGTTGTGCACACAGAGATAAAGTTATTCCAGGAAAGAAGGTGCTTTCTTAATGGCAACCCGAAAGTAACATGCCTCAGGATATAGCCACATCTGGTGTTAATTCTTCCAGTGACTTGCAGTGAGAGCTGAGTGACTATTTCTTTTTCAGCAGTAATGGGACTAAAATGATACAGAAATTCAGGGAATTGTTTCCTCTGGGAAAAAAAACAGTGCAGGGGCCTTTTCTTTAAAAAAAAAAAAAAATAATAACGAAGCATTTGGAATTCTCTATTTCAAAATGATTCCTGTCTCAGCATGGAATTTAAACAATTCTTTGCAAGGATTAAATAAGCAGAAAACAAAACAAAGCACCTTGGAGTGAAACAAAACATTCGGAGTTGCTCTGAAGTAAAAATACAGTATTCTTTGTTCTGCACAATAAGAATAGAAACAAATCTCTGGCTTGGTTTGATGCTAAGCTGGTCCACTTTTCTAGCAGTTCAGCTACAGCTCTGCTCACTGCTTTTTTGTAAAAGTTGTGGTATTTTTAAGAATAAAGGTACCTTTTGCTAGCACAGACAGGAGGGGCAGTGGGGTTGAGGGGGGGTGAACAGAAGAACTCTCCTCTCAAGCTCAGAGCACCCCTATAAAGTCCTACTGACAGAGTGAGTACAGGTGGGGAAATTTTTACATGTCAAATCTGTCCTATAGATAAATGGGATTTTGCTCTCTAGGCAGCAGAATAAATTTCTCCCTAGTCCCCGTGCTTCCTGTGGAATTGCAAGAGGGAGCAGTGCAGACCCAGTGGAAATAGGTGCTAGAGGCAACAGGCTGATTTCTTTCACAATGCTGCGTAGTCAGACCTTAACGGGAACCACATCCCTTCACCTTTTGCTTTATCAAATGACTTCTGGTTTTGGGGTCAGCTGCTGAGTGTGCAGAATTTGTCATGACGCAGAAATCTCACTTTCTTCTTCTCTCCTGAATTGGGATGAATGACTTTCTTTGAGAACCTTATCTACTAACACTGTCAGCTCTCCTGTGAGGTGATGACCTTTTACTCCCTTCCCAGAACAGCCAGACCCACGGAGAGGATCAGTCCATACCCACAGAGAGCTGTGCTTTCGGCGGCCAGGTCCGAAGTGCTATTCTCTCTTATTTTTACAGATAGGGAAGGAAGAGTTACAGAAAGGAAAGCTCAGCCGAAAAATCTGGTCAAGTTCTGGTGCGGAATTTTTCCCACAGGCCAGGCACTTCTGAAAGCCTAAAGCTAGTCTCCAAAACCCTTTAGATATCAGGCCTGAGGTTCACGTCAAAGAAATTTGGCTGAGGGGGCAATAGGGGCTGGAGGGTCATTAGTACTTGCACTCAGATCTCCCAGCAATTTTTCCACCAGCTAAACCATGTGCCCTTTCTCCCTCTGCGATGTTTCTAAATGCTGAATAGAAGGGAGATGCTACAGAAGATCTCATCGTGACTGCATTTCTGTTTGAGCAGTACTTGGGTAACAGGGCGCTCACAGCTGCAGAAAAGGGGACACAGGAGGGGAGGCTCCTGACCTGCTTTGCAAACCCGTCCCCGAATAAGCGCTTACCCACGATTAAGATAAAGTGGTTCACAGCGATGAAGCCTTTTCCAGTCCCAGGAAGGAGGATGCTCTAGGAATGCAAAGTATTCTTGAACTTAGAATTGTACATTCCCATCCATGCGTAATTTCGGTTTCTGAGCCTGTGGAGAGATGGAGCTAGTACATATTTTCTGGCCCGAAAAAACTTCTGTGCCTGTTGATGTGCTCTGAGCAATTCACAAGCATCTGGGAAAATCCTCTCAGCTCTAGTGGAACAAGAATAACTGTAGGGTTGGTTTGAACTCTCTGGCAAGAAACAAGTTGAGAAGTGAAGAGCCCAAGAGTGTGATTCTCTACTGAATACAGAGCGACTTCTAAGAAGGAGCTGGAAGCAATTCAGACCTTCAGCAGAGCTCTGGAGGCCTAGGAGCCCGGCTTGTAGCCCAGTGTTCATATCCAGTTCATGTTCGAGCAGGCTGTAATGGAAAACAGCAGCCACTGATAAGTAACAATGGCCACACTAGCTCTGAGCTTGAACAATAGGAAGGTTCGCACAAGCTACTGCTCTGGCAAGTCCTGACTCCCAGGGGCACCGGCTACACCGCAGTTTCACTGGCAGCAGAAACAGAGCATCTGAAATGTTCATTTAGAGGCGGTGGATGCATGAATGGTGAGATTCCGCCAGATCCAAAAAGGTATTGAGCGGCCCATGGGACTCTACCTCTTGGGCCAGGGGAGAAAACAAAGCCATGGCTCTGCAGCCACTAACGATGGCAGGGAACAGGGTAAGAAGCCACGACTGATGGCAATGTCCACCAGGTACCTGAGCAGCACTGTAACCCAGACCTCTGACCTCTCCTGTCAGGGATATCTCCCCGTACATATGGAGCTGTTGCCTTACTAAGCTACTGGATGGGGCAGATCTACGGAAGGGCCTGATAGAACTGGAGAGGTATGGGCCGTCATACCAAAAATTGCAACTCTGCACAGCCCAGCCCAGCCAAATATCACCAAGTGCCTCCTGCGTTAATCCCATCCCTTGTGGTTGAGCAGTCCTCTGGAATATTGCATTCCCCTTACTCCTTAGGACAGAGCTCACCTTTTGTGTGTGGCAAAGGGCTTGACGACCAACTCCGTGTAAACACGGACACGTGTGGTACAACTATGGGGATGGAAAAGGAATTGCAAGACCCTGACCAAATCTGTGTCCATCCTTTCTTTCAGACAGAAGCAATGTAAGATGATTTTTTCATATATTCTATATCTTTGAATTCAGGGGCTTTCGTTACCTGGTTTTGAAATAAAGCTAGCGGTGATGCTGAGCAGGTTCTGAAAGGAAAAGTGTGTCCCTCTGTCACTTGCCTACAGGCAAGTTCACTTCTGTACAGAAAGTGACCAAAAGACCAACTTTACATTGAAGTCTTGCTCCATACCAACGGATTGGCTTTGCCTGGGAGTGAATCTCTAGCTTGGGGAGATTAATTTTCTGGAAGGTGTTTCTGACACAGCTGGATGCAAGAAACATTTCAAGAGGAAGCCTGATTTCATGAACTTTACGGTGCAGATTAGCAGAGGATTTGGTTGGCATTCCTGGCCTAATCCTAGAAGTGCTTATGCGGGCTTTGTGCTGGCTGTTTGCACTGGATTTGGAAAATTGGATTGTACTCAGAAGTATGACATGTTATTCCAGCTCTGGCCTGCTGAAAGGATTGTGGAGAAGCTTGCCCACTGCCTCAGTTTCCCCTGTGCAGAAGACTCTCATTTGGAAGCTGTTTCATGCTTTCCATATTAAAGAAAAAATATGAATTAAAATCTACTTCCTTAATTGGTGGGTCAGCAAAATCTCTCATACTACCATTCTTAAATTAAATGAGGATTTACTGCTGAGTCTGAATGATAGAGCTGAGCCCATACTTGACCAGTTTGGGCTTTTTTTAACCGTAAGTCTCCTAGTGCACTGTTGCTTATAGTTAAGGCCGGCAAGCAATCGTCACCGAAGAAGAGCACAGAGCCCCTTGCTACATTGCCCAGCTGGTCGCGATCTGTGCTCGGCCCTTGGCTGCAGAGGAATTTCTCAGCATGTGATGTGTGTGGCTCCCTGCTCGGATTTATTGGAACAGTGTGTGGGGGGGAAGGCATTACAGCAACAGACAACTTTTCTGATCTTTCTTCCAGGGAGAGCGAGAAATAGAACGGCAAAGAGACTAAATATACGCCTAGAATGACTGGCCTTTCCCCCACCGATGCCTCTAGCACTCAGCGAAAGCACGTATACATATTTTAAAATGTTTCTTATTGGTACCATCGGCTGAAGAACTGCTGAACTTTCCATCCACTGGGGATTGTCATCTCTTTCAACCTCTTGCTCTGGAACCGGGGTCAGACTTCCTAAGAGTCTGTCTCTACGGCAGGTCGTGGCCCGTTATAGGAATGCGGGACTGCCAGACCGGATCCGGACCAAGTCTTGAAGGTCCTGGGACCATCTGCTTTGATGCTGGTGGAGGGACCTTTCTCCAGGCATTGCAGGACTTTCCGCTTTCCCCCTGCAGCACGTTGCAGAGGCTGCTGCTCCACGCAGCCGGCAAGAGGTGCGTCAGCAGCCTAGGGATCCTGATCGATGGGACAACAGCATTTTGTGTTTGACATTAATCAACTGCAGATGCCCTCACAACGTGGAGCTTCTCCACCCTGCTTTCTGCTGCTGAGGGCAGCTCCAGCTGTTCTTTACATCCACTGGGAAGAGCCTGCACAGTAGCCTGTTTATACAGCATCACGGGACCTTGTTGTGCTTTAACCCCAGCTGGCAACTAAGTGCCCAATGTCAGGCATGAAGGGTTGAGCTGAAGACACTCTAATAGGACAGAAAAAGAAGGGATAACAACAATAATAATAATAGAATATACAAGTGATGCACAATAGAGTTGATCACCGCCCACTGAGCGATACCCAGCCAATTCCTTAGCCGCAGTGTCCCCCGGCCAGCTTCCCCATTTTATATACTGGGCATGACATCATATGGTATGGAATACTGCTTTGGCTCGTTTGGGTCAGCTGTCCTGGCTGTGTCCCCTCCCAGCTTCTTGTGCACTCCCAGCCTTTGCTGGCAAGGCAGTATGAGAAGCTGAGGAATCCTTGACGTAGTATAAACACTGCTCAGCAACAACTAAACCAGCAGTGTGTTATCAACATTATCCTCATCCTAAATCCAAAACACGGCACTATACTAACTGCTAGGAAGAAAATGAACTTGATTCCAGCCGAAACCAGGACAGCCCTCATCTGGGACATTGGGGAAAACAGACATGCCTGAGAGTCACGGTCGTCTGGAGTGGGTTGCTTGCGTGGCCATTCTTCCCTCTGATAGACACGAGACTGAGATTCAAGAGAGCTTTTAGCATGTCTTTGCATCTTTCACCTCTCCACCTTTCCATTCTCTGCTTGACCCTCCTTGGAAATTAATCTACCCAGGAGCATGGGATGCTCTACGGCCATCGGGTCCCTTGCTCTTCCCCAAAGGGAGGGATCAGCTCTGCCCAAGACAGCCCTGAGCACGAACCATCTGGCCCTAAATGACTTGTTGACAGGGGAAATCCAGGCCGGGCTGGAGATCAGAGGCGAGACCCGTGCATTGTTCAAGCCTGGCAGTTAAACAACACACTGGCTTTTTGCTGGCATCCTTCACAGGGTGATTTTTTTTTTTCCCCCAAGTGAGTTTATGGCTCAGCCAGAGGCAGTAATACCGTGCCAGTATTTTAACAAGCCTTTCCTATAAATATTTCTCTTTTAGCTTATGATAAAGGCAGTGTCTACTCAGATGGAGAGGAAGGGAAAGGCTGGGGAAATCTATTTGTTTTCTCATTTAAGCAAAACCACACATCCTTGTAATTATAACCAGGGAGGGAAGCAGCATCCTCTGGCAATCATGTTCCTCTTAATGTGCTTTTTTGCTGGAATTATTTATGTCCTGTTAGTGGGAAATATACAGAGTATGGTGATAGTAGACAACAGCCTTCAACTTCTGTAATGTGAGATGGTTCCCATTTGTGGCTAAAAAGAAAAGCCCTAGAGAAACAAATAGAAAACAATTGGTCTTACAGTTTGTCTGAACATCTGTAACATTACGTTAGAACTGCTGATTGGAAAAAAATTCTTTACTTTTTTTCCAAATATTTTACTTATTTTTCAAAATCCCTATGTTATGTGTGTTTGTTGTTTTTTTTGGGGGGGGGTTTGTTTGTTGGGGTCTTTTTTTCTGAAAACTTAAGTTAGTTGCATAGGTGGCTATGTGAAAGCTAAAAAAAGATATGATGATGATGATGGCTATTGCCGGTTATTTCCCAAGGTAATCTGCGCAAAGAGTTCAGAGAGGAAAAATCAACTGTAAATCAGAAATACCTACAGTGATTTTACATAGGGTATGAATCTGCACCCTGTGACTGGTTATGTGAGCATCTCATAGTATTTGGCATGATTTGCCTTCTAGCACCTCCAGGAGACAGAAGAATGACATTATCTCCCTTACAGACCACTGAGGTGCAAAGAAGGGGAAAGCTGGATTTTCAAAAGGTATTTGCACAATTAAGGGATGAGGCAAAGCCCTTGATGGACATTTACGATGTACAGATGCCCAGCTCCAATGGCAGTCCATAAGCTCAGGAAAGTAGCCACAAGGAGGATTAGGAAAAGCCCACCAGTGCTTTGCTTCCATCTTTAGATACTTAGGTGAGATTATTCTTCCCTAATATCATCTCTAAAAGTTCAAAGTCCAGCTGAATCTACTCTTCAGTGTTCCCTCCATACTCCAGGAGAGGCACCTTTGGCAGATGTGTCACCACAGCTGGATTACTCCGGTTTTAGGGGAAATGAACGGCTGTAGGGGGCTGTTGGTCTCTCTTCATTTATAAAAAAGAGGCATCCACACAACTGCTTTAGAGCTAGCTATAAGCAGGTCCCCTCCTGTTATTTTTTTTTCTTCAAATAGAGAACTGTATTCCTGTAAATGAGTTATACAAGGACTTCCTTTATTAAACTCTCAAGTTCTAAGATTCATTTCCATAAAGTCCTGCTAATTTCTTGTATTATCAGATTGATTTTATCCTGCTTCCATTTTATGGGAATTTTCCACACTGGAAAAAACCAACTAGAACCAACGATGACAAGAGAAACCGTGCAGACAGCTGATGGCATGTTTCCGACAGCCCCGTCCTTCTGAAGCATCTGGCTGCAACTTCAAGAAGCACTTCAATAGTTTAACTCTTTTCAAGTATGCATACACTTCCTATACTAAACAAAAATGTAAAATTACATCTCTCTTCTGGAGGAGAGGCAACACAAAACTCCAAATTCCTTTTGCAGTTCTTAGTGAATCAGCAAAAGGGATTCGTAGGGTGAGCTGTGTGTTTTATGAATTTATTACCAATGGATCCAGGCTCCAAAATCCCCAAAGTCTGTGTGCTCGCATCCAAATTTTATGTTGTTCTTTTTATAGCAGCAGGGCTGGTTTTAGGCAACGTCTATGTAGCTTTGAAAGCATTGTCTGTGGAGCGCCCACAACCACAGGACAGACAGCTTCCTGCCAATCTCCGGTGCATATGACTGCCTGGCAACCTGCCGGCAAGTTGCAGGCGGCCCCGGTGGGTGCAACGGGCTGAAGGTCACTGCAGGGCTGGGATCTCCACCTCGAGCCAACCAACCTTACCTTCCAGACCCTTTAGTGATTATGATGTAGGAAAGCAAACCTCTCTTCATTTATTTATTTATTTTCAAAGCTGCTGTCAAAGCCTCTTCCCTGGTATTTCCAAGTCACGCTAGAGCATGGCATTTGGAGTGTTGCAATAGGTCTGATGGCTTCTCCCAGTCTTCTTTCCACAGTCTGGCAGAACTGGTGGAAATGAAGACTGTTGGGACCATTGGAAGGAAATCCAGTCTCCTCTGAAAGTGCGTTCAGTGGCTGCTTGGCAGCAACGTTTAGTAAAGGCCAAAAGCCCCCAGAAGACTGTCTTGCAGTGGAAGAATTCATAAAGTTTCTTGTGTGGATTCTCCAACATCTAATACGGTGGTTGAGGTCACAGCACAGCCTTTTCCTAGTTGCTTGCTTTCATCAGCCTTGTATGAAACAATATCTCTGAGACCTCTGCTCCCCGTATCTATTGAAAAGGGACTGAAGATTTAAAATTACCGGGGAGTCACTGGACAGAAGGTCAAACACATTTATCCTCACAGACATCCCTTCAAACACAAACAGCATGACTGCCGCAATAGAAATTACTCGTGGCTCTGATAATTTACTTTATATGGCTGTGAATGAATTTTGAAAGTTGGCAAGTAATTATATTATCTTTGTGTGGAAAAATACTCATTTGTCTGTATCGATATTTTTCCCCAGAATGTGTTATCTTTGAGAAAGATGTCAACAAGAACATTGCTTGAAAAAGAATATCAATATTTTTCCTTTCAGGAAAAAAGATAAATGTTATTTCTCTGGTTGCAACTGTCTTTTTGTTTTGGAAGGTACACTAATAGTGCAGAAACTATACATTGTGGTCTGAACTGCAACAGGTTGATTCCTAATTACTAAAATGAAATTATTTAGATTTAAATTCGTTTTCCCCACTGATTTGTGGTTTGAGATTATTTTGGAGATTCTTCTTTCCCTCCCCTTCATTTCAAGTGGGGAAAACGTTTCAATATAAACAATTTTCAGGAACTGGGAAAGTCACATCTTCTTCTGCACCTATTTCCCACAGATGAGCAATGTACAGAGGCATGGTGAGAAGAACTGAGTCACTCAGAGACTCTCAGCAAGAAATACATGTTATGTGCCCATGGACCCATGCTCCTCCATCCCTGTTTGCTGAATCCCATTGCCACAAAGAGCTGTAAAAGCTCTTGTAGTCATCTGGATGATTAGTTGTAGATTTTGACAACTTACTGTAACTGTTGAATGTTATGTTAATCTTACAGGAAAGGGCTCTGAGTTTAGGAGACAGATGTTTGTAATATGTATGTATTGATTACAAAGAGCTCTTGGGCTCCACCCCATAGGCAGCTGCATTTCATTGTAAGGAAAGTCCGTCGTCCCCCCCCTATTCTACCCTGTGGACCGTTACAGAATGAAAGGTGTACATGTGGTGCAGCTCTGCGAAGAAACCATTGCGTGAGTCACTGCACCTCTCTGTGCTTCAGCTTCCTTACCTGTAAAATGGGTCCAATGCTATTAAAGGTCTTTTGCAAGGTGTTTGGAGTTTCTCCTGCTCAAGTGATAAGATTTGGTTTCTTAATCAATGATCATGAGAAAGAACAGAGAGCATGAACTCCAGCCTGGAATAAATAACTCCAACGTACCAGCACCGGGCATGAACAGTGTGAGAAATACACTTCAAATGAAGTCACCTAAATGTCACTTAACACCATTCTCCTGTGTATCATTGCTCAGATTGGATGTGATGGGAAAACATTCCCCGCCCTGGCTCTCACGGGCTGGTCAGAGATAACACCCTCGTATCCCAAGGCTTTCTGGTAACATCATATCGGTGTGACTGGGTTGGTACTGTTGTTCTCAAAGGGCTGAGAGAAGATGACCACATCTGTTATTCTTACTGCATCCAGGCCACACTGCAGAGCCCAGCATGGAGAGCTGGCTCTTGGAAACCATCTCTGTACATGATTAGAACTATTTTCTTTAGAAAATACTTAATGGCCAGCGTGCATTAATTTTTCCTTCCCTGTAATCGAGGTTAGTTAACATTTGCATGTGGTAATCTTTTTCGTAAGTTCCTGGACATAAATCACTCGTCAAAGAGAGTCTGGTGGCTTGGGAACAGAGAACAGCTGTCCAAAACACCATTGTGTGGGCCAAAGGTTGTGTGTGCTCCTCTCTCCCCAGTTGTAAATATCAGCAGAAAAATTAGTCCAGCTGTGGTGTACGGCTGGGTACAGTGCAGATAAATGGCATTTCTGAAGAGGTGGTGTGAGAACTGGAGAGTTGGTGCAAGGGGCTTTGGCCTCACTGATTTTTTGTGCCCTTGGGTAAAGCAAACCCTACTCCGTTGGAAGCACCAGCCTGGAAAGGGGGAGAAATCATGGTGGAAGTCAGTGGGATTGTATTAATCTGGGCATTACAGTCTGTCTCTTGGCCAAATACAAACTGAGCATGAAGCAGGCTTTGGACATCACTGCTCTGACCTAGTCACCAGGTACAAAGTTTATGTTTGAAAACTAAACAGCGAGAAAGCAACATCATCCATCTGGGCTGTTTGGGTGGATTATTAAACCACAAGAACAAACGGACGCGCTTACTCAGACTAAGGTTTATGTACACTGGGACATGCAGGAAAGTTATTGCAAATTAACCAGGAGCATGACTTTGAAACAAATTCACTGAACATCATTAAGGCCTTTCCTGCACAAAGGATTAGGGTGGATTAGCTAACCCAGTTTATATTTTCACAGTGAGCTGTATCACACCATCTTTCCCCTGCGCTCTCTGCCAGTAACTCAAACTCACAGTACTCTGGTGCAAGCTTGTGCCCAAGGCAACGGATCACAGATAACCGGATAGTCCTTATATGCTTATAACAGATAGTCCTTATAACAGATAGTCCTTATAACAGATAGTCCTTATATGCTTAAGGAACAGGACAAGAAAGCTGGGGCTTGGTTCTGCCCCCACCTCTCCTCATAGGGTTGGGAGCCTCACCACCGCACAGGGTAAAGGGATAGCGAAACCTCGGAGGACCACGTACTGGCAGCATCACGCAGAGCATGAGGACACTTTATGCCATGGCAAAGCCTCCAACAAACACCAGCTAGTGAAAGAAGCTTGGTCTGATCAGTCTCAACCGGCAAATTCACCACGTTTTCCTTCCTGAGTTCACCCCAAGCACTAGTAATCTTCAAACTGCCCATCTTATAATTGCAGGACATCCAATGCCATCCGTGGGGCCTCCCAGGCAAGTATGGACCATATCGGAACTCTGCTTTGCTCACAGGATCCCAGCACCTCATGGGGCCCTTGGAAGGAGGCTCACACCCCATGAGACCATGCTCACATCCATCATTTTAAGCTCTGCAAGCATCACAGAAGAATGACTGTTTCTTGATGGATGCTGCCTTCAGCTGGTCAAAAACTCAATCCAGTCCAGCAAAAACCTGTTCAGCAGGAACTCAAGGAGCAATAAAACCTCTTGCTGAGTCACGAGACCTAGTCCTGGCCTAGCACACTGCACCTATTACAGTTCCACTCCACTCCACTAACTAGGCAGAGAGCTACTAAAACATAACCCCAAGTTTATTATGTTAAATCTGTAGTAAATCTGTCATGGCCATTCAGGCACTAACATACGACTGTGGAAAATATGTTGGCTTATGATTTGATAGCAGCAGATGGGCACTTTGCTATTGTTTCATCATCGTAAACTACAGGGAAACGCTTAGTTACAAGGATCCGAACTCTGCGGGACAGATCTTTGGCTGGTGTAAAGTGGCCCAGAGCCAGGGAAATCCATGGAGCTCCGTCAATATAAACCAGCTGAGGACCTCATCCTGCAGTTCCAATTGCCATCTCATAAGGAGGTAAGAACAGCCATCCTGGCTTAGGTTGCAGGTTCATCTAGTTCAGTGTCCTCTCCCTGCCAGACATAAGTTATAGCAAAAAGTGGAAGAATGGAGCAAGACTGACCCTTTTTCTAGATACAAGTTTCCAGCATTTGGCCACTAGTGAGTTAGGGACATCCTATGCCAAATTACCACATTTAATAGCCACTGATGGCTTTGTTGTCTCTCTTATTTCTTCTGTTCACTTTGGAAAAGTCATTTACACCTGTTACCCTAAAAATGTTACCTGAGAATGCATTTGACAGCAAAATTAGGCAGTTTATGCAAAAATCATCCTTTTCCGTGTTTTTAAATTTTTACCTTTAAATTTTTCACTGTCCCTTATTACTTGATTTATGAGAAGGGGTTGATAACACTCTACAGTTTGGTCAACAACTAAGATACCTGTCTGTCTATCATAGCCTATCAGATAGATATGTATCATAGCCCGTCATCCCTTTTCCAAGGTGGACAGTCCCTATCTACCTAGGTCTTATTTTTCTCTGCCACAGAAACTTTAAAGAGGATAGACTGAGAAAATCTTCCAAAGATGTAAAGTGCATAAGGCGTTTCGTCCGTAGCCTGAAATTCACGTTGTATTTTAAGGCTTTGATTAAATTAATTGGAGGAAAAAATGGGAAGACTTGAGAGTTTGGGTGAGAATGTTGGATATTCAATCACAGTAGGTAAGAGCTGAGAAACTGTGCCTAATGAGTCCTTGTACCAATGGGCTCATGGATGTGGGCAGAGTGAATTTGGAGCCAGGCAGCTTCAAGAGCTGTGAGGCATCCCCAGGGCTGGGCTAGCACAAGGGTGCAGCCAGAGATAACTGAGCGTTTTCAGCAGAGCTCTGTGTCTGCATGAGTGAACAGGCATGTATTAGCAGATGTCTGATGACTGAAACAGCAGGGAACTCTTTTTTTTTTTTTTTTTTTTTGATGCTCCCCTGTCTTGCAGTTTGGTTATTTGCAGCGTGGAGGTAAAATGCAATGTGAAAGGTGGAGAGGTGATACTGTCACTCAAGCCAGTGGCTCTGCAGAGTCATAGAGAAACCTCTGGGGGTTGTCTCCGATCAATCCCTCTGAAAGCAAGGTTCATCCAACGTCACATCAGGTTGTTTAGTGGCTTGTCCAGTTGAATTTTGAATATTTCCAAGGATGGTGATGCACAAGTGTCCTGGTTTAACCCCAGCTGGCAATTAAGACCCACACAGCCACTCACTCATTCCCCCCCCCCCACCAGCGAGATGGGGGAGGGAATCAGAAGAGTAAAAGTGAGAAAGCTTGTAGGTTGAGATAAAGACAGTTTAATAGGTAAAGCAAAAGCCCACACATGAGCAAAGCAAAACAAGGAATTCATTCCCTACTTCCCATGGGCAGGCAGGTGTTCAATGATCTCTGGGAAAGCAGGGCTCCATCGTGTGTAATGGTGACTTGGGAAGACAAACGCCATCACTCCGAACACCCCCCTTCCTTCTTCTTTCCCCAGCTTTATCTGCTGAGCGTGATGTCCTATGGTCTGGGATATTTTTTTGGTCATGGGTGTGTCCCCTCCCCAACTTCTTGTACCCGCAACCTGCTCATTGGTGGAGTGGTGCGAGGAGCAGAAAAGTCCTTGACTCTGTGTAAGCACTGCTCAGCAATAAGGAAAACCCCTGCATTAACACTGTTTTCAGCACAAATCCAAACCATAGCCTCATACTAGTTACTATGAAGAAAATTAACTCTATCCCAGCCAAAACCAGCACAACAAGCTGTCTGGATGCCTGTCTCAAGGCTTTACCGCCCTCATCATGAAAGTTTTTCCTTCTTTTTGTCCTTCGCCTCTTATTTACAGTGTACCTCTAAGAAGAGCTTGGCTCATCCTTGCTCTGAATCCTGTTGAGGAATTTCACAAAAAAAACATTAGACTGCCCTCTAAACCTCTCTTCTCCAGGCTGAACAAATCCAGCTCCTTCAGCCTCTCCTTGTATTTCACATGCTCCATTCCCTTGACTCTCTTTGTGGTCTCGGCTAAACTCCGTTGGTTTCACAACTTCTTGACAGGGACCCAGGACTGGGCCCATCAAGCAGTGGACAGCAGGCCACATCTCTGATTGTTCTCTATGTAATGAGAAAGTCCCTTCCTTTCTGCTTTTAGCCAACAATTTTTAACAGCCAAAAATCCTTGGGAACAGGAATGTTTTATTCTATACTGCTCCTAGCAAAAGCATTTCCTAGTCATGACTAGGCTCAGCAGTAGTAGCAATAATTAGAATGATACTGGTAGTAGTAATAATAATAACAACAATAATAATAGTAAAGCATTGCCACCTGTAATAACTGGTAATAATATTATCTGGCAATAATATAATATGCTTTTCTAGGAGCAGTGGGAATATGCCATTTCAGTGACGGATATTTGCTCTTGCTGCTCCTAGTCCAGAAAATATGTAGGATTTTGGCCTCTGATCCTTATTAAATCCCTGAAAAACATTGTGGCAAAACCTTCACGATGCTGTCTCTGTTTTACTAAGATTTTCAGGGCCCCATTTCTGGTGAACCTCTTTACAAGGGGGTAAAACTTATTCTAAACTGACTGAATTGTTTTCTCAATAAAAAGGGGGGGGGGGAGTAGTTATTTTCCATGAACTTGCCTTTGTTTATAGTTGGTAGGATGATGGCTCTGTAGCTGGTTAAGATTGCTCGATGTCAAATTTTAACAAAAAAGAACAATAAAATATATTCCATCTTTTTTAACACAGTGAGCATCCTTACAAGCCCACCTCAGCTGCCCCAGTGAACTAGGGTTGTGGCACTACATCTTCATCCAGATGCTCTGTGCTAAACCAGGTACCATCTCTCCATGGGAGCTCCTTTTGAATGACCCAGGAAAAACCAGCCAGGCTGACCTTAGAGAGTTTGCTTTGAGTCTTTTCCCCATGTGTAAAGCTGAGAAAAGAGACCAGACTTCAGCTGAAGGAGCCAGAAGGACTCTGGTTTTATGTACGTGAGGCTTAAGTTGAATTTCTTCATTGCCAGTTCCAAAACCAGTCTCACAAAAGGGAGAAGCTGTCATTCATCCCTGCCATTCACTCCCATCTCTTTCCCAGAACTAGGAGACCATTGACCATTGTGTTATATTTCAGTGGAAGAGCATGCTGAGTTACCTTCTGCATCTCACTCCCAGTCTAGGCACAGGTGCCTTAAAACTACTGTTATGTCTTCCTGAATCCAAACATTTCTACTGATTTGGAGAAGTTCAGATCCTTAGTTTCCTTTTCTTTAATGTAATAGAAATTTTCTGTGGACACAGTCATTCCTTCCATGTTGACACACAACTCTTTTTTTTTTTTTTTTTTTTAAACCTTAGAGGACATTTACCTCAATGACAGAAAAAACTCCAACATCCCTACCTGAAAAATAGCCCGCTAATAAATTTTGCTCTCTCCACGCTTCCCTTTCTTTTTTAACAGAATCAGATGCTGAAACAGAGAGCAGAGCTCTTATGGACATCTGAGAGTGCAGAACTGAGCCACAGAGAAGTTGCAAGTAGGTCTGGATATAATGACAGCCAGAAGCTCGGAGAAGAGACTAAAAGGAAGCTCAATCTGTACACGTCGTGTCCTTATGCTGTGCTAAACACCCACCAAGACCACTGCTGGAAATGGGATAAAAAGCTAGCTGGACCTCTCCCCTAATCTATGGCCATATTTATAGTTTTATGGGCTGGCTTCTGTCCAGGCAGGTTGAGAGTCCTGCACTTTCTGGGGTTATCCATAGTGTCCCACCAGAATGGAAAAGTCCACGCATGCATTTACAGGTCTGAAGACAGGATGGTCCAGAATAAATCTGACTTTCTGAATGGCCAAGACTGGCATATTTCGCATGGCAAATCCAACATCCAGAATATTTCTTGCTCTAACTTAAAACAAAGAGCACACAGCAAGCAAAAGAGAGTTCGTCCTATGGCAAGTCCTCACCTTCGCTGTGAAACCCACTCGCTGTCACCTGCATTAGAGATGGGGAAAAGGGCAAGAACGGGAATGCTGCTGAACTGATTAAATCCGCACACAAATCCATATGTTACGTTATTGAAAAAGGAGAGAAGGAAGAAGAAAACAAGCATTTGTAACAGGATGAAATCTGGGAAAACGGGACCAAAAACTCTTTGTAATTCAAAGCAGTTGTGGGAGTTCTAAGCCCATAAGCCATAAATGACTAAAACATGTCCCTGCATTTTGGATTATGAAAAAGATATTAGGGTGGGTTTTTCTCTCTTTTTAATGGGATTTGATGGCATGCCAAAATATCAGTTTGGGTCTTTCTTTTTTTAATGTATTTTTTTAAATGGCTCAACTTGCCAAACGTGCTCATGAATACAATTTTCTCTAAAAACGCACTGACTTAGGAGGAAAAACACACAGGCACACACAAACTGTCTCATGTTACTCGACATGTAAATCTTTTTTTACTTGTGTTTTAAAAAAATGAAATAAAACATAAGTCCTCCAGCAACCCAGTAGGTTTTGCTTGGAGCTGATGCTGGGGCCTCCTTGAAGTTGGGAACAATTCTTTGTACATCAGTGAGTCCCACTTTTGAATGAAGAGCATCTCCTCCCTCCCCCTGAAATGTTCTCATTTCTGACTTCACGTCACCAATTCCCACCCTGCCCCCAAGCTGTGGCATGTTCCCAGAGCTACTGATTTCTGATGGCTTTGTGTTAGATGACTTCCACCTGCTCTCAAAGACTGGTGGGGACTGCTGTCTGCCTGCAAATCATGGCCTTTTTTGGAAATGTATGAAGTAAGAGGGGCTGATTTATTTGCAAAGGCAATGTTTTTTGAATGCAAACTGACAATACACATAGACAGTGCACAGTCCTGCCATGAACAAGACTAGTAATAAATTTTCATGAGCTACAAATTTCATCCATGTATCAGGCTTGTTTATTCAAGCTGTCAGCCTGTATTGAAAGTCCAATACTGTGTCTGTCAAAGAAACACTCACTCTATAGAGAGCGAAGCAGTGTTTATTACTGCAATATCAGTTACAGTAGCTACAGAGAAGTTCTGGGCAAGTGATGTCCAGACATGTAGCAGACAATCTGCCTTTAGGAAGGTAGTTTCCAAGCTGCAGTTGGCAGATAGCTGGAAATCCTTGGAGTACTCCAAAAGTGTATGTGCAAGATAACCAAGACGTGTTAACTTACTGTCAGAAAGCTTCAGATCACCCAGTGGGGGTGGCACATCCCCTGGAAGTATCTGAAAATTAAAAAAACCTCCCAACATTGGAAACCACAACCGTAGGAAATACCTGGGATCTCTGGAGTGATGCTGTGAGGAGTACCAAAATCCTGACTCTGCCTTGACAGGGTTCCTCTGTGGCTTTTCCACAGGCAAGTCTTTATTTCTAATAAACTGGTAATACTCCTCTTTAAGACTTTGTTCAGTGGCAGTTTATGGAGCTTGAATATATGACCAGCAGAAGTGATGAACATGTCCAAGTTATGGGTCTGAGGATCACGCGCTGCAGACAATAATAAGCACATCAGTCGAAAGCACTATAAATACTTCAATTTCCTGTGCTGTTGGATTGTAGAATACTCTCTAGCTCTTTGCATACAGTTAACTAATTCTTTATAGACTAGTCAAGACTGAAATCTTAGTTTTATGTGGGACCAATGAGTTGCTACAGGGCTGGAGAATCGCCCAGGCTGAGGTTTTGCTGTTTTGATTTTATGAAATTATTTGTCTTCTGCTAAAACAGAAGGGTCCCTAAAGCTCAGGGATACAGACACGAAGAAGAAGGAACACGTCTGATAAACACTCACCAGTCCTTTTTCTGGCTGAGCAAACTGAGAGTTACATATTTATTTATTTATTTATTCGTTGATTTATTTATTTATCTTGGATTACTCTAACAAAGCCGGTATCTAATCCAAGACCTTCGGGCACCCTCACACATCATTAACGACACACTAGTGCCCCACCAATGATAAAGTCATTATTTGGCATGAGCTCAGGAGGCATAAAATGTCCTCAGCCGTACGACAACCAACCTCTGAGCCTCTCCAAGCATCTTATGAAAGCAGATGGGGTGTTTCAGTATCTGTTCCACCACCATCCATTGGTTTCTGAAATGTCAGCCACTTGCAAGACCTCTCCTCCAGCTCTCTGAATCATTTTCTTGGGAAGACGCTCCAAGAAATAGAAATATTCCTACTCTGTGAACACAGCACACAAGGGACCTAGTTAGGCTGCGAGCGGCTTGCTTGGGTGTTTGCAGTAGCGCAAAGGGTAACTCTTCTGTGGGGCAACTGTTTAAAGGAAAAGACCTGATAAGACCACAATTCCTACAGATAGAGCGCTCATTTGTTCATCAGAACAATGATTAAAAACACAAGTTGGCTGTGTCAGCTGAGGGTTTTTGGAGAAGTTCATCTGACATATTCTGCAGTGGGAAAAAGTTGCCCAGCATGTCAGAGAGTCCTGGCAAGCACCCTGAGACGCAGGAAATGAGAGCAGAGAGAGATTGCAAAGCTGCGGAGAGGCCGCTCTCCTGCCAAGCATGCAAAACAAAGCCAAGCATGGCTGAACATCCTGGAAAAAAAGAATTACCTCCATGTTTCTGACCAAGATGGCGAGAGAAATGGCAACCTGTTGGCAAAACGTTCCCCCAGGTTCTAGAGCATGGGTTGACAACTTCAACGGAAAGGGGGGACTTCCAGCTTTAGTGATGTTTCGTTAAACATGTAGCCTGGCTGATGAGCTGGGATAAAAATGGAAGGCTGTAAACACCCCTTGATCAGCTGCAAAGCTCCCATTGACGTCACTGTGATGACTGCACAGAGATCAGGGCCAAAATATGGGCTTTTTGTAGTACAGAATATGAATTTGTTATTATTTATTATTTGTTGCCTACAGCCTTGCTCAGTGGGAAAGTCTTCTGCCTTTAATGACTGCCAGCATCCTTCCCTTTGTTTTCTTCTTGACTTTTCCTTGGTCCCTTTCTCCAGCTCTCCCCTTCTCCTTTCTTGGATCTCACCTCCCTTTATGGAGTTTTCCCACCCGCTCATCAGTGGAATCAATGCTCTCAGATGTCTTCATTAGGCAGCAAGTCAGCAGTTCCCTTGTCCAAAAGCCACATGGAGATGTTCTTCTTCTCCACTCCCCTCTCCCTCCCAAGCCTTTAGAGTCATTGAATGGTGGTGCGGTGACACCTCCAGAAAATGTTTCTGTCTCAGCACCCCAGTGATAACATTTTGAAGTTTCTTTGGGCGGCTTCTCTGGGGGTTCGAAATTCACACCCTTTTTCGCACCTGCTCCTTGAAATTAGGTGCAGCACAGACCCGCTGCCGGAGCCGGCTGTAAATGCCAGGCGCCCAGAGGCAGAGGGGTGGCTGGGTATCAGCTGCTGCGAGTTGTATGGCACAAAAACTGTTGTTATGTAAAGCTGTTGGTTGAGGTTTGGAGGGTAAAAGGTTATTCTGTGCAGAAAAACAAAAGCCTGAATGTCTTGTATCACTGGTTCCAACTGCTCAGAAGTCATGAAGCAGCACTCTCTTCCTCTTCCCCTGGCGCACATCTTCCAGTTGGCTTAAAAATCATGAGTTTAGGGGAAAAAAAAGGAGATAGTTATGGACTGGTTTTATTTCTTCTCTGGCTTTTGAAAGGCAAGCGTTTTCTACCACCAGACAGGCTAGATTCTCACTTCTGTTTTGAAAGGAAAACTGAAATTCTCCAATGCCATATCACTGTGGCTTTGGATCTATAATGTCATGAGAGTCAGAAGACAATCTTAAACAAGCACAAAGGTTTTCTAATCAGAACTCAAACCAGATGGCTGCAATAGGGTTTGAACTTTGTACTGTCAAATGTAAATTAAAATTATCAGTGAGGAAATATATTGATTCTACAGCAGTCCACCTAACATAAATGTGTAGAAGAGAATGAGTTTTACCGATCAGTTCCCTGATCCCAGGAGACAGAGCACCTGCATCCTATTTGGAGCTCTGCCTTTATTTGAAAATTTGCCCATCAATGTCCAAAACGATGTTATAATAACAAGTCCTTTCCTCATCTCTAATTTCTGTGATTTTATGAGTACAGCCCTATGCTGTCTAAACTTCTTGGGAAAACATACAGGGCATGCCCATGACCGTGCTTTCGAAAGAATTTGTGGGATTATGTCAGACAGTTCCCAGTGAGCCAACATCAAAGATATTGGGTTGCAGTTTTTAATAAAGCTTAACTGATCGTGACAGCTAGTTCATTCAATATTTTTGAGCTGACAGGATGGATTGGAGGAAATACCCAATTACAGGAGATTATGCATGTATGAGGACAATGGATGCTGCTGTGTATTGTTTTTAGTGAACATTAGAAAAATAACAAATTGAAATAGAATCAAAGATGGGGCTGTAAAAGAAATCAGATCTGAACATGGCGCTGATACCTACAATTTCAGACTACCAAGAGACACTTCGGTTACACAAACAGCATGAGATGCATGGATAGAAGATAGATAGATTGAAAGATAGATCACTATGTATAACATATAGTTATCTAGGGAGGAATTGACACCTATTACTTCAGTGATAATGCAGAGTTTAGGTCAAAAAAAGGCTATTTAAACAGCTACTGCACAGGGCTGCCTGACTCTCAAAATACTTTAGGTTGCATCGACGTCTTCTAAATTCAGGAGGTCTACAGTGGAGCAAAAATTCAGTGGCAATCTGAACTTTCACAGTTTTTGGAAAGAAAGAGACAAATTTTTTTTTCTTTTTCCCAGACCTACAGGGTACCAGCATCACTGGGCCCCAGCAGAGAAGGACTTGGATGAAAAATTGGACATGAGCCGGCAGTGTGCGCTCACAGCCCAGAAAGCCAACCGTATCCTGGGCTGCATCCCAAGCAGCGTATCC
>JANZLQ010000056.1:46652364-46700727 GCA_026212715.1 Elanus axillaris | reverse complement strand
TCTACAGCCTGGAGAAGAGAAGGCTCCGGGGAGACCTTATTCGGGCCTTTCAGTATGTAAAGGGGGTTTACAAGAAAAATTGAGAGAGACTTTTTGCCAGGGCCTGACAGGACAAGGGACAATGGTTTTAAACTGAAAGAGGGTAGATTTAGGTTGGACGTAAGGAAGATGTGTTATGATGAGGGTGGTGCGACACTGGACCAGGTTGCCCAGGGAAGTCGTGGATGCCCCGTCCCTGGAAGTGCTCAAGGTCAGGTTGGGTGGTGCTTTGTGAGACCTGATCTAGGGAAAGGTACCCCTGCCCATGGCAGGGTGGGTTGGACTAGACAATCTTTAAAGGTCTCTTCCAACCCAAACCGTGCTATGGTTCTATGATCACGGACTGCCTCCTGCCTCTGCCCTGATGCAAGCTGAGTTCAGACCCCACCTGCCAGTGATCAGCAGCACTTTCTTTGGGAGACCTAACCTCTGGACTTTGGGGACACCCTTATCACTGAGCTGTAAGCAAGAACGTAGCAGGGATGCATTTTAAACTTTTGCTAGAAGGGATCTGTATTTTCAAGTGGTTATTTTATTGTTTCAATAACTGCTGTTTGCAACCTTCCCCTCTGCTCGCTTCGGAGTAATTTTGCCAAAAATGCTGTATTGTGGTTTAACCCCAGCCAGCAACTGAGCACCATGCAGCCGCTCTACCACTCCCCTCCTCAGCTGGACAGAGGAGAGAAAATGTAACAAAAGGCTCAGGGGCTGAGATAAGGACAGGGAGGCATCACTCACTAATTACCATCACAGGCAAAACGGACTCGACTTGGGGAAAATTAACTTAATTTATTGCCAATAAAACCAGAGTAGGGTAATGAGAAATAAACCCAAATCTTAAAACACCTTCCCCCCACTCCTCCCTTCTTC
Source organism: Elanus axillaris (assembly GCA_026212715.1). Taxonomy (NCBI): domain Eukaryota; kingdom Metazoa; phylum Chordata; class Aves; order Accipitriformes; family Accipitridae; genus Elanus; species Elanus axillaris. Next base: position 46,699,818 of record JANZLQ010000056.1, on the reverse strand, counting down.
CCAGGCACAACTTCACTCCCAAATTCTCTACCTAACCCCCCACCCCAGCAGCACAGAGGGACGGGGAATGCAGGTTGGGGTCAGTTCATCTCACGTTATCTCTGCTGCTCCTCCCTCTTCAGGGGCAGGACTCCTCACACTCTTCTGCTCCAGCGTGAGGTCCTTCCCATGGTAGCCAGTCCTCCACAAACTTCTCCAGCACGGGTCCTTCCCATGGGCTACAGTCCTTCGGGCACAGACAGCTCCAGCGCGGGGTCACAAGTCCTGCCAGAAAACCTGCTCCGTGGGCTTCTCTCTCCACAGATCCACAGGTTCTGCCAAGAGCCTTCTCCAGCACGGGCTTCCCACGGGGTCCCAGCCTCCTTCGGGCATCCCCCTGCTCCGGCATGGAGTCATCCATGGGCTGCAGATGGAGATCTGCTCCCCCGGGGACCTCCCTGGGCTGCAGGGACACAGCCTGCCTCACCGTGGTCTTCCTCACCACGGGCTGCCGGGGAATCTCTGCTCCAGGCCCTGGAGCACCTCATAATCCAAACCTTGGTGGGGGGGCGGGGGCGTCTATTTTTTTTCTTTTTCTTTTTTTTTTTTTTTTCTTCCCTATTTGTTTGGTTTGTGATGATATAACAGATAGTTTGGGATGCTTTGTTTTCCTGGCAGATATTTTAGGAGTTCATGAGCCCAGCGTTTCTTAAATGTGCTCCAAATGTCGCTATCTTTCCTCTCTTCCTCCATCTTTAGCCTTCTTCCCAATTACTGGCTAGTAAGAGACTTTGCCAATCCAAAAATTTTTTTCTCACTTCTTTCTGCAGCCATTTCTTTTAATCACTTTTTTTCATTAATCCACCCATCTCACTTTGTACTCCTTTGTTTTATGAAAATTTCTTGCTACTTCTTTTTCAGGAGATATTTTTTAGCTTTATTTTATATTTTATTTGATTTCTCTTCTTTCTTTTATGCAGTGCCACAAATCCTTAATAATCCAGATGTTTCATATGCTCTTCATGAGCCCAACCAGCTACAGTTACTGTAGTGCAAAGACCAGAATATGCCCATGTTGACTTCCTGTGGTGGTTCTTAAGCCTTATAGAGTGTGAAATCTGTTCTTCAGCTCAGTTCAAAATTGCTGCTTCAATGCTTTTTGTCTGTTTTGACAATGTTCAGTTTGTCCTGGGAAGATCATGTGTCAAACAGATTTTTCACCCTCAGAATAACCATCATATTAAGTATCAAATGGCAAAATCCACACTGAACAGATTTTGAAAAGGCATTTGACAGAATTCCTTATGATTCAATTTGGGACACCCTGAAGTGTTGAGGTATTCCAAGAAAAATAATCAACATCATCGAGTCTTTTTTTGGTCAGAGGGCAGCCTTCACGGGTCAAGAAATGTGGTCATGAGCGTAGGTGTTAAGTTGGATACTGATATGAGGTAAGGATGAATTATATCACCTGCCCTGTTTGGTAGCACCACTGACTTCTCTAAGGGAAAGCAGAGACAGTTCTGGAGCAGATGATCAAAATATGTCCTTTTTGCTGATGGCAGCTCTCTTGAGCAACAGCTCAGCTGCTCCACAGGCAGGAACCAAACCATCATCCAGTATTACAAAATCCAATGTGAGGCTAATAGCTTGTGATGAAAATACAAAGACAATGAAATTCCCGTCAGTTTCCAGCTCAAAGATTGTCTTTTAGAGGGCAAAAGGTTACAAAAGGTGAACTTATTCATGTGCCTTGGCAGAATCATGATTGGCGAGGAAATTCAACAGGAAATAATATCATGAATTGGCAAGGCAGCTGCTGATATTCAGGAGCTTGGATCACTGAAAACTTCCAATCGACAGATCAAATTCTGGCTCTTCAGCTCAGACGTTCTTTCCACCTTTCCACACAGATGTGAGTGCTGGAAATCCACCAAAGATATAAACAAGATATCTCAATGCTTTGGAAAGAAAATACCCCAGGAAAACAAAACAAACCCCTGAGGATTAAATGGAATGAGTCTGTAAGAAATACTGGGATTCCTCAAGCTTTTGACAGCCCCTTATCTCCAGCAGGATGTATTCGAGCTATGTGAAAAATGCAAAGCCAGAGCGTCTGCCACAGCAGGTGGGACAGTAAGCAGCAGGAGAAACAAACGAAAGAAATTGGCTGAAAGAATAAAAATATCAAAACCCAGTCAACTGGGGAAAAAATAGGTGTGTAAATGACAAGGATGACATGCAGAAAACAACATAGGGTAGAGAAGAATGGAGAAGCTGTTTGGAATGTTAAAGTTTCATCTATACTAGCAAAAAATTATGGCCAAGAGCCTGATTTGAGCGATGGTCTGATGAGTTGTCAATATGATTATAGAATAAAGAATGTTGGGAAGGACCTCTGGAGGTCTCTGTTCTAAGCCCCTGCTCAAAGCAGGGTCAGCTGAGATTAGGATGAACTTTTCACAAACTTTGTGGATCCCAGTCCAGTGTTTGGTCATCCTTACGGTAAAAATATTTTTTTTCCCTTAATATGTAATCATTCTCCCTCAGTGCAGCTTCTGCCATCATCTCTTGCCCTTCTGCTGTGCATTTTCAAGAAGACTATGTCTGCACCTACTCCATATCTTCCTGTCAGGTAGATGAAGAGAGCAATAAGATCTCCCCTTAGCCCTCTCTTCTCTTCTGTATGGGTTTAGCCAAGTCCAAGTAACAGTCTCCCAGCAAATACCCAGATTCTGTTCAGAAGTTAACCTCAGTCAAGAACTTTTCCTCACAGGGCGATGGTCAAGACCACCTTGCTTTTTGAGGGAAGTTAATGTAGCTATTTGGATGCGAGACTTCTCCTGTTTCGGTTATTTGTGTGCACAAAGCCCACTTAGGTCTTGGTAATGCAATGACAGGGTTGAACTCAAAGTGAATTGAACAAATTCCCATGGGGTGAAGAGGAGAGAGAGAGAGAAAATCCCACTGCAGACTCTATAGGATGGCTGCAGCCTTGAGAACAAGAAGCTCTCAGGTAAACCACCTGGCTGCCAAATCTGCAAGAAAACCACTATGAAGCAATGTTGGGAAACAACCCAAGAACTATAATGCGGTGGATAGTTGAGCTGTGATGACCTCTGAAGATCTGGGCCTGTTTTGGAGCTGGATTCCCGGACACCCTGCAGTGACTGGGAGTCAGTTGGCCTGGGTAACACTTACTTGCGCACATGGGATGTGTACACAGCTCACCAGGGAAAGTTTCAGGCCAGGGAGGCTTCCAGGACCTCTTCCGTCGGTCTTCAAGATGAGAGAGAAGAAAAAGCGAAACACAGCCCACTGCTTTTCTTCTCTATGGTCAGCAGTGCCAGAGGACCCCTAGGAAGTTGGAGAGATGCTTTAAGTGATGTTTGCAAGTCAATTCTTCTGGAGGTCCTCAAAAGTGCGTTTAAAATGGAGGCAACGCATTTCTGTGTTTTGGAATTGCTTTGAACTTTTAGAGCAACTTTTGAGCACAAGAAATGCACCATATCAGCAGCTACGTACTTCAGTCGAGCTAGGTGAACAGGCATGCAGAAACATGCTTTTAAAAAAAATCAGGACTGTGTGCTCAGCACTATGAAAAGGAATAAGCTGTTAGCCAAACCTGAAGAGCAGGATACAGTCCTCCAGCAATAGCAGCTGAACTTGCAGCAGCTACCAGCTGACATAAATTGAAATATCTCGGCCCCAGTCCCCAGGTGATATAAATCAGCTGAGTTCCAGCACAGCTGATCTTGGTGTAGGGGATAAATCTGTGTAGTGCTCACACTGGCTCTTTCTGTGTTGGGGGTAGGTGCATCTGATCCTTGAGGCTAGGGAAGGTCTTGGCAAGCATGGCTCGCTCTCCTCTTCTGCTGTTGGGGAGAAGCCAGGTTGTTCGGTGGGGGCTGAGCATACCCACCTACAGCACTGCTATAACATAAGGAGGGAGGGAAAGGAGAAGGGAAGGAGAAGGCATAAGGGAGGCAAAGGAGACCCAGAGAAAAAAAAAAAAAAAGAAAAAAATAGTCTGTGTGTTGTGGAAAGGGAGAGAAGAGGTGACAAAGAAGAAATGAAAAAAAAAAAAGAGAAAATATGAAGGAAGAAAAGGGAAATATGGACAGTAAAAAGAGGATCTGGGGGAGACCTAAGGTTTCAAAACAGGGTGATTTGAAGAAGGGCATGTGAAAGAGAGAGAGAGAGAGGATGGAGTGAGCAATGACTGGGAGGAGGAGAGTGGCTGCATCCTCCTCAGGTTGGGGGAAGGAGGGGGCTAGCTTTTTGTTAGTTTTCCTTCAGAAAGGCTATATAGTGAGCTAATGGTATCCCCAGCCAGAACTCAGCTAAGTAATTTGTCCATGTCCCCTAGCTCCTCCCATGCAAGCCCGCCCGCCATCCACGTGCGATCTGTTTTGACAAAAAACAAAGCCGAAGTCTTGGTGACCCTCTCCGTGGCCCCCCACTCCCTCCCACACGTGTGCACGCACACATTAATTCCTAACCAAACAATTCAGGGGCTGTTGGCTGGGTGCGTGTCCTTTGGCTGCCCTGGTGTAACCCCCAGAAGCAGCGGAATTAAGCCCTTCTCTTTAAATATTTTGAATGATTCGCTCCAGTGAAAAGTGAAATCTGGAAAAATCTTGCCGTGTGCAGGAGTGTCCGAGGCCTCCCCTGAAGCCCCAAACCCCGCTAGAACCTTCACCTCCCCTGGGACCTGCGGCTGAGACCAAAAAACCCCCTCCTGGGCTCCCTTCCAGCTTTAAAAATATATTATTTATAGTACACAAATAGCCAAGGGGAGTGTTTGTTTGTTCTTTCCATCTGTCCCCTGCAATACTGAAATCCAGCCTGAAAAGGGACGCTCAGGGCACCGAAGGTGACGGCCATCTGTGGCAAAAGCAAGGCAAGGGGAACTTCTTTTTATGTGGGACTCGGCGCTGCAAGTGGCCGCAGAGCTGTGGGAACTGTTTTCAAACAGGCTAACCCAGTCGCTGCTGATCGCATCTGTCTGGAAAAGGACTTTTCTTTGACCTTTTCTTTTTCCCAGAAGCTGGATAAAAGCATGCCTTTCAGAAAGCTGTAAAAATCTTATCTTCAAGTGAGGATAAATTCATTCATTTTCCTCACCGTGTCCTTCCCTTCTTGGGAAATTCGTAGGAAAATGTAAGAAGGCCCGCAGTTGTAGGATAATATATCTTTCTTCCTTTGCCCTGCTTTGGAAAATTACTTCCCAGCTCGCATTTGTTAAAAGCTGGCATGCGTCCTGAAGCAGGCAATTTTGCATGAAAATGTTGAAGGTACCAAAAGATACTAAAATAGGCCAGGTCTGAACTTTTTGTTGATTGTCTGTGAATGAGCCTCCTCTCTTACCCGTGCTCTGGACACAGCTCACTCCCATACCTGTACTCACGTTCCTCTGAATGATTTTCGTGCAATTCACCTCTTTTTGCCCCTGGCTTTTGTCCTTGTTCTTTGTAAGAATAACAGCCCTAAGACTGGAGACTTCTTAGAAGTATTGACTTCCAAAGAAGCGTGACAGTTCCCTCAATACCCTTTTCTTCCTTCTCTAACTTCGCCCTCTCTGGGTTTAAGGGACTGTGGGGCGTGGAAGTAAGTCTGAATTTCATGCCTTGACACTTGCAAACCATAGACAAACAAAACCTTGAAACCAGCCTCCCAAGTACAGGGCCAGTCTCGTCGATGGTAGCAAAGCATTACAAGTAACTCCCAGCTGTACAATGGAAAGAACCAAACCAACGTGATTTAAGAGCAAAGTTGCTTCAAAGCCAGAATCTTCCTTTGGCTCTGGGGCAGAGGTGTGGGTTGAACCAAGCTTTGCCTACAACGCAAACACCAGATGCCTAGGGCGCAATACCCAACACTGGGGTATTTTCCGCAGTTCAGAGTGCCTGAAATGATGTGGGTCCAGCTCGTTAGCAAGGTGTTTTCATCTGTAGACACATCTGAGGGCTGTATTGCCTGTCCTATGACAGGACACGAGGGCTTGTGGCTGACCATGCAAAGTGCTGGAGGAGGATGGCCGTGCAGCTCCAGAAATGCCCCCGTCCCATACTTGCTGCCTGGAGGAAGATGTCCGTGGTGAGAACCACCACCAGTTGTGCACCAGAGTCTGTCTTGAAGAAAATTACCTCATTACGCGCAATGGAGCGAAGGCATAATGAGTACAGGGTGCACGATCAGTGGAACAGAACCAGGCAGAGAAATAGGGAATCAAATACTTTAACTGCGCAGAGGATTGCCTCTGTTCTTCAGATGCACGCAAACATAGGCCACAGGCCGCTCTATGAGTGCAGCCATCCCAGATGAGATCTCCGCTCCGCCGAATGCAGATGCTGCCGCTGTCTTTAGCCAAAAATTATTGCACCTCTGTGAACACTGGCTTTGATCTTCCAAAATACCTTCCACGTATGTATTTCCTAAGCTTTCTGCCTTTGGCCATGGCCCCCGCTCTTCCCCGACCTGTCCTTCTGCACCTGAATCTGCTGCGGACTCTTGTACTGGTGATATCCTCAGCAGAACGAGAGGGTGCGTTAGATGCATCCTGGCTCTGAGCTTTTCTTGTGCTTCTTGAGAGAAAAAGAGGAGAGCTTTCAAAGTTTTGATACGGGCTCCTATCTGTCACCACACTGCAGAGCTACACGGGATCACACTCCTGCAGGTGAATCTCTCTCTTCTGACCGTGTCCTCTCGAATTGTGGTTCACCTGAGCTCACTCTGACCCCAGCTGTTGTGTATTTACCTTTCTCTTTTCTTCAGCCTTTGAATAGAGGGTATTAGCATAATGTGTTTGACACCTCCTTCCCTCCCCTCCCAAGTCCCTTGAGAGAGAATGAACACATCAACACCTAACACTGACTCATAGAGGCTGGGGGGGTTGTTGATTTTAGGTTGGAAAGATTGCTAAAATTAAATAAACAATATGCCAGACCAAAAAAATGTTCCTCAGTTTGTAACTCCCTGGATCCATTTACAAAAAATTTAAGCTCACCAGAAACCAGATCTTTGTTTGGAGAGGGAAATGCGGAAGGGAAACACTAAGATGTTAGTTGACACGTACAGAAAAAAAATAAAATAGAAGTGAATAGAAAAACACAGAACCAGAAAGTCCTTTATGAGCCAGTGAATCCACCCCAGGCAAACCCAGGCAACCACAACATATCACTGCTTTCCTAAAGTTATCAAGCCTGTATTTAAAATGTTGAGGTTATTTGCTCTAAATAGCCTTCTCGGAGGATAACAGCAGAATCTCCTTGCTCCCGCGGTCACAAACTTTCATGTCCAACCTAAATTTATCCACAGCCAGCTTACAGCCACTTTGCCAGCGCTGCTTCTCTCTTCACTGTTTCATCATCCATGTCTGCGACCAGAAAACAATCACAATTTTCTCAGCTCTTATTTTGCCAAGTCAGATAAATCAATGTTATGTAGTCTCTTCTTGGAAGACAAATTCTCTTTTTCCTGATCCTCCACCTAATGTCAGTTCCTCCTGTTTGGATGATCAAAAAACTCCAGGAATCAGTGCAAGGTCTGAGCATACCTCCAAGAAAGGCACGAAGACTGCCTCATTGCTGTTGGAAGTACCTTGCTTGATACGTCCCTCTTGAACAACTGAATTTTGCTTAAAAGACGTTGCTTTTTCAAAAGTAATTAGTATGCAGGGGTCTTTTTTTGCATTATGTCCAACTGAATAAGCAGAAGTTTGGGCTATAAATCCTGAATTACAAGGCTTTACATTGCTGTTTTCATTATGCCACTTGCCAAGGCCATGAGTTTCTTACTTCCTATCCAATATTGCAGACTTTCTCTGTAATGGAAGTGCTTCCCACATCTCTCTCCGTAGCAGATAGCATCAGAGCACACCCGCTTTTCTGCGGGAGGTTATATTCAATAAATGTGGTTCCCCAAAGCGTCTCCAAACTGCTCTTTTACACTAACCTCTTTCAGGTCTTACAGACTCTCTTTTGACAATACCTATTCTCGTCTCCTTTTTAGACAGTTTTGATGTGATTTCCATTTACTATTTAAATCTGTCTTCTTCTTAACTGAAGACATCCCATGTGGCACCCTTTCAAAGTCTTTACTGAACTCTGGACATAAAAGATCAGCTTAATTTCCTTTATCTATAAAATATTTCACTTTTTTCTTGCTGAGATAAGAATAGTAGACGCTTAAATTTCCTAGAAAATCAGTTTTCCTATTGTTAAAGCTAGAAGTCACCTTTGATATAGTGCAGTCAAACAGTTCTAGTCCCACCTTGATAAAGGTTTCTAAAATCCATGCTAGCAGATTTGCAGAATCATGTGCCAGTTCCTTTTGCATTCAGGGATGGAGAAGGTCCGTTCTTCATTCTTTCCCTCTCCAGCTCTAATAGTTGCCTACACCTTGCTTCACCTCCACCTCATACTGTACCTCCACTGAATCTCAAAATGATTGAGTTTGGAAGGGACCTCTGGAAATCATCTCGACCGAGCCCCCTGCACAGAAGAGGGTCATCTAGAGCAGGTTGCTCAAGGCATTGTCCATTAGGGTTTTGAATATCTTCAGGTATGGCAGCTCCCTCATTTGTTCCTGTGTACAGCATCACCATTTTTAAAGGAAAACTCAGACAATTTCCTTGATTTTTTATGCCGTATTCAGAGCACCGTTTTTTCTCTAAACTATACTCAATGAGTAATGGTTGCATTTCTTATTCCTACATTGTCTTTTTATTGGCATAGCTGAAAACCTCTCTGCTCTCTATTTTAAGACCTCTCATCATGGACCAGAGCAAACCCTTCCTGACAATGCACACTTAATCCCAAAAGCCTGCTAGTCTCCTCGATAGAGCTTTCTTGTCTACTCAGTCTACCTTATTGTTGTTGCGTTTTTAATCTTTCTTGTTATTTCAAGATTCCCTTCTTATTTCTATTTTCTTCTGCAGGAATTTTGATCTGGTTTCATGTTCCTTTTCCATGAGATCCAGATTTTTCACATTCACAAAGTTCCAGCGTTCCCCTGTTGTTTCTTATCTTCGCAGAGCACTCACTGTGGTCAGTCCAAAACTGTACAAAGGTCTGTGTGCTAATGAAGGACCTGGAGAACAAAATGGGAGACCTGGAACTATGAGTTCAGGATATGAAATCACACATTAAAATGATAAAAGAAGCTTGGTAGAAAAAAATAGGAAAGTCCATTCCTAAGAAAGGACAGAAATAAAGCAAAAAGGGAAATATTTATAATATACATTCATAATGTGATAGACTGGAAAGAAAGAAATTTTGATTATTTTTTTTTGCCAAAGTAGCTTCATAGGAAGCACAGAAGGAGAGGCAGAGCCAGGAGTTCTCCGTAGACAGTGAAGTGTAGACTTGGGTGAGGACAACAAACTCTACAGGATTATAAGACAGAGAAAGCCTACAGAGTCATGCTGTTATGGAAGGATTTAGCTTCATCTCTCTCCATTTACCTACTTAGCTCTATGTTCAGAAAACTCCTTGCTAGGTGTGATAGCCTAAAGGTTTAATCACTAAAATGTCATTAAGTATGTTCACTACTTGCAAGAAAATGCTATACACAGATAGCCAAGATAGAGTTGAAAGAGGTGAGGAAAACTTTGTTGAGAAGGTTTTTCCCTCTTTCCTTGTCACGTCTAATGTATGTCTTGCAGGCATATACTGATTTAGGACTGCATAGTTCAATCATATGTGAATTATCCTAAAAGACAATAATGCTATTATATTCTAGCAATACATTGCTTTCAAGAGACCTCTTTACATCCCTGTTTCAATCCTAACTTGGAAATCGTTCTACTTGCTAAACATAAATTCCCAGCCCTGCACAGCCACAAGCCCTTTGTTTAGAAGATAAAGGAATGAATCACTTTAGAAATGCTCAAGCGGTTTACAATATGCAATGAAAAATAGACATTGTGTTTAAAATAGATGCCTGTACAGTGTATTTTTTTTATAAAATCGTGTTTTGCAACTCATGTCCCATAGAGGACAGCAAGCTGACAGCAACAGAAACATGAATCCAGGGTGAGTCAGGGTCAGTTTAGTTTCAGTACGTGGATCACTCCAGCTCCTCTGAGAATGGTGCTGCTCAGGAACTTATGCTCCAAGAAAACCCCCCAACCTTGTGAGTGAGCGAGCAAGTGTGTGTGTGTGTGTGTATGTGCGTGTCCGTCCTCATCCCCAGGACATAACAACTAATTTTTTGTCCATTGGCTCATTTGTTTATAGCACGTCCTGGATGGCTCTATCACATGTCTTCCTGACTCAAGGCCACCGGGTTGTGAGGGTAAGTCCCCTCCCTGCAGGCTGAATTCTTCCCTCTGGAGCACAGGGAGGTTCATGGTGGGGTTAGGAGAGACATGAGCCTGGCGTCAGGTCACCATGACACAGCATCAGACAATACAGACCTCATCTTGTGCTATGAATCCCTGTCAAAAGCATCTCCAGCCCCTGAGATTTATCGTTGGGGTAGTTAGTTCCTCAGGTTGTGAAGACAGGAGATAACACGCAGATCTTGGTATGCTTTATTCATTTTTTTCTCTCTCCTATTCCCTCCCTGTTAGTGTGCTACCTGAGCACGAGAAAAAGGTTAAAAACATGAATCCTAAGTTTTTAGAAGCCTTGGAAGTTGGAGATAGTTCAGTGTGCAGCCTGGATCGTGGCAGAGCTGCCTTCAGTGTCTTGTCCATGAACTTTGTGTGTGGTCAGTGGATTTTTCCACCTAGATGAACTGCCTAAGTTGAGAGCTAAATACGAGATTTTCAACAACTCTTCTGAGTTGTCGAAAAGTGAGATGACTAGGCAGGATGGTTGGCTAGATTCTTCATGTGATCAGTGGAGAGGGGCTGAGTGGCTGAGTGGCTCCAAAGATAGACTTGGATATATGGAGGTGTAAATCACACCTTGGTGCTCACCACAGTTACACAGGGGTGTAAGTTACATGTTGTTCTTTCCCCATGGAGAACTGATTTGGAATAGGCTACCAATGTAATCACTTCTGGTAGTGTCTCAGAGGTGGGGGGAATCCATCTGGGTCTTAGAAGCCAGCATCAGGGTACAGTCCCAAGACTCCTGGACGACCTCCAGGAGCAAAGTGGTGAGTCCCCATGGCACACTGCTCAGCTGTGGTGTTTCCAGTCTTCTTGCTATGACAGAGTCATCTCTGATGCAACAGGAAGAACAAAAACCTCAGCATCCTCCCGGCACTGAGCAAGAAGAGGTTATATACTTTTAAGGACAAACTGGCTCTAAAAGTTCTGTAAGAGCTCAAAGATACTACTGAATCAGTCTGCCACAGCAAGCCATGCAGGTTTCCTATGGCCTGATATAAGCTCTGCATGACAGTCCAAGGGAACACCTTCACATCGTCACTTAAGGCTGCAAAAAGTCTCCTAGATTGATCTTCAGAGGGACTAGTATTTAATAATCAAGCTTCACTTCTGGTTTCAGTGCAGCAACTGCCCAAAGCTGTTGGAGATTAACAGTAATCTACAATTACATTGATCATCCTGTGCTCTTATTCTGGCACGTTGAGAGCAAGTATAACTTTGAAGGCTGCCCCCAATAAAGGCATGCTTTACCTTGTCGTTTTCCTGCAGAACTAGCTCTTAGACTGTCCCATCTCGACATGCACTTAGCGCATGGTTGAGACGATACCTTCAGCCCAGGTGATTCTAGGGAGCAAAGTTTTTAATCAAAATGACCAGATCAACCAATTTCAGTAATACCACAAATCTCTGTGCTTAAGGCTTGCAACACTAGTGAATCTCTGCAGTGGCAGCCAGGTGAGGTGTGTGTCTTGCTACTTATATGCACACAGAGTCCTACCACGTTGGAGGCAATTGCATGCTCTGTAATTTATGCTCAGGCAAAGTCTAGAATAAATGCTTAAGAACATTTAGAGGGAAAGACTAAAATGGTCTCGTGGAGTGCGTCATACGGGAAAGTCTTTTTCAAATTCTGTTCATTGTGGATTGCAAAGTCTTGGAGTGAGAAACTCACCCTGTTTGTTTGGCATTTCTTCTTATCATGCCAATTTAAATGGAGTCACCGTAGTCCTCTCTGAATATTCATCCAGCCCCTGGAAACTGCCAAGCACAGCAGAAAATGTGAGACATTATAGAAAGAAAAATAACCATGAAAAGAGAGCTTTCTGATATCCCCAAATGACACAAGACAAATCATGTTTATGAACTGAACTAGGGAGGTGAAGGAGGGAGGGAACAGCTCCATTTGCTGGACCTAAAACCCAGGCTGAATCCTGAAGAAACCCCTTTTGAGTTATGAAAACACTGAGTAGACATTTATTCTGGTGGTGTTTCTTCCTCCACCCTCTCCATTTTCACATGCTCTGGTATTACTGCAGTCTTCTAGGATCAGACACAGAGTCACCACATCTCCGGAGAGCACTTCGCTTTCCATTTGTCTTGAGCCAGCCATTATGGATTGTGAGTTTTGGAACCTGAGATCTTGCCTAAAGGGCTCTGAATAAGTGCCACGCTGAACCCTTTTGCCTAATAACATTTTTGCTTTGTTGTAACTAGACATGATGGAACCAGCCTTCCACAGTCTGGACCATTTTGGTCATGTCTACACAGCACAAGGAAGCAGTGCACCTAAGTCCCCAAGACAGCACCAAGCCTAGCTGGTATGTCCAGACTGCTGCAGATTTACTCTTGTTCCAAAGGGCTTATTGGTGCTCTGTGCCACATATGCCACATGCAGACCTTACTCTAGCTCCTGTTGCAAAAGGAGAAGTCTCTCAGCTATGTAGAGATGCCTTTGTTCTTCCTCTCCCTGAGGACCACAACTAGCCTGAGAGGTCATTTGAGCAAAACCAGAAGTCCTGCCTTCTTCTAGCTTCATGCAGTTATTATCCCTGCTGTTGATAGAGTAACAAAAGTGGTTTAGCTGTTTTGCAGACTTACAGCCAGAAAAGACTGTCCCTGCTGCAGGGAAGGAACAGCCTGATGACCCAACATAAAGAGGAACCACAGGGAGTGGGCTGGAAAATTACACACAGACTTGGTGGTGATGCTTCACACATGCCTGCCTAGTTAAAATACTATATCTTCAAAGTAATTGTTCTGGACACGTTTGTGGTATTCCTTCTATGGTTGGGAAATGCTCCTTCAGAAGGCAAAAGTATATGTGCTGGGGTAACAGCCACTAACTTCTGACTCAACTTTCTTAGAGGAAACTATTATTTTTTCCCAGCAAACTGGGGTCTGTATGAATTTTTTTTTTTTTCCTGAACCAGCAGGCCGGTGCTGTCAGCATTTTCTTTGAACAGCAGAACAGCGCAGGGAACATTTGATTTTCCTAGTTTTTTCCAGCTTTGCTGACCAGATACAATCCTTATCCCTTTTGAATGCTGTTTTTTTATAACCACATTGCAAGTAAGTCTCAGTGTAGCAATATTGTCAAATGAATGGCAAAAAAAGAAATTGAGATATTTCAGGTGTCCTGAAATAGGTTCATACATTCAGAAAGAGAGAAATGTGACCTTCCTGTATCATCTCTGTATCTTTGTACAGCTGAAATAGAAAAGTATACTGTACACCAATTGTTTTAAGAATTTTTGCTATGGCAACATCTTAAACCCCTTCTTCCCCACTTTCTCACATTGTAGATATTGACACAGAAGCTCCTTGTCAGAGTTGTTACCTCTCTCCTCTTCCAAATCAGCATCACACAACAGTGGTGCTATGAAGTGGTGAGTGATGAGGAGCAGCGAGACCCAAATAAACCATCCCTCTTTTTGCTGTGTAGTCCTAGAGCTTTTTTTTTTTTTCTTCTGGAAACACAGAGTTGCTTGTTCATCTTGCCTGTAGAAGAGGTCAGCCTGAGCTCAAGACAAAGCTGACATCAATATTGAGGGCATGGTGCCTCACAGACTTGCAGTTGGGAGTGGGAAAAGCAACTGTAATATTTCAAAACGAAGATCTGTTCCTACCCATCCTTCAAGTGCAAACACAAAAGACATGCTGTGGTGGAGCATGCCAACCAAATGTCCTGTTTTATAACTACCACTGAAGTAAGAAGCCTGCAGGCCTGGGCACTGGAGTGTGAGCAGCCAGGCTGTTTAATTGTTTGTGCATTCCCTGAAGTAGTTTTTGGTATAGCAATGTCCAACCTTGGGTCAGGAGTTAGCTCAAACCAGCTCCAGCAGGCGGTGGGAACGGGGCCATGCTGTCGTTAAGAGAAATGAATTGAAAGTGCAACATGATGGATGCAACCCACCATGTCTCCCTTGCCTTCATGGCTTGTGAATGCTCTGTTGACCGTTTTATTTATGAGGAAAGGTGTAGCCTCTCTGTTTCAAGGCCTCCTTTGAAGCTGCCAGGCTTTTCTTGGTCCAGCTTGTGGATAAGGACTTTTCTTTTGGTGACAAGGTGAAGGAAATGGTTCATCTGGTGGAGGTAAGGAGTTTCACCCTTGAAAACAACAACATTTTGAGAATAAAACACCTTTGGAAACAACACTACCTTTGTTCACCTTGAGAACAGACATCGGTGCTGTTAAAAACGTATCGGTGATCCCAGGCTGTTTCCAGATGAGGTATCTGCAGCAGAGAGAGGGTAATATTAATGCTACTGCACAAGGTAGAGGTGAAAACCCTCCGGCAAGGTGACCATGGTTCTGTGGTGCAGAGGTCTGGTGAGCCACATCCAAAATGATGGAATCCAAATGGAGTCACCCCCAAAAAGGGGTATTAGGGTGCTAGAAAATGGCTCATTGGTATTGCCACAGCTGGAGAAAAAGGGTTGCTCTTCCAGCCTAGCCAAATTACTCTTTATAAATAAATTAAGGGGTAAATAGCAAGGAAGGAAAAGACCTGTTTATGCTGGGGGAGATGTTGTGCATAAGAACAGGTGGGAGTAACTCAGCGTGAGTCAACGTGGGCTGGAAGGGAGCAGCAGAAACCAGTGGAGGTCTGCAGCAGCCCCAGTGCAGCGAGGAAGGAGAGCCACGAGCCTCAGCAGGTGAAAGAGCAGCATCCGACGGGTTCCCTGTGGCAGCAGATGTTTGCAGAGCGAGGGATCGGCTCTGATTCAGGAGAGGCTGCCGGCCCTTAAACTCCTCACTCAGGACTTCTGCGCCTTGGTTTATTACTGTAACTTCGTCAGCCACCTCGCATGCGGGTTACATTTATAGGTGTAAAAGGAACATGCTGCTAAAGCCAATCAGAAGCTTTTTATTAATCAAGAGAGCTTCTAACAAACTGACCAGTTTTGAGAAAAAATATTCCATTTGTCCACTCTAATTGAAAATACGGGGCATTTCCTCTAAAAGCAACTAAGAATCAAATACTGTTCTCTCCTTTCTTTCTCCACCCCCTACTACTACGCTGAAAAATATTTTACTTGGAGTCACAATTTTTCTGTAGGAGCCCACATCTTTTTTCCATTTGGTACAAAAGTGAAAGAGATCGATTAAAGCATGAAACACTAGTAATAAAAAAACTCCAGCTTGTTTTCAGAGGGCAGTAACAATTTCCCAGCCAAGCCTGCTAGAGATAGAAAGACAAAGATTTGCGATGCAGCACGTGCTACCTGTAAATTTACCTTGATAAAGGAATTTTGTGCTGCCTCCCCTCCCATACCGACCCCACAGGCTGCTGAAGAACTCCAGGCAATCAGTGGGAGAGGCACTCGAGGATGTGTGCCAGGTTGAAACGATGACCCTGAATTTTGAGAAATCTCTCCCCGCTTCACCTTTCCTGACTGCAAAGCGCAGCTGATCACGTCTAGCGGCTGAGCTCGCAGGAGTGTCGGCAGAGTTAAGACAATGTGCGTAAAAGACTTTGACCGCGAATAAGTGCTTATTACTATTAGATAAACATTCTGAAAAGTTCATTCATATAAACATCTGCATTGTTACTTAGGAAATTCCTTTGAACTGAATAGTATTTAGCCATTCAATATGACAAACATTGTCATGTCGAATGACCTCTTTTTGCCCCCGGAAAGTAATCAGACCCTGCGAAGGAGCACTCCCCAAACCCCAGCTCTTAAGTGAGGCCCAGGCATCACTGGGACTAGGCTTTATTTCCCCGGGGCTCAGACTTTCTGCCCTACAGAGAAGGAAACTGAGGCACCAAGCAGCTGTAGTGAGCGACATAGTCAAGGATCAGGCTGCATTCTTCCCAGCCTGAACACACATCCAGTGTCCAGTAACTAAAACTGGTTTAGGTAGCATCTCCGAGAAGCTTATCTGTTTGTTAAAAATCAAAACTTTTCCTTGGCTGCCATTTGGCTGATGGCTTCTCTCCAGTTGTGGAGTTTAATTGAAAGGCTGCTTAAAACAATTTAAATAAATACATGTATAAAGTAAGTCCCCCAAGTTCTTTTCTCTACTACCCTCCAGACGCCCCTGATGAGTGGAAGCTTTACAGCTCACACACTGGATGTTGTTGCCCATGTGAGTTTTCCTTTGTTTGGGTTATTCTGATTATCGTTTACTTTTACTCGTGGATTTCTTCCTGTTAGGAGCATGTGTCATTTCCTGATCTGCTTTTCTGACCTAATCCAGGGACACCATGCCCCTCTTATTATTGCAGCAGGGTAGCACAGTTCACTGTAAAAAAGGATGCTGATCTGCCTTTGGCTGCTCATAACAGTGATGGCCAGAGCTCTGTAAAGAATCGCTTGTTTCAGGATGATCTAGAAGATTTCAGGCAAACCTGGAATATGGCATCTTCTGAATACGGCACCAAAATAGTTTAACAAACCCGAGCAATAAATCATGTAAGTTATCTTGTACTGTAAGTCTCCAATAGGATTGGTTATGCCAGCTCATGAGCTCTTACAAAAGGCTTTCACAATTTAGTTGAGGCAGCAGGAAAAAAACAGCGGTTTCTAGGAATACATTCTAGAAAGCTCCGACAGGGATGCTTTAAGGCGAGTTGAGATTGGGGCTGTGTGTGCCGAGGACTAGATCTCTGGATTCCAACCTGTGGGGGCCATGGACGCCTGGGGCTGGTGGTTTATTTCTAAGGCGGCTGTGAAGTGGACTTTGGTCTGAGAGGAACAAGTTTGTCTGTGCTACTCAGACATCTTCACGTGCAAAACTCCCGCAGGGAGTCACACCTCCACTGGAACATCTTTGGGGATCCACAAGGTGAAAAAAAGATTGAAAAGCCCTGGAAGAGGCAACCTCCGCCAGTCCTGTTAGCCCAGGCTTTTCATTACCCTTAGCCTAACACAAACCTCACCGAGATGCTTCATGTGCTAAAGATCTTCACAGCGGAGACTAGAAGTCCTGAACCAGCGGAGGGAAGACCCCCGCACTCACCCCCAGGTTTGTGATGTGTAGCTGATAACTTCTGATTCCCTGCAGTAGAGGGCAGCAATGACACACACACAATAGCCACTTAATTACAACTGGCTTTGGAAAAAATACGTTATGTGCAATGTGCCTAAAAAAAAAAAAAAGCGAAAAAAATGAAATGAAAGAAAAAAAAAACCTAGCTCCACTATAATAAGATCTAAGGCCAGGGCTTTCCTTTATTTTTGCAGTGACTGATTTCATTAACATCCAAAATAGTGGGAGGAGAGCAAGAAGGGAGACTGCGAGGAAAGGGGATATGGCACTTCAGTTATTGCAACGGCGCAAGTACCCACAGCCATGAATTGCAACAAGAATTCTGGTGACCTTCTTGCTTCCCTGGAGGGCTTCAAATTAAATACAGCCCAGGGAAAGATTTACTAGCTTGGATGAAATCAGAAGTAAACCACCTCCTCGCCACCAAGTCCGTGGCTTCAGAGAAGCTGGATTATATTTAGGCTCTCCGTCCCAACGCTCCTGGCAAAACGGTGGTCTCAGGAAAGAAGGCAGCCTTAGGAATCCGGCCACAGAGCCTACAGCTACTCACGTATATTGCCCGGGAAGGCATAATGCTGTTGGCATCCAGGCAGGGCTTTGGAGTTAATTCTTGACAGCACAGAAAGCTGGCCTGTAGGTACCAGTGCAAAGTGCTGAATGCACCGGTATAAATGACTGTGTGGAACGCAAGGCAATAGGAAACCAAGGTGGGAATGCAACTACACCTTTTCCCATGGGAAATGCATGGTGATGGGAAGGGGGAGGGGGGAGGCCGGAGATGATACTCTTTTGGATTCTTATAGTTTAGAGATACTGCCAGGACAGTCTTCCATGTGGACATTCTTCTCTGGGCCATTTGATAGCCTTTCCTCATCCCTTTTTACCCCATTTTTGGGACAGGAAAGAATACTTGTGAGATGCTGTCACGGTGGTGATGATCTGTTCAGCTCTGCGCTGCTCTCTGGAGTGACATCAGGCAGCCTGGACAAATGGGTCAGTGCTGGTTTAGCTCCACTTGGATTCAAGGGCTGCTGAAGAAGATGACATTTTCTTCTCGCAGACAGCCTGGAGACAGCTGTAAAGCAGAGACCAGGCCGCTCATGTTGTGCAAGGGCCACCACCACCCTGTGACTGCTCCTGGCACATGAGAAGTGCAGCGTGGAAGGGGAACAGTACGGGGTCACTTCCAGCAGCTCCTGGGAATACACACGTCTGAAATTGGGGTATCAGTGCCAGGGAAATGTCCGAGCTCTGTCCTAGGGACTGAAGGATATGGCAGTAGGGAAGGAGTTCAAAGTGGGATGCTGAGGTTTAGCTGAGAAAGCATGGGATGTTGGGCAAGGCCAGTAAAGAGTGAGATCACAATGTACCAGCTCTCAAAGAGCCTGTGGGTTTTTTTTGTCACATAAGTCTTCTCTCCAAGTCACGTGCCTGTGAGCCATCAGATGCATGTTGCAGCTGGCCAAACACCAGCCAAAAGCAAATTTTTTACCTGTTACTCCTGCAGCACAGGTCCTGCCAGGTGCTCCTCTTTCCTTGCTTTGCAATTCCTTCTGCCCGTAGCTGAGATCTGAAGGGGCGAAGGGAAGAGGATAACGGAAACACATCCCAGTGGTGAACCCTGTGGTCCTTCCTCTGCCTGCAGATGTGCAACTAGAGAATAGGTTCAGTGCCCTGGTAGCAGGCAAGGGGCTGGAAGCGCTGCCCAAAATAGCATCTGAGCTGGTAGCTTGAGCCACACAGGAGCACACGGGGGAAGCGACAGTGGTGGGACTCTGCTGCAGGGGATGGAGGGCCCAACCTGCCCTGTTGTCTAGGGAGGTTAGCTTATTGCCAGGGCTTCAGCCTGGGACTTCGCAGGGAGACTGCTGAGGCTTGTCTGGCTCTTGGACTGTTACTCCCTGATGCTTTTCCACATAGGCAACAACAATATGGTCATGGAGGCGTGATGCAGATCAAGTTGGACTACCCAGCTCCATGGGTGATGGTCAAGGGCATGGGAGCCAGGTGAAGAGGAAGGGCTTAAGGAGTGGAAAGATCATATGGATGTGAGCAACCTGATCTACGTGGTCCTGCCTGAGCAGGAGGATTGGACAAGATAACTTCCAGGCGTCCCTCCGAAGTCAGCTATTCAGTGTTTCTGTGTGAATCTGTAAGACCTGACTTCTCTAAAGTTGTTCAGTTGTCCCCTCCTAGCAGGAGTCCCAGGTCAGAGGACTTTCAGTTCCTGACTGCTGCATTCAGGAGAAATCTCTTCATCTATCTTTTCTGTGGTGAAGAAGAGAACAAGAGGAGCTCACCTATCTCACAAGTTCCCTAGGTCTGAGCCGGGGAGTAGGCATTGTGCTGGCATGGAGATTGGTGGTGGAAATGGTCTGGGCTGGAGGAAGCTGGCACTAACCCTAATTTCTACTGTAGATGCAGGCTTAGGGTATGCTCTAGGTCCATGCTTTTCAGTCTCTTGCCATTTCGGGTTTCTATGAACCTTCCCACAGAAATGCCAACCAGTTGAGGATGTAGAAAACACAGCATCACTCTGACACGCCTTCTGGAGACAGGACAGGGCTGAATTGGCTTTTCTTAGTTGCTTTTCACAGATCAAGTAGGAAAAGTCCATGGATCACCACAGGTCTTTAAACTGCAGCTTGAAAACCAAATTCAAGTCAAATTCAAGCTCCATGATTAATTTCGCAGAATTAAATTCCCTTGTTTATCCTCTGCTTAAAGATACCTGAGGTAATCCTTATTCTTTCTTCAACCCTGGAATTGATAAAGGGGGACACCTTCAAATCCATTTCAGAACAAAAATGACTATTTCCATATCTCAACAACTTCCTTGGAACAGCATGGGCAGAAATACTGACTCATATTAAAACCAATATCAATGGAGACTACCTACCAGACTAGAGAGCATCTATGGAGGCTCTGGTAAGCTCAAAGTTTTGTGCAAATACATTTTATTTACCTCATGTTATTCGTGAGGACACTGAGTAGATCAAAATATATGGATAAAGTTGAAGTCAACATAGAAAGTATTTTGTGAGGGGCCACCTGACTATGGGGACAGAAAATACACTGGCACAGGCTTTTCTGTTATTATTGTCTTGTTGATTCTGAGACACAGCACTTCTCTAGCAGAAATTTCATCTGCCTACAGCTTTCTACACAGACAGATTTATAGAGCTTTCCTTCCCCCTTTCATTCTAGCCAACTGTTCTTCTAGCCAGAGCATCCATTTCTCCTCAATGTGTATACTTCATCTAATCACTAAGTCGTTCATGCCTTCACAATATTTATGTGTCATTCCACCTGTCCATTCCTCTTTGAATTAGTCAAATCTTAAAGAGTTTCAACTACTTCCTCAGCCTTAGGTATCCAGTTCCATAAAGAGTGCACTACAATTCTGTTTGAAATCAAGAAGAAAAAGAAGGAAATCTCGCCATGCGGAGAGCTGGCATCTAAACCATGCCCTATAAATGTATTCACGGGGGAAGTATTATGACCTTCAAAAAGGTTGCAAGACAATCTGACCTAATCTGGGGCTACCAAGCACAAGAATTTGAGGAGGTCTATCAATGTTGCTTTTTCACATACATGTTTTATTGTAATGTCAACACATTTCTGATCCCTTTCAAGATGAATGCATATTTTCCAGATTTGATTTCCTCTCTGCTTCTTTTGTGGCTTCTTAGTTCAACTGTGCAAGGAAAAGGAAAGTAAATTAAATTTAAGCAGCTCGAAGCTCTGCAAGGGATGGCGTGTGGGGTGTGTTGGCTCCCATTCGCATCTGGACAGGCGCCGCTGATTCATACATATGAACAAGGAGGTGACAATCATTTATTTCAGAAGCCCAGCCATTCATTTCAGAAGGCCCATGTCCCCCCTCCGGTTCCCCCACTGCCTCCCCCTCCCAGAATAATAATACATGGTTGAGGGAATCATATTCTCAGAGAAGAGGATCGGAAATGGTTCTGTTGTTCTTCGGCAAACTCTCAAATAAAATAAGAACTTTCTATTATTAACCCTCATTATGGTACGGAATTTTCCCACACTGAGCAGAGAAAATAGCTCAAGTAGGATTCAATTACAGAGAGTGTCACAGGAGGCCATGCAGCCCAACAGGTTAGGCACTGTGAAAGCTTGGTAAAACCAGCATCTATTCCTGACCACTCCAGTGATGACCTTCTTGATGGCCAACCCGCTAGCTAGGACAGCTCCCAGCTCCTAGACCTTTTGGGTCTGAAGGTACCTCCAAAGCACATGGCAGCTCTCTTGAGCATGTCCCGGCAATGTTTCTCTGCAGTTTTAACAAGCACATAAGGAGGCAGTTGAAAGTGAGGTTCTTGCCAAGATTCTCCTGAAGAGAGGTGACTTCCTTTCCCTTTCCTCCACCTGCAAGTGCATAAACGTAGACTGGACCTCTCTTGAGTAACATGACATACCTGGGTGTAGTGGGGGTAAGTGCTGACTAACCTTTTCAGAGATTTATGGATGGATGGATGAATGGATGGGTGGGTGGATGGAGGGATGGAAGGAAAGAAAGAAAGGTACATGCAGAGGTAAAAAGAGAGAAGAGGGAGACATTTCTGTGGGAGCCTCTTGTTAAAACATTGGCAGTGGTTCACTGAGTTTAGGACAGGAAGTGATGAATATTTCACTCAATGGAAACTACACAGGGGATTTGAGTTGCTACGAATATATTTGCCATACCTCCTACCAGTTCTCTAGACATAACAGGAAACTGAACGTTTTATGAATGTGCAAACCTACCTGCCTATAAATAATACAGAATAAATTAAGCACAGAGTTAAAAGGGGCAAAGCAGGTTGAAAATGTTACTGATCTCCGTCCAAAGCAATAAACCGTCATGCATTGTCTACTAGGATATTGCTTTCTCTCCTACCGTCTGTACCCCTCTGGATCATGATCATTCCTGGAGGTTATGCAAAGCACACGCCTGGCTGGAGGGCGGTTTGGAAACAGCTAGAGTTCTACAAATGGTGTCACCTGGACATCTTCATGACATATGAGAGGGGCAAATCCATTCCCAAGATCTCCGAGTGGGAGGAAAACCAACCAGCTTGGTTAAAGGACAGAGAGGACATCCAGCCTGGGGTGTTTGCCAGGAAAAGTAGGGATGCGGCTTCAGGTCAGGGGCTTTTCCTAATGCCAGGGAATGGCTTCAGACCTCATGGTCAGCTCTGGGTGAGGCAGGAGTGGGGAGCAGAGGTGCTTTGGGAAGAGGGTAGAGGCAGGTTGGATCACGTTTGCAGCAAGATTTCATGTATCAAGGCAACTAGGGCAAAGTCAGAGCTCCTGTTTCAGGGTGCCGGTGGTCTCTGGTGGGAACTGGAATATCCCACCTGCTGGCAGAGGGGTCCCAGACACTGTGGCAAACTGGTGAGATGAGACATTGCCTTAGGAGGATGTGAATTTATGCTGGACAACAGCGGTCATCTCCAGGCTGGGTCAGACAGAAGATACCAGATGGCACCTTTCTGTGGCCTGCGGGAAGGAACAAGACAAGCAGAAGCCCGAGGCCAGCAGGCTTTTCTCAGAAATATTGAGTACACCAAGAGGTCCCATAATACGTTGGAGTCATGCAGCATGCTGCTGGGACATGCTGCCAGGACCACAGGGGCTTTCTGCTTGCCTGTAGCACGAGTTTCAGTAGCTCTCTGCCTGTAAGTCATCCAAAACCAGCTGGGCATTTTGCTGTACCCTCATGAAGTGGGCAAACACAAGAATCAAAGATGCCACGCTTCTTTTCCTTTTAGAAAGATGTCTCCTTGAAATTTATGGATTAGCGGTACTTAAACCCAAGGTCATGGATTTAGGGATAGTTACTATTAGGGAAGAAAATGCTCCCTTTGCTCATGGAGCCTAATTCCTCTCAACTGCAATTCTCCTTCTTCCTTTAGTGGGTTATGGAGCTCCACGATGCTTTGTCTTCTAAGTAAGTATATAGTGTTAGGGCAGGTCGCTTGACAACAACTTTGTTCATACTGGTCTTGGTTGCCTTGGAGAGGTGGATAACATCTGTCTCTCTCTCCTCCAGGTTCTAAAGTGCTTTGGAAATCTCCTGAGCAAAAGGAAAAGTCTGAATTCCTTTCAAAACAGTGACTGAGCTCAAATCACTTCCTATTCATCCACTTTGTAGGGTCTGCTTCTTCTGCAAAACCCTTTCCTAGAGGAACAAAAGAAAAAAAGCATGCACGCACACACACCCCTTGCCAGATTTTCACCTCAGAGGTGGATAAAAAAGTACTGGTCCTAGGTAGTTTCCAAACAGCAAAAGTATTTTCACTGTGGTTCTGATTTTGGAAATACTGAAGGGTGCGTTTGACCTTTCCCTTTAGACATAACCTCACTAAAATGAACAGTTTAAGCCTGAAGTTGCAGGTTCTCAAGAGCAGGGTCAGTATCTTGCCAAATTTTTGCAAGGCAGCACAACTCCTCTGCATGCTGCCTTCCCCCCCCCTTCCCAAGCAGGGACACTCACCAAAGACTCAGTTAGAGAGTGAGTTCTGTAATTATCCTAGGAGACTTCTAAATTAGCAAAGCAGGTAGTGAGACTGTGAAGTGGAAATAAGGCTCTGATACTACTTTCATTGATAAAAGATCATGAGTTTAAAGGCTTAAGTCTGGTTATACTGGATAAGACCAATCGCTCATCTATCCCAGCATTCTGCCTGTGACTAACCCACAGCACGTGCCAAGGAAAGAGCCTACGAGGGGGATTGTACTGATAATTACTTGAAATACCCTCTGGTGCACCTCTGAATTCCTTTCAGCAGAAACCCTACATCCAGACAGCTTGCAGAATTGGGAGGCAACTGGATGGTCCTGGGCAAGGTCCCTGCCCAGGGGGCCCTGTGGTGCTGGCAGAGGATGACCTGGCCATCGCTGATGGCTGAGGAGCAAGACCATAACTCCCAGCAGATGCAGCAGCCGCCCCTGCGCTTGAACGACCAGCCAAGAACTCATTCATCCTCTTGACATGGTTAGTCCTGGGCCTCTGAGACGTGCTGGCTGCCACAAGGTCTTGGTATCATATGAATAAGTACTACAAAACCTTCCAGAGATGTTCAAGAACTGGAGCACCTAGAGCCCTAGCCATCGCTAGATCTCGGGGGCAATTCCTAGATATTCTGGCAACTGCATCTCAGTGGTGACATGTGATCTGCCCCTCTTCTGTTCTTTTAATGACACACGGGGTTTTTTTCCCTAAATCTAATGATGCTCATTAGCAGCCTGCCAGTAGCATCATGTGTTGCGAGCTTATACCAGGCATGAAAAGCAAAGGACAGCTTTAGATTGAGGAAATCTGTGTTCACTCAGAAGATTGTGAATCACCCACGTATAGCAGGGATGTTGGTCTGCTTAAAGTTAAGCATCTGCCTAACATCTTGGGTGGGTTTAAGTCACATTTCTGATGAACGGTTTATTTCATGAATTCCTCTCTCTCAATTGGCCGTTAACAAGGGGCACATATATTCAGATACAAATATAAATATATTTTAACATTTGTATAACTGAACATATATCCCCAAATATTCATTATTTAAAAGCATTTACTAATGTATTTTCAGATTAATTCCTGGTATTTGGATCACAGCCAATATTAATACTGGGCTGCCTTCAAGTTTAATAGTAGAATTATATTTAAAAATATATGTTCACTGAAGCTGTTTTGATGGGTTTTTAATGTCGAGATTTCTTTACAATTGCTTTAAAAATGACCTTTTGACCAAAGAGAAAATGCTAGAATAAATTTTTCCTTTCATTTTTGAGCAAAACTTTACAATGTTTAAAAGAGAAAAAGAAAAGCATCCCCCCCCCCAAATAAAATCTTTCAGTATATATATATTTCCTTGTTTTCAGCAAGAATTTTTAATTTGGATGTGTTGAAACACCACATTCCTTATTCAAAAGACTATTTTTTTAAACAGTTTTTGATGTGTGACATAGCTGTTATTTTACGAGAAACCTGAAACATTTTGCTGGAAATTTTTACTGGAGAAAAAAACAAAGTTCAGTTTTCAAGCTCTCACGCTCACACGCACAAATGGTATTTTTCATTCGTCCGTTCTGGTCTTCCCTCTGGATCTCCTGCTGAAAGCCAACGGTGTAGGGGCAAAGCGAATTAGCTGAACTAATAAAGGAATTCAGATAAACGCAGGAGGAAATGTTCCTTTTTATTATTCATCCGCTCCTCCTTGAGATAGTCCACGTTAACACTCAGGCTCTAACATTTTCAGAGCAGGCTATGAACATCATCCGGTTATGTGGATGAGAAAAATAAAGCTGGGGGAGATGAGATGCTCTCCTGTCAAAGACCATCACCTTCACAGCTTGGCCCAAATTCAAGAGCTGTCGTGAATTCAGCCCCGGGGACGGGGCTGGCTGGTGATGTTACTCCTATATCCTCCCCGTAAACTGCTCTGCTCAGACTCTTCCCATCGCAACGGTGCCTGCCAGTCCAATCGGACGGCGATGCTAAAAGGAAGAGGCGTTGGGGACGTCTCCCTGACGTGTGTTTAAGGAGATACATGAGCTGGGCTGTGGTCACTCCGGCGCTGGGAGCATGATGACAGTAAGGAAGGAATGTGTCCAGGAGAAAAGGCTGGTTGGCAAACAGATGGAGGTAGCCCACAGGTCCAAAATCTATCAACACTCAGCGAAAAAGATGTTACCACACGGGGCAAGGCTTTCTCTACCCCCCTTTGCCTCATCACCGCTCACATTCCTAACAAACAAGGTGCTATTGTTTTCCAGCCCTTGATTTACACTTCCTAAGGGTGCTGCTGCCTGGAATTAGATGTCAAGAAAACGTGGCTTCTATTCTTACTGTCCGCCCACAAATCACCCCTTGCTTTCTGAAAACACCTCTCCCCAAATACGATCCCCCCCAGCAGCCACACGGGGTGCTAATGTTTCTATTCCCTTTCTTCCATGCCCCCAAATACAGCTCTTCTGAGACACTTGATGGCTTTGGGTCTTTTATCAAAGATGTTAAATTTGATGTTTTCAGAGATGTTAAATTTGACTATAATAGTGGAGGACTATTTCAGAGCAAGAGTTGGGGGGGGGGCAGGGAATGACAGGGGAAAGAAGGAACAGAAAGACACAAATTTTGTTTTAAATTCTGAGCAAGTACCCCGTGCCCTGTGCTGGAAGGAAGACCCATCTTCTGCCTTACAGGGTGCAGCGAGTGGCAAGGACCCAAGGTCTGCATCTGCCATAACCACTGATAAGCCCTTGGGTGTGCCCTTGAGTCAACACTTCTCCTCTCCAGGTTTCATTTCTCCTCTCGACACAATGGGTAAATTACAGGTTTCCAGCTTCAAACTGTCTCTCCAACTTTGCTACACAAAATGATTTACACCATTGCAAAGCACTTAATTGTTTTTGTCCTGGATTGCCGCATCAGTCCGACACCCAAAATAACAATGGATTTATTTCAGTTGTTATTCTGATCCATCCTGGGCCTGGAAAGCCACGTTTTATTTCTAGTTTGCACAGATGCAAACAATAACTCAACAGGCACGATGCTGGTGAGTTAGGCTGTTTGGCTCATTGCTGTTGGCAGATCCTTTCAGCATTAAATGTGGTTCAAGAAAGACGTCTTCTGCCCAGAGAGCCAAAGGATCATGATTGGCAGGTAAGTGAATGAAGTCTGGAGATGGACTTCACTTCTTGCTGTGGACATTCTCTGTGAGCCCAGGGGGGGGGAATCGTGAAATCAGGGCAGCATTGCAAGAGACTGCAGAAAGCCCACCTAAGCAGCTGATGATTTCGGTTCCCAGGCCTAGAGAACGAGTGCCTGTAGGGGACAGGACAGCACAATCAAAGGGTGAGACTGATCCATCCAGCATGAAAGCCAGTGGTCATCTACACCAGCTGCCTGGACCACAGAGAAGGACCGCTGTAGGCGCTGTAGCAGAAAGGTGCTCAAAGGCAGCAGCTTTGTAGGTGTTTAAGGGTTCCCCCCACCACGCAGAGAGGAACCGTGGAGGAAAACAGCATGTTTCATTCATTATTCTACCTTTCCATCATTCTGCTGCCTTCAAAGGGAGCAATTATTATGAATTGCATTTGCAGTGCTCCTCAAGATTTAGTACCTGGTAGTTAGCCAAGTAATACTATCATTCTAAGTGCCGCTATTTTTTGTTATTATTATTTTATTTAGGCATTTTTTGTTTATTTATTTACTAACCCATTAATAGATATATAAATGTTTCATCCATTGTCCCTGTAGATTAAGGCCAGATGGGATGACCTTATCATAGCACAGATGATACTGGATCTTTTCCATATCTTTGTTTATCGTGTGTTTTGGAAATATATCAAACTTTAATGTAAAGACAGCAGCTTACAGAGAAGGAGGCATATCCCTTCAGAAGCAATTTTAAATGATTAATTATTCTCTCCATGAACAATCTCCCAAACCTTTTTGGATTCTGAACATAGCTGAAGTAACAGTATTTTTTTAAATGCAAATCCAAAACTCCCACTTGTTGACTTGCAACCTAGCAGAAGCAGAATCATTCATTTCTATGGAGAGATTCCTCTTTGTTGTTACTGGCATGTTAAACATGTTAAGTAGACACATTTTAGAAATATGCTTTTGATCAGAATAGTGATGATATAAGATAAACCTTTCTTACAGAGCAGTTGAGCTGGTTGGGACATGTCTTTTATCCCACGAATGTCATTAAAAGCAAAGAATTTTAGTTTTCATCAAAATATTTAGTTTATGTCAAAACTTCAAGTGTTTGAGAGGTTTTGGTGAAAAAAAGAAAAACAAACCGTTCCCATTTTTGGCAACAGAAAAATGTTAGGGGGAAGAAAACTAAAGCTTTCAGTAACAGTAAAAAAGGCAGCTTTTTGCATCTATAATTTTTCAATGCAATCTCAAAAAACTGTCAAAGTTTAATGTGTTGGTGGAAATTTTCGCTGCGATGAAAATCACTGCTTTGTCAAAACAAACGTCTGAAGAGAGCATTTGAACCAACTGCTTTCAGTCATTTGGAGCCTCTCGTGATCTGATCTGCTAAGTTTTCTGAGGCGGTTTCCACCTCATAATTGAAAGTTTCCAGAAAGAAACAAGGACTTGGCTGATTTGGGGTGCACGTACACACTTGAAAGGCATGCAGGTCCAAGTGCAAACTCTGCGCTGGCCTCTGTCTGTGGTTTAGGACAACTTATCCTCCAGTCTTTAACCAGAGATGATAGAACAGATAGAGAATGTAAAAAAAAAAAAAAATGAGTGTAGCTCAGCGAGGGATCAGGTGGGTTCACAGTTGATCTTTGGAGATGGAATTGACCACACCATGCCTGTATCGTGAGGGAAGGAGCCGTGGGAGGAGGACGGTAAGGAGGAAGGTTAAGGCATGGTCAGCAGTGGGAAAGGTCTATTTCTCTGTCTCCTGTATTGATATTGAAGCATAAATGGTGGCAGGGTAAACCCTTCTCTGTGTAAGGATGAGATTATACCAGGTGGGCGTCTGCGTGAGCATGCTGAGAGCATCTTTCTCTTTATTCCCTAGTTCTGTGTATTCCCTAATAACTCCCTTACTTACTAACCAATCTGACTTGCTAAGGAGGACGACATCTCAAAAACTTAGATGAGTTTATCAAATGTTGTGCAAATAGGCAGCCAGATGGAGGCGAAGTCCCCTTGAAGGAAGGGCTGCAGTGTAAACATGCCCCTTATTCGTCACCAGAGAGTCCACAGAGGATTTCACCCTCCAGGCATAAATCCATTGAAAACTGAGCTATAGGACTGTGTATTGCTTATAAATAATGACTCTTGTTACAGCAGTAATTTGAGCAGCGGGAAAGCGGAGGCATGCTATGACTGCACTTGTTCTCTGCAGAGAAGACATAAATCCACATCTTTTGGTCTGCGTAACAGCACAACACACAGCGAACGCTGGGAACGGCACCGGTTGTAAATCATGGCTGGCTTCCAACTGCTGTTGCTTTCGTGATCTTTGCTGAGCAGCTGTGTGTAACAGCATTGCCCCTCGAGGCCGGAGGTGCGAGGAATCAGGCCCCATTTAGGGGAGGAGGCAGGGAGGAAGGATGGTCTTCCCGTCGTGTCCTAGGTAGGACGCCAGCTCCTACATGGGAGCTTTTTGCAAAAATGTTCCCATGCCAGTATGAGTGGTCATTACCTTGCGACCCAATTTCCTTCAAATGAGTGTTACAGACAGTGGAAGTGCCCCAGTGCCCAGGAGATGCCTGCAGACAGCTGGCGGAGATAAGACTTAGAAAGCCACCGTGCCTTTCTGGAGTGGCAGCAGGAGGTCCCGCAGGATGCCCCGGGGTATCTAAAGTAACGCTCAATGTCTGTGTTTTGGGAATCAAGTCATATTTGCTTTACTCTGAGAGCTAAATGACCCCATCAGGCAATTTCTATGTATGCTTACAACTGTCCTTCACTGTGTGGAATCAAATTGCTTGGTCATCTTCAAAATAACGTAGGGTTTTGGCCAAGAGGAAGGGATTAAATTGTTCTCCCTACTAGGAACAGGTCAGAAGGTTGTGAGTGGGACTACTGTGAGGAGTGCTTAGGTTGGACATTAGGAAACACTAACAAGAAGAAGAGGAAGTGATGCAGTTCGCTGCCGGGCAAAGCTGTGAAGTCTCTCACTGGAGGATTTTAGGAAGGAGGCAGATTAGCCACACTTATCTGCCAGTGTGGGTCAGAAAGAGTCAATCCCACCTCAGGGCAAGGTACATGAACAAGATAACCCCCGAGGAGCCATCCGGGGCCTTTTTCTCTTTAGTTATTTGGGTTCATATTCCTTCCTGCAGAACCACCAACAGGTCAGGTTCCTTTGTGGCAGAACTAATGTAGACACTCAAGAGGTAATCACTACCCCAAAGGATTTACACGCTAGAAAGACACCCCTCTGAGGCACAGGAGGAAAAAGTGACAGAGCCAAAACCATAAAACAGGTCAAATGGCAGAAATAGGAATTAGCTTCAGGGCTGCTGTCCCCTAATCCACGGCCACCAGACTGCACTCTATCCTCTATTGTTAGTTTTGACTGTAGACCCTTGGTCTTTCACAGGCCATGCTGTTCTGCCCAGCAAAGGTGAAAGGCATTCCTAATGGGGCATAAATTTATTGCCAATTTAATTCTTCACTGCTGCAAATAACCCTTTGATATTGGAAAAGGAGCAAATTAATAGTGAGCCACATACAAGTACTTTAAGGGAAATAAAGGCAAGAAAGACTGAAGCTGGACAGAGTTCAATAGGAGCAATTAAGAACAGCTATTTGCAGGCAGGGTGACTGTGAGGTAAAGTCCCGCAGTGGGTCGTTGTGCAACCCTGGTTATTTCTCCTGAGCTGGCCTTGTGGAAACACTAGTTATTCTACTCGCACAGTAAAGACTTTCCAGTTCATGCCAGGGGCCTTTGCTGCAGCCACAGGTTCTTTTTATTTATGCAACTGCAACTGCTGTAAACATTTCTGGGTGCAATGGTTTACCTTGACGCTAAAATTTTCTGTGCAAAAACATGTTGACCTTTCCTGTTTTCAATTACCAGTTCGTGTTGTGTTGGGTATACATGTGTGCATGTTGTGGGCTCTTTATGTGTGCCATAACCTCTTTAGACTTCAATGAATGAACAAGCAATTCTCTGGAGTCTCCTCCAGTGCTCATGAGAGGAAGCAAACAGAGCAGCGTGGTAATTTTGAGAACATTCCTGGTTGCGTCCACATGCACGCTCTGCTCCTCTCACAGGCAGCTCTGTTTGTACTTATGTTCATACTTGAGGAGCAAACCACAGCCTCCAGTGAAGCAGGGAATGATGGTGAGAACAGGCAGTTCTTTGGGATCACTGCACATGACATTTGCTGGATTAAAACATGAGGTGAAGAGAACCTCCAGCCTTGCACATGCGTACGCCACCTGGGTTGCCATTAGAAATACTCTACTAGCCCCCTCTGGTAGAAGAACATCACCTCTGTGGTCCATGGCAGCTGCAGGAGCCCATGTCCCAGGAACTGCTACACCTCTGCTGATGTCACGTCACCTTTTTAGATTTCAGCTTTAACCTACAGCGTGAAGGTTGTGTAGGGAAGCATGCTCTACCATAGTGGGGCGCGTGAGGCAGAAATGTATGGATGATTTGGGTTTGGTATCCGTGCTTTGGAAACAAGGGAAGTGGCACACCCAGAAGGTCTGCTTCTGCAGTGCCACCATGGCGTTTGCTCTGAGATTGATGCATTCAGCTCTGATGTCCTGATTTGTCTGGTGTAGCAGACCAGATGTGAATATGGTATAATTCAGCCCAAAAATCAGAGGAAAGAGGAGTCCCTTGCTCAACCAGTACCACTAAGAAATGCAAAGATACTGTGAAATCTGTGGTTATAGACTCGTTTGTCCATGCCACAGCCACTGCTCCTCAAATGTTTTGGGCACAGGCCAATATACCTCCTGAGAAGTCCAGGATTAAGGTCCAGTGATATCAGACATATTGGGAAGGAACGGCAGGACCCTCCCCAATACAGGACAGAGGAGATTTCAGGGGAGGGCAGAGCAAACCTGGGCCGTGGCAGAGGCAGCTTGAGAGGTTTGCACCAACAGTCTGGCCGCGCTCCCTTCCCTCCTCCATCCCCTCCTGTGCCATGTCTGCCCGCTTAGCTTCCCGCTTTCGACTCCACTCCCGCTCAATGGCTTTCTTTTCTTTTCCTAAAGGAAAAAAAAAAAAAAGAAATAAAATCTTTCTTGGATCTTCTTCCATCCTTCTTAAGTAACAGTATTATAATAATGCCGCTAATAACAGGGCTCACTTCTGCACTGTTGCAACCAACATTGTACAACCTCATTAATACCTTTGACAAATTCTATCATAAAAGCAGTTCAGTGTTAATCTTTCCAGGTAGATAAACATCTATGTCTCTGGGGCGATAGGTGATTCCTCTTCATGTCTGGCTTTTAGCTGCTGCAGTAGTAGGCGGGAGTAACCATCACATAACAGCTGTCATCAGTATTTGGTGGAAAACGTCTAGAGGAACCTTGTGAAAATGGACCAAACTTCCCCTCTCCCTGCTAATCTCCTTGGGGATAAAAGGACGGAAAATCAGGCAATGGAACATTTATGGTTTAATTTCTATAGTTTGGAAGACATCCAGTTAGGAGAATGTGATACACAGCATTGTAAAAACAGAAGGTGAGCGAAGGAAAAAGAAAGAAGCAAGGCACTGTGTAATAAAAAAGACATGGTCGAAAAAAAAAAAGAAATATCAAGCAACCTGGCAGGATTTCAGCATAGCAGGTCTGCAGAATACAGCAATAATCAGCTGAAAGCAAGCAGTTTGGCATAGGAGGAAATCTACCAAGTGAAGTGCTAGGCAGGGATATGGTAATGAGGACTGATGTGGTAAAGCACTGGGAAAATCCATTCTTGAAGGGGCACAGGCAGCGATTTTCCTCAGGCTGACGTAGCTGACAGGGTACCAAAAGGTGATGCCAGAACACTGTAGGTCAGGGAGAAAAAAGAAGGTGGGAAGCAGTGTAAATGAGAAGCAACCAAATAAAAACACTCAGAGGAAGCCGAGGCTTCGAGGCAAAAGATAAGAGCAGCCAAAAAGCAATCTGAATTAATGGGTAAGCAGCATAAAAATGTGCTTTTACCGATGTATCAGAAGAAGAGGAGGGACAGGGCACAAGTGACTCAGCTGAAATACCATGTCCTTTTTATAACCTTCCATCAGCAAGCAAAAGAAGCAAACAAAAACAAGGAGAAGAAAAAAAAGAAAAATATGTTTGAACAATTGGGAATCAACCTGTAAAAATAGCTCTTGGTACAAAAGAAGTAGAGAAATACGTGGAAAATTGGATAAGAAGCAAACTGGTCAGTGTCAGGTGGTATGAAGCAGGGAATACTATATTACAAGTTAGTAAATTTTATCTACCACCCTGCAGAAAGAGGTTGAGAGCAGAAGACCTGGAAAAAGCGAAGGTTGTGCCAGACCTTCAAACAATCAAAAGAATTGCGCTCCTGGTAATTACCATTCTGGTAATGCAACCTCTGACTCAAGTACAATAATTAAATAAGTATGAAGGGGAAGGACTTGGGAGTGAGCCTGAAGGTGGAGCCTGAAAACTGAGGCTGAGGATCAAGAAAATCTTCCTGGAAATAAGAAATGTTAGCCTATGGAATAACCTATGGGAATATTTACATCTACATAGGATGTAGAGCAGAAATGCAAGGAAGAGGCCTGAATTAGCAAGGGGACAGCCGGGATGACTGCAGTACTTCTAGATAGCAAAGGTGCATTATTGGTATCTTGAAGGAATGCACACTTAGAAAATAAAAACATTGCAAATTGGAGTGCTGATCTATCTTCTCCAGACAATCCAGATAGCTCCTGCATTTTGAGGGCAATTTAAATAGTAATCTCTTTTTTTTTTTTTTTTTTTTTTTTTTTTTTTTTGTGCAACAAGCTTTCTAAAAGAAACGAGTCAGGAAAGTTTTATTGTATCCCTTCCTATTGATACCTGTCTCTCTGTCTTTCTATGCTCTGGTAGAAACTGCAAGGGTTGGTATCTCAAACTCTGTTCCCCGATGTCCTGCCCCACCTCAGCCACCTCTTTCTTCTAACGTGATGCTTCAGCACATGAGCTCAATGTTGATAGGGAAAGAAAGCTGAGAAACAGATCCCAGAGTGAGAAAAAACAGCAAATAAAAAGGGAAGTCCCAGGGGCATAGCAGTGGCTTACCTACAGGGGAGGGGATGGTACATCATGGGAGGGAAAATCTCAGAAACAAGCAGAGCTATGGAGGAAAAGGGAGTTCAGGAAGACAGAGAGGTAGCTGACGGCTGTCTTCGATGCTGGTCAGAGAGGAAGACAAAGCTGGTCCCTTGTGGTCAGCACTCAGGCCAGAAACTTTGCCTGTTCGTTGTCCAGGGTGCAACTCTCACATGCCAGACCCCGGGATGCTCCTCCGTAATGCAGGTACAACCCTGGCTCCAAAATGTCAGCAGCCTCACAAGGTAAAATGTGGAACAGGTCAGACACAATTGGCATCCGGAGCGATGCCAGAGATGGTCCAGCTGTGGGGAACTCATTAGGTGAAAAAGCCAGGCAGAAAAATTCCATTAAAAAAAAAAATAAAATCCTCCTTCTCCAAGAGGGAGATACTTTGTTCGAAGCTGTGCAGCCAGCCCTGGCAGTGAACTTGGCCGGAGAATGACATTCTCTTTCGATGGATGCATCAGTCACAGTTTTTGCCCATTCCTCAAGTTCCTTCTCCCTGCTAACCAGTGTCACTCCTGCCTTCTCCGGGCTGAGTCGCAGCAGGTTCCTTCTCATCCAGCTCCCTGCAGCGGCCTGGCCTGGGGAAAGCATGGGGATGGCTCTGTTTGGAGTGTTTTTTTAAGCATTGTTTATAGTTTACTCCTCCTGAGCACTTGTGTATTTTTGTTTCAGCCCACTCATATGCACAGCTAGCAAACACAGAGGCCAGGGCTCCATGCAGTCCCTTAGCACCCCAGGACTCCGCAACGTTATCCGAAAACTGCAGGAGATGACTTTTATTTGAAAAGAAAACAGCCATGTCAGGCTATTCCACACTCCCCTGCCCCAGCCTGAAAGTCCCCACTCTGTGTCCTCAGTCTTTCTTGGAGAGCAATTTTACATACCGAAGCTAAGATCGCTCTCAAAGATGCCAAAGGAATTTGGTTCCTCAGGTCCCAAGGAAATACTTTGAAATTAGGTGTACACAAATCTCCGATGGCTCTGAATATTTCCACTGATAACATTTTTTAACAGACTCTTCCTCTCCCAGCCCTGTAAGGGAAAGTATTGCTCTCCTAACAACCTGCCAGAAACAGTATGATGTTTGATATGTATTCAAGCTAAGATGCTTCTTTGTCCCAGCATATCCAGATAGCAGCAATCCCTTTCCTGCAGAGTCTAGTGGAAAGAGGTGCCAAGGTAATTGCCACTACCATCTTTTTACCACAAGGAAATGAGGCACAGAAAGAAATACAGGTTGCCAAAGCCATGCTAGAAGCATGCAGGATAGTTAAAGGTTAAATTGAGATTGCTCAAAGGCCACACAATGTCACCACTGTAATGTAGTTCCCTCCGTGTCCTGGGTCTTATGCCCTTCCTGGCCACAGGGCTTTGCTGGGCAAAGCGGCGAATAGGACTGTGGTCGTTTTGGTATGATCTCTTTTGGAGACCATACCACTCACGTGAACACCAGTCCCAAAGGGCCCTTCTTCGTGGAAGCCACTGCTTTTAGTAACTGTGGCCAACTCTCACCAGGAGCCGCAAGGCGTCTTGTAGGGAAGGAAGTCCCTCGGCACCCTTTGGCTGCCCCGGGGTCGTTGATAATGAGGGATGTGATGAAACCATATACAGACATTCACACATACATATACACATTCTATGCTCAGACCAATGGAGGAGGGAGCAGAAGGACTTTCAGGAGGAAGGTCACAACATGAAATGAAGTGAAGAAAAATTTGGATGTGCTCTCAGGAAAATAGTTGTAAGTGAATATGTGTTGAGCTGTGGAATGGTCTCCCAGTGGGAGTAGTGGAAGGGTGGAAGCCCCTTGACTTGAGTCATTTCGAAGTGGACAGGACAAAGCCCTTGAGACTACACAGTATGGAAAATCCTGCCATGTCTAGGGTCAGCGGATGGACCAAATGACCTAGTGTAATAGGTCTTTTCCATCCCTGATTCCAGTGAGTCTCTGAGAACCCTTAAGACTTAGTGGGAACCATGAAACCAAAGACCCATGAATATAGCTCACATACCAAGATGTTAATGTCATTGACAGACCTTTGGTCCCTTTGGCAGAGCTAACCAATGGACCTGGGATTCCCTCCAGCATCTTCTTTGGTGGCTTTAAGAGCTCTAAATGTAAGTCCTAATCCAGACATTTCTGCTATTGTGCTAGGGCAGATCAAACTGTAAAGTGTGAAGAGAAACAGTAATAAAAATTCCATACCTGTTTCATCTCGTATCTGAATGCAGAATGGTCTCCATGCCCACCTTCCTTACAGTGGAGACAAGTCAGTTTGGCTATCGTACATATTCATGGCATGCTTCGTGCAACAATAGCAGGATTTTAGTGCAACGGGTGCCGACAACAAACTTATTTTACCTTCTCTCCTACTGTTCTTTTTAGTGGAGACTTGGGTAAATTCCTTTGGAAACTGAAAAGTATTTAGTGGAGCAAAGGTGTGAAAATAGCTGAGGACTCAGTGTTGGAAAAGTACCGTTCATAACAGGATTTGTTTGTTGCTCTCATGAGGAAATCTAAGTGCCATAAGACTGAAACGACAAGTTGATACAGTTTTGATTTTACATCCCATCCACATAATGATAATTCCAGCAAGCACAAGGCTCCTTTATAGCAGGCAGAGACCAGCTATAAAGTAAGCCTGATCTGCTAAGATTAGAGTTTTTTAAGGTTTCTTGTTGTCGGCCATCTCATGTCAAGCTTAGTCAATATTTTCAAAAGTTTCTAGTGGTTTAGGTGTTGTAATTTTGGGGAGCCAAACTGCATAGAAAAGGCTCTAAGTTTTCATGTGTGTTTGAGATGAATCTTTTAAATTGAAGGGAACTGGGAATTTGTAATCAAAAGCACCTAAAAACTGCTGATCATTTCTGAATATCTTTGTCAGCCCTGCATATCACTTCCCAAAATAACTTTCCCTCAGAATGAACACAGTGGCAAAGAGCTTTGGGCACAGCCTGGCTGCTTGAGACATCTGCTTCTGCACGATTCACTCAGTTCAGAAAATGCGTCAAGATTGGCAGAGGAAGGAATAATTGCCCAGACAGAAATGAGCCCTGGATGTGTCAAAGTAACAGTCATATACAGAGTTTTAAAACACTCTCAGGATGGAATTTCTTAGCATGGTCCAAGGAGGTTAAACCCAGGATTAGAAGGATTACACTTTGTAATGGAAAGATGAGAAAAATATTTCAACACTACTAGGCAATAGAATATATTCTGACAGAAAGCGATGGGTGACCTGCTGCATGGTTTCTTTAAAAGCATGCTGTACAGGCCTGCATCGTTCATGGGAAATAACTGTCCCTAGTACTAGTTTTGGGCTGGCGTCAATGACAATGACCTGCCAAGCTTTGGAGCATGAGACATCAACAAAGTACACCATCGTTATCCTGCATTGGAGGTGATTAGCACTGCTCGTGGGATGGAGAAATGGGTCACTCTACTCAGTCATCTGAGTTTGCATGCTTTTTCAGAGCCAGTTATGTTGCTATTCACTGTTATTACATGAAAACTGTCTTTGTGGCCTTTCTGCAGCATGTTTTCCTCTCTTGAAATCCTGTTGTGAGGAAATACTTGCATAAAGTAGTTGCGTATAACCTAAGAGAGCAGTACCAAGTAGGTGAGGAGTTCAAAGGAATAGAAGGTCTTCCAAGCTCGGATGACACTAACCCGCTCCTTGAAAAATTTTACTGGAAAAAATGGCTACCAGAAGGATCATCTATTGCTCTTAATTCCGAGGAATTAAGCAAAGGAGTATCAAAAAGGTGGTATTTTAGGGTGGGAACCCTCTATGCACAAATTAAGTTTTCCAGAAAGTGGTGTAAATGATGCAATACAAACTTCTTTTCTCCGCTTGTACTAAATTTTTTTTGCCAGAATTAATTTGAGGGTCTTCCTTTTGGTGATACATAAACCAAAATCTCAGTGGCCACTCCCAGTTATCCAAGTTCTCCAAAGTCTCTCTTTCCTGAAGTAAAAGTAGGTGTGAGCTGGTTTCCAGGCCAAATTCTGATTCATATTCTGCCTACCCACACTTATTTTTACTGTAATTTTAAGTGGACACAGTTCTTCTGATTTATACAATCATCCTCATCCCTTCCGGTGCTAAACCGATGTTCGGTTAGGGTTGCAAACATTCCAGCTTAGAGGCAGCTGCATTTTAAAGTGGGGTGATGTAACCCTTATATTCAGTGGATATACTATGAGTTCAGAAACGAAGGCATGGAAAACACCATGTGCAGGAAACGTGTAGAGCTAACACGCAGGACTAAGCAACAATCACCTCTGAAAAGATCTATTCATCTTTCTCTTCGTCATGGGAAAAACCCAAAGGAGGCAACACTTGTTTGAATTTCTGTCTAGAAATTAAGTCAGGGAAAGGAGGTTTCTGTGAGGCTAACTTGAATATTCCGTCCTTAAGCTGTGTGCTAGCTGTAACAAGCTGAGGTTCCAGAAGCTGAGCTCAGCTGATGGTGAGGGACAAAAATCAAGAGAATAGACTCTGTTTTCTGGGAAACAGAGAAAGTTGGTTTTGAAAGAGCAAGTACTGATGGGAAAGAGCCATTTGATGGGATGGAGTGGGCAAGGTGGAAGCAGTGAGTCACAGAGGAGCAGGGACGTGAAGACAAGTAGGAGGAAAGACTGTCGTGCTCCGATAGGCTATGTTCCGGTCCTGGACCTTCTTGGATGGATTTGGGCAAGTCATCTGGAGTCTTATCTCTCAGCTGCTTGACCTTAACAAAAAGGATCAAAAGTGGTCACTATTGGAAACTCTCAAGAAATTCTGGGACTCAAGTTCCTCCTTTTAAACATGGCATACTGAGAAGCACTCCTAATTCTTTCCTTCTTTTCCGCCATCTCCTTGCCATCTTCTTTCATTTAACAGTAATATCAAGTTAGAGGTTCATTGAGCCTTAGGCTCATTAGGAGAAACTGAACCTCTTGGAGTTTGCCTGAACCTGCAACAGACTGGGTGTGATGACAGAAGCTGCCACCAGATTGCTTAGAAGTTCTTAGTGCTAAGCAGAAGGCGGCTGTGATGAAAGAAATTGCAAGCTAATCAGGAATAGGCAGTGGTTTGTATCAGGCAAGGGTATTTTTTGCTAAGAAAAATCCAAGAATGTTCTCTGATAGAAGGCATAGTTTTGTCCCTGGAGAAGTAATAAAGAAAACAGCTGCAATTTTCTGGCCTTCTGTGATATCAGATGGGGCAGACCACAGATCTTTGTGGCCCTATAATGTCCAGTGCTATGCATATTCAATGACTCCAGCTGTGAAAAGCAGTTCCAGGGATGTGAGGACTCCCAACACAACGTTATCTTTGGTCCCACCAAGGGCAGAATCAGAAGGCCAGATTCCTTCTTTCCTGCATGGAGAAATGGCAGCTCCCCCTCTTCTCTCACTCTTGTCCTCTACTATTTCAGCATAAAGGATAAGCCTCTTGAAATTATCACCTCCCTGGTAGGTCGAAACTTCTCCGTTCTGAAGGAATTAGCAGAAAGGAGCCCGATTACTGTGCAGCGAACTTCCCCATGAGAGGGGAAAAACCTTTGACGTCTGGAGACATGAATGTCCATTCTCATACATGGAAGCAGTTCACCGCTTCCACTCCATCAGAGCTGACATTTCACTGTCTCTGACTTCAACAGAAATGGGCTCCAGCTTTTCTATTTTTATTTTTCACATGGTCTTCCTTGTTTGCAGTGCTTTAAGCAAGTAAAACCAAAATAAAGCTTCTCCCCATCATAACTCAGAAAGCCCCTCTGAAGGAGGAAGCAGTTGGAGTCAGCAGACATATCAGTGAAAGAATGAAGGTCATACTTTGCATAATATATTTATCTTGGAAAACATAATTTTATTCAGGCTATCCAAGAATTCAAGTGCTGAAACTAACACTAAGTCAACAGCACTTATAGTAATGAAATAAATTCTTTATAACAATCCAGCAGAAGGAGTTGACAAGGGTTTTGAATGGCTTGTTTTTATTAAAATTCTTTCATTCTTGCAAACCAGCATTGTCTGTGTTTCTTGGATATGGCCAACGTAGAGACACCGTGCAAAGTCTAAGCTGGAGTTTATTTAGTCTGCCTGCCTGCAGCAAAGAAAAATAAAATGCTTAATAAAAGATTTCCTTCTGTGGGAGACCCTGCAATTTGCAGATTGTAAGATAAGGGGGCTGTTTAGAGGAAGGTATAATTCTACATCTAAACAGAGATGGCATTCCCAGTAGAAGTTAATAGGAATATATCTTCAGCATTTGGTTAACCACAGACCTGAGTGAGAGCCACTAGAATTGAAAGCTTAAACTGTTCTTAATTGTGCTGTAAAGCTCAAATGAAAATATTTTTTATGCTCAGTCTTCTTTAATCTAAACATGATTTAAATTCATCTGTACTATTTACCTACTGACAGTAGTATATCAAACCTTTATTTCATGACCTCTCAGATGTGCTTTCTCCATGCATTTGAAGTTAATTTCCAGTGGCCTTAAAACTTTGACATTCAGTTTTGTTATAGCTACACCATTTGCCTGAGCAGCAAAATGTAGCTTCTACTCCCGATCATTTTAACTTTGCCTGGAGAGAAGTTTCGTCATGTTATTATGAGATACTGTGTGTGGATAATTGTTGTTGCTTCGCTCAGGCACTCTAGGCAAGGCAATTACTGTATGTGTGACAAATACTCTGGGAGAGGGCAGGTCCTGAAGGAGGTTTTGCAGGTCCTCTTGCATGACGTTGGAAGTGGAAAACTTTTTTAGCTTCAGTGTCTTCCCTTTCAGACTTTCAGTCTACCCCTCCGAGGGGTCACCACACAGCTCAGGGATACGTAATTCCATAGGATTTCTCCCCATTCATCCCACCAACCAGAAATTCTCCAAGAATTTGCAGTCCAAATATCCTAACACCTCAGTAATAGAACAACCAAGAGGAGAAAAATTAACAAATCCTTTGCCACCCTCTTTGGCAGCACTGAGATAAAAGAAGACATAATATTCTTCTTTCACCGATGTTCTGCAAGAGAAAGGAAGCAGTCGAAGGCTTTGCAGCAATCCTGTAGCAGATCCAAGAAGAAAACTCTAGTCACCTGCATCCCACACTCCCTTTTTTACCATAAAACCATGATGCATTTGCTTTCTGCTCCTCCAAATGCACAAGCTGTCAATGCCTCATAAAGTTCAGACCAAGTTAATATTTGCACCTCAGTTAAACTTCCAAGGGCCATCATGTCAAAATCTTTGCAAATTTTAAATGGGGGAAACTCATCCATATGTCTCAACAGACTTTGGATGAGATTTAACTGAAGTTCCTAAGGTACTTCATCTATGGTCTGCAATTCTGGTTTAATAGCTCTGTGGAGATGGTTATATTTTCTCTACATCCCTCTCCTCTTCTCTTGGTTTCAGCTGGGAAGCAATTTAGCTTCTGCATTCTCTCTTCAAATCCACCATGCTATTGATGTGGGTTCGTTGGATGAAGCATGCTTTCCCAAAAATCCCATTCAGTTGGCTTCCAGAACTGGGTTACCATTCATACTCCTTCTTCCCTCTTTTTCATAAGCTATCTCCTTTAAGAACAGCATTTGTGCAGCATTACATCTCTATAAACAGGGCCATTAGGAGTTAATATTTCTGTGCTACCTCTTCTTAGGGCCAAATTTTGCTATCTGAGCCTAGACTGAGCACACATAATCCACAAGTGGCCTTATTGTGCCAGACCCTCTGCGGATATAAATGGCTATAACCCCTATCTATTTTCAGATTTTGTACAACACCATAATAATGGCTTTCAGTGAATCTACACCAATTTGCACTAGCTGAGGTTCCAGCTTACTGACTTTAGTGCAACCGCTCCTGGAACAAGGGGTGATACCACGTTTGGATCAGTTGCCTACCCTAGCCCTGGAGAAACAGTTATGTTCTTAAAGCCACTATGTTAAAATGTCACCTTCTTATACAATACTGTTCCCTTGATA
Source organism: Elanus axillaris (assembly GCA_026212715.1). Lineage (NCBI taxonomy): Eukaryota > Metazoa > Chordata > Aves > Accipitriformes > Accipitridae > Elanus > Elanus axillaris. Next base: position 46,657,742 of record JANZLQ010000056.1, on the reverse strand, counting down.
GCTGTAAGTTCCAACTGCTTACTTTATGGAGAAAGCACGTTTTTATTCTCCTTAAAGTTTTGGAATTTATCCAGTTAGAAGAACCTTAGATCTCCAAACCAAACTGAGAGATCCAACTCTGAGCACGTTATCTTGATGACCACCGCAGCCTGCGTGAACGCAGCTTGATTCTCAGCCCCCAGGTTGGTTTCCACACTGATGGGTGATCAAGAAACACTGGAAATAAATCCGCTCTCTCTTTCTGAAGGGGACAAGCCTTCTAAGGGCTGCAGCAGCCCTCTATACTCTTCTGGTAGTATCTTTCTTAGAAGTGCCTGGGGTTTTTGACCATGAATAATCAGAGGCAGAGGCCAGCCTAGGGTGGGAGGATCATGTCTTGTTCTTGCACTTCAAGCCAGGGCACACTGTTGGATCAGTGGTTAAAACAAACACAGGCTTCTGTAGTAGGAAAGAATGATGGAGCACGGCATTCGCTGAACTACAAACTGTTGTACTGAAGTGTTGCTTGGACCGCAGAGCCCAGGGATCCAGCATGAAGCATTAAAGCTGGGGGAAAACCAGAGGAAATTAATGATTGAATAATGGGTTCCAAATGTTGCAGTTCAAAGTTAAATCCTAATAATACAGTCACTTTAGGGTACACTGAGCTCCAAAACAGATTGTTTTTCAAGGCAGAGTTGCAGCAAGGAGGATTCTGGGTAATACTATCCAAATTCCCAGTAAGGTAATAAGGTGAAGATTGAGCTACACCGAACACTGCTCTGAGTCTGTTTGTTTCCATGCGTGCAGGAAAAATCACTGCGCACTCTTCCCAAGGCTTTGCATTCTGTGTTGACTGTTAATCCTGGTGGCAGGTGGCTGCCTGCCATCTGGAACATCTTTGCCCATTAAGATTCTCCCAGAAAGAAAGAAAATAGCTTACTTAGTAGCCGGGCCAGGTTTTCAGGAGAGTGCTTCTGTACAGCGGCCCTGGGTCAATGCTCACGGTTAGATGGATTGGCTCAGACCATTGGCTCAGCATATGGGACTACTCATTCCCCTTTTCCAGGGAGGATGAAACAGCAAGTCTACCTAGACGCTTCTTCTTCTCCCAGATCCTTAGTTCACCTCCTTGCTGTAGTTTTCATGAAGTTACCAGGGGACCCAAGCCTGTCTTCATTCAGAGTTCAAACGTATAATCTCACAGGCCGTTTCTGGCTTATCTGACGTATTACCACCGGCTGTGTGTCCTTATGGAAGACGTGCTCCTCAGGAGAGCAGGAACCTCCAGAACTTCTGTGTCTAAGAAACTGTGGGGTTTAGTAGTGTGTTTCCCTCCTCATTGTTTTTGCTGCCTTTTTCCTTCATTTGGTTATACTAATTTAAAGTAGGTTTGCATACAGAAGGGACTAAGGGTAGCACACAGATACGCAAGCAGCTCAAAGACTTGCAGCTGTTTTGCTGTCCCTTTGCAAGAAGCAGGAAGATTGCAAAAGCTATCCAAGAAGTAAGTAACCAGGCTTGCTAATCTGAAACTTAGCTTAGGTTTCTCTGCCTTAGATCAGTGCTGTGAGTTCTCCGTGGCTCGTTCAGTGTGTTTGTTTGTACAGCACTGAGCACAGAGGAATCTCAATCACATCCTACTAATGCCCTAATAATGACTTCACTTTTTCAAAATGCCATTTTGTAGGCAATGGCAGTGGTGCTAAACCTCATCAGTGTTTACTGTTTGGCTTAATCCAAATCCTTCATGAAATCTCAGTGTAAAACAAATTCTTATAAGCGATTCTGTGACCATTTCAGTTGGGAATTAGATGAAGAAATCCCCAAGGAACTTTCAAAGATGGTGGATTTATCACTTTGGGCATGGGATCAGGGGAAAACAAAGCAAAATCTTCAAACCTGAGACTTGTCGCTGGTTCACTCTCCTGTATCAGCAAGTGGGTAGAAAGACAGCTCGATCTGAGAGGGATCAAAGGCATTCACTGACATGTTTTGTGTTCCTTCAGCTCCATCCAGTGTAGAGTTGTTCTAGTGCCCAGCACTTCACAGGGTCAGGCCTCATGTCAGCATGAGCAAAATGACCTTCTCTACCCACTCAGGGTATAGTCCTAGGATCTTGGGTCAGATGGAGAAGAACAGATAAGCATCTGAACCCTTAGAAGTTTATCTGAAGTGAACACAAAGTGCGGATCTTTTTGAAGTTGGCCCATCCCTATCAAAAGCAGCCTGTGGAAATATTTTGAACCAAAATCAGGAGTCTTAGAAGGATGCTGAGCATTATGCTGTAGCTACGATAATCCGAAAAAAAGAGTGCCAGATGGAAAAATAAAATATGCCAGCTTCCCCCTACAACATATAAGCTATATTTGTGCTGCCTTGACATAGCTAACTTCCTCGCACCATTCTTTTATATCCGGTTGACGGATATTTTTCCATAGAGTGGTAATGCTAATCTTGGCAAAGGCTGAGAGCAAATATAGAAGCTTCAATGCGTGCCCGGAGATTTCCAAGCCATCGGGAAGCATGCCTAAGAACAACTCAAGAGCAGCATGAGGAAATATAAAAGAGTCGGAGAACTGGAGAGAGCTTGTTTCACATTCACAAATCCCCCAGTGCCACTAGATTTTAGAAGGTGAGGGGAACCCCGCCATCTTAAATGATAGGTTACTGTGGAACTGGCTGCCAAGAAATACGCTGGCAAGGTTCCTCGTCAATTATTATCTTATTTTTTTTTACTTCTGCTTCTGCTACAGATATCTGGCCTCAACCGTTACAATATCAAGCACCCCACTGTCTTTAATAGATTTATCTTTACCACATCCTCTAAGGCAGGCAAGTGTGCTGATCCTCAGATTACAGAAGCAGAAAAGGACCAGAGAGGCCCAGGCTCACAAAAGGACGTAGACACTTATATTTCATTTAAGACAGACTTTGGACCCCTAAAGAAACAGTTCATAAAATCCCCATCTACCTACTTAAGGCACATTCATATGTGCACTAGTTTTGGATACACAACTTTGACTGGTTTCCACTATTGCGACTTGCCAGAGGAGCCACCATCTCAATAGACTGAACCACCTCCTCGGGCCATGTCTCCTCCTGCTCCAGTCCACACTCAGGGAAATTCCCCCAGGGAATCGCAGTCCTGGGTCAGGAGGCTGGTGCTCACCTAAACTTCTTACCCCCTGCTCCCAACTCTATAAACTTCTCCTATGGCTCATCAGTGCAAAATGAGCTGGACAAAAGAACCAGCATCCAGTGTGAGCCTATGAAATAAATAGGTTGAATTGAGGTGCCTGAGCATAGGTATCCCACTCTGACTCCGGCTCCCACAGGTCCAGTGCCATTCTGCCAGCCCCAGGCAGGTTTCTCAGATACCACCCTGTATCCCAAATGGCTCTGGGCATCTATGCCTTTGCAGCTAAATCAGGTTCAGTATGGGAAATCTTGAATGCCTAAGGGCATCAGGAGGCTGTACAAGAGTTAAAAGGATTCCCAAATGCCTCGAATCAATCCTTCCACCTTAGGGAGAAGGAGGAGATCTCCTACCAGGTCCTCTGCTGGGGTGAGCAGGCAGATGGAGGTAAATGCAGATTGCACCCCTGAGAACAAGAGAAAAAAGAGACCGATACAGATGTGGAAGCATAGCACGAGACATTACTTTGTCAGCTCTCAGGTACCTATGGGAAAACGATGCTGCAGTTGAGCAACCCCTTTCTACCAGCACGTCTTTTTGCTTTTCCAAGGTAAGTGAGATGTAGGTATGTTGGTCCTGACACTCTGGCCTCAACTTTTATAAACAGAGCTGCAGCAGGAGTAGGCAGAGCAGAAGGAGCCCACCAAGGAATGCCTTTTAGGTTGCAGTCTTCCTTTAAAGCCACTGTTAAACCACTAGTGCAGCATGATTTGGGTTTGGCATGAAAGTAGTTTAATTTGGTATCACTCAACTGTAGTCAAAAGAAACAGGTTCCCTTTACCCCCACCGAAAAATCTGGCCTTGCACGTGCAGTCAGCACCTCAGCTGATCTTGGCCCTCAGAGGGTCCTCGCCATCACTGGCAAGACTGTTGAGCCCCAGCAAAAATTCCTTACTTGTGTAATCACTTACACTTTGTCTATCTGAAAATTTCCCCCCCGTAGTTTTATTTGAATGTCACATTCCTTCCTCCTGCTCCTTAAAAAAGAAGAAGAAGAAGAAAAAAATGTTCTTTAGGACTTTGACCCGCACATGGGTGGTGTTACGCGGGTAGCAGGAGGGTTATCTGTTTGTATGGGCCAACATCCAAGTGACTGACAGTGTAAAACAGTACACATTTTTGGTGGATAGCCCTGCGGAAGAAATGGGGGTGTACATTTATTAAGCTCTTGGTGGATAGTGAGGACAGCTTTTTGCAGAGCGCTGCCTGCTAGTATTAACAGCCAAGGGTGAGACTCAGTCTGCATGAACCAGATGCTGGCAAAGTCACTCTTTCGCACTTTTGAAAGGAGAAGGGCTGCCTTGCTTGGGAATAAACCTCACTGGTACTTACATAAACCCTCAGTGGCTGGGCTTTCGATCCTCATCGAGTACTACATGCTCATCTGTAATCAAATCTGTTTTTCACCACAAAATGTCACTGCTGAATAATGCAGACAAGTGTAGAAAAGGTTTATTGCAGAATTGACCTCTGGAGGCGTTTACAGAGACAGGGTCCTGTCAGATGAGCTTAAATTCAAATGAGGAAGACTCCGGCTGGACATGTGAAAAGGGTCCCAAAGCAAAGAGCGATGATATCCTGGCGGGGATCACTTGCAGAGTCTCCATCGCTGAGGGGTTTTAAGCACAGAGATCTGTTTGAATTGATCTCCACCGATTTTGTAGGATGAACCCTTCCACCACTGGAGAGCCTCTGAACCTTGTTATTCAACTGAACTGTGGTTGTCGAAAGAGATGCGCGAGCCCAGCAGGAGAAGTTCTGCCCTGCTGCTCGTTCTCCAACTACTCCTCACAAGGAAATCGCTGGAGGAAAGGAAAGAGTCTCAGTTTTCAGGTGTGGGGCCAAAGCACCAGGAGAACAAATGATCCACAAATGGTTCTGCTGGGCACAGCTGGAGTGAAGCTGCCCACTTTCCTGCAGGTAGATCTTCCCGTCCAAGGTCTTTCCAGGGAAATCTTTCTGAGGGACACGTGCTGGGACCACCCCACCAACCGGCCACCAGCAGCCGGTAGCTGTGTGAAGCCACTACTGAGCTGGGCTAGCTGAGGTGATGATGTTGAGGTGAAAGGCTGTATATCCCATTACCAATCCCTGGAGTCATCTAGTCTTCTGTCTGCATTTTAACATGAGTGTGCTTGGACAAAGCAGGACATTTTTTTAACGAGAACTGCCAGAACTCTGATGTTTAAATGGGGGGTGG
>JANZLQ010000056.1:46598712-46652264 GCA_026212715.1 Elanus axillaris | reverse complement strand
GGTGGGGGGGGGGGGTGCTGGGGAAGGAAAAAAAAATTAAAAAGCAAGTTCTGGATATTCAGATGCTTTATTTTTGGAGTCAAGAGAAAAATGTTGTTGGTTTTATTTTTTCAAGTATCTATTTCTGTTTAAAAAAAAAAAAAAAAAAAAGAAGGGGGAGGTGGAACTGTTGATTTGTTTCTGCCAGAAAAATGTAATTCATTTCTCCTTCATTGTTTCCAGAGTCCTTTGCCATTTCAAGAGGTTCTCACACCCACACAGGAGTCTCTTATATAGCCAGGCAGCAGACTCTTTCTGCATGACCCTTCGGCCGTTGTTGATTTATGAATTATTATTATTAATAGCATGCAGAAAAATTCCAAAACTTCAGGACTTTCCCTTCTTGCTCTTTCAGTACAAATCCAAGAGTCTCCACGGAGCTTCCCTCATGTGTTGCGAGAAGTCCAAGAACTTTTCCATGCTTAATAAGGAGAGTGGATTTAGGGAGGAATGACAAAGTGTGTGCGTCTCATTATCCCTGTTTGTTCTTGATTTATAAGCTGCTGTTCCCATGTGCAGAGCTCTTCACCGAGGATCAGATCAAAAAACCAGTGACGTGATCACCTATCATTCTGAGGTGATCAAGCAGTCTAGACTTAAATCTACTTCTGGATGACAAACAGTCATAGGTTCAAGACTGAGCAGATCTTGAATTTCAGATAGCCCAAACAGAGGCATCCTGCTTTACTAAATTCATACCAGACCCAGGTTTGGATCACCTCTCTTAGCTTGCTCCGAATAAGCAGTTCCCTTGAAAGATAAACAGTCTGAACTTTCAAAAGAGTGTCCTCAAGCTGGCGTTTTAGGAGGATGAGCATTGTCAGCCAGACAAACATCTCTTGATGAAACTAACAGGTGTCCTGAGCAACCATGAAAAATCTGGATGGAAAAACACAGAGAAATTGTGAGCAGAGCTTAGAGCGCTAGATGTGATGGCCACGTAGATCGTCTTGTTTAAATTAGCAGTTGGGGAAGGGAGTGTCTGTAAAGAGAACGCATGCTCTTGGATAAATGAGGAATAGCTCGTGTCATCCACAAATATGAAGTGCAATGAGTTTGAAAGAAGAGGCAATGTGCAAAAGCGATATTTTCTTTGGATGTGGTACTAACCAGGTAGGAGTGGCACTGTACAGAGGCGAGGGTAGAATGAGCCATATATTACAACAAGAAGTATGGGAGGAAATGCTGTGAGAGGGAGAGAAACTGGGGAGCCAGGCAATAACAAGACCAGTTTGGATCCCCAGGGTGAGTGAATTTGTCGGTGGAGTCATCTCTACACATATGCACCTATGCAGATGCACCTGTAGGTGTATATGTATATATAAGCCTGTGTTTACGTTAATGGCAATGTCTTTTAAAAAACACAGTCTGAAATTTCATTAGATGGAGCCAACAGAGGCTATCAGATGGGAGAGTCATTGCGAAAGAAAGCACCAAAATGAGCGTACCAAAAGGACAAGAAGTGGGAAAACCAGTCGGATGACTTGGCTGCAGCTGAGGCGACAAGGAGCAGAGTGGGATTAAGAAACTGGGCTGTACATCAGACAGCACAACGCTGTCAAGGTGCATTTTACTTACTGTGCTCAGGGTACACTGTTGTCATCTGAACTGAGAGTAGTGGGGGAGATAGCAAAGCCACTGGAGAGCAAGGGTTTGTTCCATGGCCAAAGTACAGGCTGTCCCAAGAATGAATGTTTCATGTGAGAGGCATTCACCACTCCGTCTTTTGTGTAGAGGAACTGAAAGTTTTCCTGCATCCACTTGAGCACCAGACAACACAATGAGATGTCTCAGGTCCCCCTGTTAGGACCATCTGTGGTTCTCCACCTTCAGTAATGCTCTGTTCTTCATGGCTTTCTATGGAAAGGGATGCTTTGGGGGAAGAAGAGAAGTGCCTGCGTACTTTCTGCTAGAATACGAGGAGGGGTGGCTGGGTGGAAGACGTGTTTTGTGCCGCACACCACCTCCAGAGGTGACAGAGAGGAGAAATCAATCCCAGCCCTCTCCCTGGCCCTGCACCCTGGCTGGTCTCCTTCCATTTGTACTCCCTTTGTAGGCCTCCCCAGTGCTGATAACAATGCCTGGAATTATCTCACTGTCTTTTTTTTTTTTTTTTTTTTTTTCTTGTGCAAGTTATATTTCTTCTTTCAAAATCTTCCTCAAAGCCAAGTCCTTTCAGCATCTGATGCTGACTCCACTTTTCTCAGCCAGAGAACAAGTCAGGGGATGGATGGTGGGTGAATGCTGGGTAGCAGAGGATAGGAAAATTACAGGTTTATAGGCTGTCACCCAGGCTAATACTGGCCTAATCCAGCCAAACAGAAAAAAGTTCACAGGCTGAAAAAAGGATGTTCAAATAAAGCAAAACAGATCTGGAGTGGGAGGCACAATTGCCTTGGCTCTTCCTGGCTCTGCCAAAACCTTTGAGGGAATAAGTCCCCTTTTCTGTGGAGCAGTGGCCTCTTCTCTAAAGTGGAAATAACGCCCATCTTCTGCAGAGGCAGGATAAGCACTTAGGAATCAAAGTCCCATTGCAAACCACAGGCGCGGATTGCTGGCTAATTTCTGAATCAGGGGTTTTGTGCTGTTGCTGCGGTACAGCAAGGGAATGAGGAGACAAGCTGGTGCTTCTGTGCTCATTTCTGTTCCTTTTACAGAGAAATTGGGGAAGTGAGGCCAAGCAAGGGGAGAGGAACCCAGATAATTTGTCTTGAAGAGCAATGCTTCTGCCTCCTTTGCATCTGCACTGTGGAAAACCAACAACAGGAAAAATAGATATAAAAGATCCTCCTGTATCTGTTCTTTGGCTCTTTGGGCTGGAAAGCAGCATGATGGATGAGATGAGCATTTCCTAGAAGCCGTCGTCATCGTCGTCCCCCGCTCTTTAACATTTCATTTTTCTTCCTCTTCTTGACCTCTTTAAGGCATCAAGCACACAGCCATCCACCCCAGCTGTGTCCCAGCAGCGACTCCTCAGCAACCCTCCGGCCTGCCGCAGAGCAAAGGGCCATTGGAAGGACACGGCTTTCTTCCCTCAAACCCAGTGTCTCCCTCCTGGAAGCCAGGAGGAGCAGTTCTGGGATTTCATTATCCGCCAGTCACTGTCCTTTCTCAGAGCAGGCGTGATGAGGCAAATGTTGGATATTGCTGCTCAGCAGAGTTTGAAATGTCATCAGGAGGCGCAGATACATCTAGCAGGGGTGATTCCCAGTTTCTCTGCAACCTCATTTCTGAAAGATAGCGAAGGGCTCACAGATGCAGACCTTGTGGTTGCATTTCCAGGCTTGCTAATACAGACACTGCACCTTGGAGTATCTGGGAATTGTACTGCTTTATGCATGATTTTTTTCCTTTCTCCTCTCATACCTTTAGGCCTGATATGGCTTGTGCATCACGATGGTGAACCGAGGAAGGAGATACCTCAACTGAAGAAGAAAAATTGCAATAATGGCAATAGTAATTGTCTGGAGGTCAACAGCATTGTTTTTTCCCAGACACATACATTGAGATTTGACATTACATAGAAAACCCAGAGTGCCTCCGTCGGGATGTGTTCCCACTCCAACACCACTCTCCCGGTACCAGGGTCTGACACCTCTGTTTCACTTGATTCCTCTGATCAGAAAAAGGGTTTGCTCCGTGCTTTCTGCAGGACCAAAATGTTGGCAAACCCTTTGGAAACACGTGCACCAGAGGGTTATCTCCATGGAAAACTTGACTCTCTGCTTGACTTTAGCTCCCAGCCCCAGATTCAACAGTGTGGGACAGTTTATCCTACACACACTGCTGCTTTGACATTATTGCTTCCTATTGAAGGGGTTTTGCATTTTACTTTGCAGTATCTGGTGCAGATTATTTTTAGTCTTCTTCCTCTTGAAAACCACTTCTTCTGTCTTCCCCCGACTCACACAGGGCTTGTCAATTTGGAGGACAACAAAGCAAAACCATCCAAGTTCATTTTCAAAATGGATTATCCAAAGAGCGTGAAATCTCAGTGAAGAGGCTCTTGTTCAGGATTGCACATGCCTCAGTCTGCATGAGCTTGATGAAATCCAGTCATCATTTACACCTTTGGTTAAACTGAATTCCTTTCCCCTCGTGGCTTTTTGTACATATAAAACAATGTTTTATTTAGTGGCTTGAGATCAATACCTATTTGCGTTTCCCTGTGTGGCATTGCTATTTCCCACAGTGAATACCATTACCTTACCACCTTCACGTCTTCTTAATGTCACGTAAACACCCTTTTTAAAATGGTTTAGCCTATGGAAAAGCTGCTTGGCCAGGTGTAGCCTGTTTTGGCTTCTAAGTTTCTCACTAGTGCTTACTACTTTCTGGAAATACAAGACACTTTTTTTACCAAAAATATGCAAAGCTGAGTCCTGATGGGAGTAGCTCACTTCTTATCACCACTAGCCTGAGATAGGTCACCTAGCCTGGGCATCGCAGCTTTGTGCAAAAGATATTGTAGAAAAGAAATTTGTATTCAGGCTAACAAAAGAATTGGTGTAGAATGAGAGTGCACTGAAAAAAAACATTAACAAATTTCAGAAAAACTATTTTGTAATTGACAATTTTTGAAGAGTGGGGAGAACAACGTATTTTAGGTTTTTTTAGTTTGTTTTTTTCTTTTAACTGGAATATTCCAAGCAGAACTTCAGCTAGCAAAACAGAGAGATAACTTTCAAAAAGTGTACGAGCCTTTTAAAATTGTTAATATTGTTTGAACTCTTAATTCCATTTTATTTTAAATGAAACAAATTCCATCCAGTTCTTTGTTTCCAGAAGAGACATATTATCATCTATTGCTTGTATGGCGATCTTATCTGGCACAGATATCTCAGTGCTACACAAACAGCAAAAGCCCGTGTCCTTACCCTGCAGGTCTCAATAGACCTTGGGTCTTGGAGTCCTATTTCACTGACTTTCATAGACTCTTGCTGTAGGTAACTTCATGAAAGCTAGATAGCTTTATTTTTTGTAGATGAGGAGGTTGTGGAAAATGTGATTATGAAGGCAAGCATTTCACAACCAAGTACTGTCAGCTTGTAGGACAGTCTTTTCAAAGGAAGCTCCAAGAGGGGAGCTATTCAAGGCCAGCTTGGCAAGGCAGCCAACACTTACTTCGGAACCCTCTGGAGGTGGAGGAATGGATTTGATGACATTGAAGGTTGCTGAGGTTTATCTGCAGAGAGTAGTTTTTCTGATCTGTTCATTTAATGAAAAAAAAAGCAGGAACTGAGCTGAGATCCCCCCATGAGGAACACCCGAGGAGCACCATGGTGCTTTGTTTTTCTTGGAAATACTGAAAGTGCCATTGAATTGCAGGAGCAAGGCCACGGTCTTTTGTCAGCCTGGGCAGATGGCTTAGGATGTTTTCTGAATTTAAGAGGTGAGAGCATGACAAGCACAGTGATCAGGCAGCATTCATGGGCTTTTATCAGTTTTATAGAGCAACCTGAGGGTCTTGCCGTGAGATTTACAGACTAATAACCTCCTCTTTATGATGGGCGCTAGTTATGACCTTTATTCATTCACTCTTTGTGTCCCAACACTGGTGTACCATCACTTCTCTTATGACCCATTTCTCTTGCTTCTGATTCTTCCTGACTTCTAATTTTATTGCTCTGTGGTTCCCTTGCTCCAGCCTCCTCTGGTCTGCCTGGGGTTCCATGTGGACACTAGCACTTCCTCGCCCCGGTCAGTTTTTATCTGATGGCCTCACTGGGGAAGTGTTCTAGACTGAAGACAGGTTGCCATGGAGTGGCTTTTCCATTTTTCCCTGGCGATGGTGTATTTCCACTGAAAGCCCAAGATTCCCCGTAGGCATCTGTTCCCAAGGGTATTCATTTCCCACATAATGCTCTGCAAGCTCTCCTACTCTCTTAAGTGAGCACTGAGAACAAATCTGAGCTGGATGTTCTTCCTCATGTACATCTGATACTCTTGCAATAAGCGAGTGGTGGAGATGCTCCTCCCAACCCTGCTGCCATATTTCCTTGGTGTCATCAAGCTGCCCAGGCAAGTGACCGTCCTCATATTCATCTCCAGATGTAACTTTGTGACTGGGTGTTTGTATTTCATGAGTGCTTCTTTTGGGTGAGACATTGCAAGCCTTGTGTGAGCAGTTGACTTTTTCCAGCTTCTCTCTCTGTGTTTTCTGCTCCTCCGTGAGGTTACCAGGCTCCTTGCTGAGCTGCAGTTGTGCTACCTACCTGTTCAAGCCATGGGTAAGCTGATGGAAACCGGGAACATGCTGGTCTTTGACCTGTGGCTTATAGCACTGTGGGGCAGGCAGGGCTGCCTTTGATAGGAGCAGGCAAGGAATTGCTTAGATCTGCACGTACCTCTGACTATCAGTGTCTCAGTCCCACGAGCTTCCCCTCCACCATCCCACCCTGGGGACCAGAGAACATCTTCGCACCCACCTCCTCCGTCTCGCCTCTCCTTCTGTTCCTGCTTTCCCCCTTCTCCCACCCTAGCAGCTGGCATGCCGCGCAGCCCCACGGCAGGAGCAGCCGGCAGCTGGGCTGCCTCCCCACGTCCCCCCGGCACAGCTGCAACCACTGAGCGCATGCAAGACAGCTGGCTGGCCTCTCCTCCTCATCCCCTCCTTCCACCCTCCCTAGCTGCCCTTCCCGTTCCCTCGCCAGCCTGGCTACCAGCCTCTCCTCCTGGGCCACCCCAAAACTGCAGTGGCCGAAGCCAAGGCTTGGAGGTGCTTCTTCATCGTGAGTCTTTGCAAGTGCGGCTGTGAGACAGCATTCCTCCACCTCTCCTGTCCCATCCCGCTTCCAGCCAAGTGGGATGATGATGACGCAGTAGGGCTCGGGTAGGTTTTTTGCTCTGTCTTGTCCCGCAGCCAACCTCTTTGACCTCTGGATGAACCCAATAAAAGAGAGTGTCTTTGGAGCACGCTCTTGCCGGTTTTACATCTGTGACCAGTTGCAATTTAAATTCCCTTTCTGTTTGGGAGAGGAAATGAGAGAGGAGCAAGGAAGAGCGATAGTTAAAATTAAAAAAAAAAAAAAAAAAAAAAAAAAGGCTGGATGTTTTTGGTTTCTTCCCAAAGAGAACTGAGGCAAATCTTGTGGTTGGAAAGAACTCGGCAAAAGGTGGAATAAGTCAATGTTTCCTAATATACTAATATCTTTTTTTTCTAAGAAAACAGTGGTAAAAAGTAGCAGAGCCTTATCTTGAGCCCATTGCTACTTCACGTGTAACATCACAGGGTCACTGTCACAGTGGGTGTGTGCCGAACCTCTCACTGACACTGGCTGATAACTTGTCAAAAGCCCTGGTTTGACAGGTAATCAAAGCTTAACCCAAAGGGCAGGTCAGAACCCCAGTCGCATGTCCAATAGGCATCGTAAACATTAATATATCACCACTGGCTGAGCTGGTGGAGACCGAACTCATGAGTCTTGCTGCTTAAAGCCTCTCCTGCCTCCAACAAACAGCCAAGTCCCTTACCCCAAACTAGTAGCACCATCATGACCCATAGACAGGGACTGACTGGAGAGGGACGGAGAGGCAAATGGCATAAGCTTGCCCTGGGATGGGACAATTTTGACTCACTCATCAAATTTTTGAAGGATCAACATCTTCTCCACAGAGCTAACAGGAAATATTGCTCTGCCTCCATTTACTTTAATTGTGGTTTTGTTTATTTTCACTAAACCCAGGAAAAACTGCACTGAATGAAATGGGCAGTCAATGAGATCAAGGCCAGATGTGCAGTGATTCAATCACTACTACCTGTATTTTCCAAATAACTCCTGTTTTTTGGTTGTTACAGTTGTACATGTAATCAGGTAAGAGGATCCCAACATTTGAAACTGTTTTTCGGGGGCGGGGGTGTGTGTGTGTTTAATTCCAACACCACTGCAGCCACCCAGACACGTAATCTGTTTGTATCTTAAGCTCTGTGGGCAAAAGACTGTCCATCATGATGTATTTGTATTGATCTAACATATTAAAATCTCATTTTCAGCTAAAACTTCTTGGTGTTACCCTAATTTATGTGGTAACAGAGTAAAGACCTGTGTAATAACAGCACCTTATGGCAGGCAACAGAGCTCCGAATTTCCATTCATCAGGATGAATGGAAAAAAATTATTTGTTCTCAAATGAAATAAAAAAATTAGTCCTCCATTTTCCACTCTGAAAAATATTTCACTGGGGAGAAACAAAAAAAAAAAATCAGAACACTTTCATTTGACTTTGGGGTTGTTTTCCCTTCAGAATTTTGGTAGATAAACAAAATGGAGACCCCGTGGGGTGGGAAGTTTAATGCGTCAGAGACCTCCAAGGGGAAAACCTCGGGCTCCTTACCTGGAAATGGAGAGCCCCCAGTGCTGTAGGGAAGCCAGTGCTCTCAAGAGGCTCCAGGATCTCAGCAGTGTGTCCTGGAGGCTGGAAAACTTGGATTCTGGAGCATCAGGGCAGTTTAAATAGCCCAGTGGAGCCTCTCAAGGTTTTGGAGGCTCTGCCAGCTGACCAACCATGAGTTGAACTGGTAGGAAATCAGGTGGAAAACCCTCTCCCAGTGTTTCAACAGCAGCTTGTCCAAATATTCGTCACTTTGACATACTTACACTGCAGAAAAAATGGGTGTTCTCTGTTTAAACTATTTCACCTGAACATCCCAAAATAGCTAGAGCTCAGAGAATTTATTGCGCCTCTTTTTTCTTTCTTTTTTTTTTTCTTGAGGGAAGTCTAAGCAGAGAGAGAAGCAAGGTAGCTTTCACAAGACTGAAGCATTCCCAGGACGTGGCAGAGGCCAACGGAAAGGACTCACCACATTCCAACCCCCATTTTAAAAATGGCAAAGCAGCAACAGGAAGGAAAGAATGGGGAGAAAAAGAAGTGGCATTCTCTTTTCCGTTCTCTCTTCCCATCAAAAGTGCAAATAGTTTCTGTACCCATCAAAGGGCTTTGCTGACTATTAGCTCAGCTGCAGAGCATTCAAGTGGAAAGCTGCAGAGCTGAGAATTGCCAGCAGCTTCTCCCAACCCCATTAACTTGTTACTCACACAGTCTGTCAGAAAAGTGGCTGGAAGGAGGGGGGTTTTCCATTCTGAAAGATCACACAGAACAATCATTTGCCACAGCTGAAATGCAGCTACTTCTGGAGAGCCATATGGTAGCAATTTCCCATCAGGTGCAGGTGCATTGTCAGTCTGGGGAAGTAAGGTGGAATAATTGCTCCAGCTGATGCACAGGAGAGTTTAGAAAAGATGGAATTTGGCCATTAAAACAGATTTCTTCACACTGGTCGTGTACAGATGTGTTTTGTCCTCCTCTACAGAGCTCACCTTGAGTCTACTTTCTGGAGTAGCCTACCGTCTTGGGCACCAACCTGGCCATTTGCAGAAATACCACTGGGAACCGCTTCAACACCCCTGCATGGATCTCCTGGTGGCAAACTTAGGCATGCTCCATACTTTGAGCATCTCTGGGATACAATTGCCTCCACTTCAGAGGGGCCTGTGTCTCCAGCTGTCCTGGTTTTCTACTTGGGAGATGCCACTGATCAGCTAGGAAAATCGTCCTGTCCTGGGGTCGCTGAAACCACTGAAATAGAGCGTAAATGCTGTGTCTGAGCCCTGCCTGGCAGGCAAAATGGTGAAGTAGGAGAACAGTAGATTTCTTTAACTAAAGATGCTAATGGGAGGAAACTGATGCTAACTGAAGCAGTGGGGGAACATGAGGAGAAGGACAGCATAATAAGGATAAATGAAAACTCGCTAGAGTAAAAGATGAAGAATTAAGATTGGGAACTAGATTTAAAAGAGCCAAGACTGATGGTTTGCTTGGCTCCATGTTTACTCTGTGGAAAGCACATTTATCAGGATGGCTAGGTGCAGATCTAGTGATTTTCCCCATATGTGATGTGTTCGGGTCCTGGTTAAAAAACATATACTTTCCATTGAGACTGGTCTTAGTTCTGCCCTTATTCAGTGGTCACCACAGGCCTTTCTGAATTTGTTCCATCCTGCTTATAGCCAAGTTTGGAGCGCAAGAACTGTTGCTTCAGAGCAAAAGGCCCCTCACCTGTTGTTTCTTATCCTCTACCAGCTAATGCCAGACATTTCCGAAGTAGGGGAGGAAAATCACGATGCACATCTATCTGATCTTTACTCTGCTACAACTCTGCCTTAGATGGAGAGGGCTGGCATACAACACCACTATCCCATAATCCAGAGGCTAAAAGTTATTCAGTCTATCAATCTGCATATTTATAAGGCCCTTGGTATAAATACACAAGAAAAGTTGGATGACCTTAACCCCAGGAGTAATAGAAATAGAATGAAATTTAATAGTATGAAGTCAAGCACGTAGAGACTGATAACAAGAATAGCTGCTTTAAGCTGTGGGCTCATCCCCTGGAAACAATAAAGTTGCAGGAGAAGGATGTGGATGCATGTGTTCATCATAGCACTATTAGGCACTGTTGGTGTGATACAGTTATGGAAAAGCAGAACACAATAGCTGTACCCAGTACAAAAGCTATTTACAGTGAAGTTAGTGAAGTGTTAATGGCACGGGAGAAGGTCTCCCTTGGCATGCCACAGTCTGTTCTTGTGCTGTATGGCCAAAAAAGGTGAATTGGAACTGGAGCAGACATAGTAAAAAGCTCTCCTGCGGTGATCAGGTGGAAATCAAATGTGAGGAGACTAGGAGAGTTTGGTATGTTTAGCCTAGCACAAAGATACATTGCTTTCTATAAATACATTGGGGAGGTAAAAATCACAGAGAGAGAAGAGCTATTTAAATTGAAGGACAGGGCTAGAACAAGAACAAATGGGTATAAATGAGCTAGGAATAAATTTAGTCAGGAAATTAATATAAGGTTTCTAAAACTCTCATCATCTTGGATATCTCTTTTTACTACATCCTTCTTCCTGGCTTTGACCACTATGAAATTCCTCTGCTGTTGCTACAAGGTCATTCCCCTTGCCTGTCTCTGCATCTTTCCCTTGGTATTATTTTTCCTGTTGTATCAGTTGTGTTGCTCAATTTATTTGTTCATAATCTCAAAGCCCTTCCTCCAAACCCTCCTGTCACCTCCAGAGTAGCACTAGAGTCAAATCCTGTCTCTGTTTCTTCCCCAGCTTTTGAGCTGCATTGTCACCACTTGTTAAATTTTCAACATGTCTGGGAGGCAAGCTTCCGAATCACCTGGAAATAGATGGAAAAGGCCACAAATTGTGGCTCAAAATGTTCAGCCTAGACATGAAAAAAAAGCTTTTTTTCACTCAGGGGATAGAGCAGCACTGGGACAGGTTCCTCTAAAAGGTGAGAAAGGTGGTGGCACCTCCGTCCTCAGGGGTTTCCAAGACTTGGCTAAACAGTCTCAGCTAACCTGGTGTTGCCTGTTGGCAAACATCTTGCTTCAAGCATAACATGGACTAGATTATCTCCAGCCCCCTTCCAACTGGTATTTCAATGCTGCTATGAAATCCAAGGGATCTGGGTGAGTTCTGCCCATGGGCCAATTCCCTTCATGTTGTCACCAGCCCAAGAAAAGTAATTGTGTTGTAATTGGGCTTTCTGAGTCAGTTCTAGCCTAACCAGGGGGGCTGGTTGTGAAATAGCTGTGTCATCTCTGGGCTTGTCCTGTGATTGAGCAAAAATCATGCAGTTTTCAGTTTCTTGGCCATTGACACAACATGTTATAAAAAGTACTGGATTTCAGCTTGGCCTGAAGACATTGGTGAGACCCACCTCCCAGAGCCTTAGGCGTCTTAAGAGTTATGATGCCCAAGCTGAGCCATTAACAGGGGAACTAATGATCCTACAGAAAAGCAGGAAAGGAGAAACCAGAAACCAGAAGAAAGTGGATGGAGAAATAGTCACCAAAAAACTACATAAAAAAAAAACCTTTCAAGGTTAAGCTGACAGAGGTCACAGAAGGTCCCTGAGGGTCTGGAGGTAGAGCAGCAATGTCTCTACTAAACAGGCTGGGATGTAGATTCAAGCACCAGTCTTGGTAATCCAGACTGCGTAGTTGTCAGGACATTTCCTGGCATGGTTTTGGCCCTTGCCAGCAACACAATCACAGGCAATGCCTGGGAGATGTATGAAGGACCCTTCCCACCAGGTAGCCTGAGGGAGTGGAAAGCATTTTGGCATGACCACAGGGACTGAGTTGTGCCACTTTCCCTCAGGGTCAGAGACTGATCTCTGGACTACGTAGCAGAGGAGGTGTCGCCTTTAATGTGGTGTCCGCTAGTGCCAGTTGTATTCCATTAATCCATAACTCGGGTAAAGCTCATTTATATAGTCAAGTAAAATCTTTTCTATTAATGTCTTGAGCTGTTTTTTACATTTTAGTTTTCTACCATAACATCTTGAAGACAGTAAATTTTTTTTCACCAGTACATTCAGAGCCTACTGAAAGCAGAGGATTTACAGCCCCAGACAGTGAATGTTTGAAGCCCAGAGATGTTGGAGCAGGAGCGCAATGGAGTCCCTCTTCTCTTGCCGCTCTTGTGTTTCTGGTCTTCCCTGCAAGAACTGTTCCAGGTCACAGGGGGATATTTCTTGCCTTTATTTAACAGCAGTGCCTGCAACTTCCATTGAAATCTGAGTCCATGTTGCCCGGCACATGCAGAACAGCAGAAAAGACTCTCACCTAATAATGGCTTCGCATATGGAGCGGGGCAGAAAGCAAAAGCCGACTCATTGCCATTCAGTGGCAGAGTCAGACTGGTTCCCTGCTCTTCTCATAGAGGGTTTGCAGTCTAAGGCCCCTCTCCACTGTACAAATTGATATCTAATTTATAGATGCACCAATATGTTAGACCTGCAGTTCACTGATGCTCAACAAAGATCTTGACAGCTAAAAAAGCAGCAGCCTGCGTGAAGCTCTAAGGGCATTTGGCTTCCAAAGATCAATGGGTGCAGTGCTCCATCTCATTCCGTATCCCCACACAGGGACTTCTTTTTCCAGTCCTAGTGATCAAAGGATCCACTCCTAGAAAAACGGCTCTTCCTTGTGACCTTGAGGTCACCTCCTAAGATTGTACTCATTAGCATTGGGCAATAAGATGTGTCGAGCCCTTAGCAGTACATAACTCTGGACTTACTGCAAATAGCCTTCATTTTACAGGTGGAAACGAGAGATGAGTAACTGTTGATCTCCTTCTGAAATACAGACCAGGCCATGAATCTCCCAGTAGCTGCTCATTTTCTGGAACTGACCCTGCCCCTCTTCCTCCACTCCCTTTCCAGCTCTGGCCATCAGCACAAGGCATCAGCACTCATGGTTTGGGTGTGTGGCTGATGGGGCTGTGTTTCCACTAAATACCACCCAGACAGTTTGCTAAGTCACCAACTAAATGGTCTGCGTTGCCAAGCTGCCTTCCAAAGCCAGCAGTTATACACCCACAGCACGCGATTGAGATGGCTAGAAAGAAAAGACAGAGAAAGAAATGCAGTAAGAAGGACAGGAGGGGAGTTAAGAAAGAGAAGACACAGAAAATAGGAAAAGAAGAAAGGGAGAAACCATCCCCAGAGTCTACTCTGTGGTGTTCATCGACTCCAGCCTCATCTCCCCAGCTCAAAACAGAGCAGCAGAGTTCAACCAATGTGACAAATGTCAGTGGGAGCTCTTGTCCTCAGCATCAGTGCTATAATTAACTGGGGAAATAGGAGTTTCACAGGCTCTCAGACATGGTCTTAGCTTGCTGTGAAAATGAACCAATGCCTGCTTGCATCCGCCTTCCCCTTTGCTCCCCCGCCACCTCAAAGCTCCATTCCAGCCCCACACAAGAACAACAGCTATGTTGGTATTTATATTCACTCCAGCCTGAAAAATCATTGCCAACACAGAGGCAGGCACTGTCTTTGCACAGACCAGTTGCCAACTGCTGATGCTTGCAGCTCCTACAACCTCCCCCTTTGGTTTCATGGGCTCCAAGCCCAGGTCCCATCAGCTTTCCTCTGCTGATGGTGGATGATGATTGTGCAGTCCCAGCACATCTTACCTACAGCCCAAGGATTGGGTTTGGCATGCTGGAAAAATTACTCAGCCCACAACTTGGGCTCACGCTCACCTTTCCTTAGACCTGTTGCTACAGTGAGTCATGGTTAGAGTTTGTCCCTCTTGCCCACCCACATAAGCAAAGCATGAGAGCTAGTATTGAGCACTTGGTGCTTATTGCTTTATATGATGGGTGTGCACAGAACCCTTGAGTCACCTCACAGAACTGAATATATACCCATCCCATGAGGGTATATATCTCACTAGCTGAGCTATCTCCATTCTCCATAGGAGACCAAAAAAAAAAAAAAAAAGGCTGTGAACAGACTTTTGCAGAGCTGCTTACAAGACGTTGCATGGAGCTAGCACCTGTGCCAAGACATTTGCTCTCTTCTCCTTATAGCTTTCCAGGCATTCTCTGATGTGCCTGACAGAAATATATGCCACAAATATATATATATATATATATTTTACAATAATCTGCAGTGAAAATTAGATCACTAGAAGTTAGTAGAATGAATTTTTAATTAGGGCTTGTGACCACACCAGTAACTGAATAGGAAAAATGGTCAAAACCAGCTATTGATACAATCCCACGATCACATATAAAAACCTCACCACCCTGGAGTTATTCCTTACCCTGTCTTCAGTATGATCAGGGTCCTCCCCCCCCATACAAATTAAGTTTCCCTCCCTCCCTGGGCAGCTCCGGCCAGCTCAGCCCATTGCTGCTCCAGCCCTATCTGCTCCTGCTGTCCTGATTCTGCACCAGCCAGGAATTTCTGAGCAGACACCTCTGAGTACCCCAGCAGGGCACTGTGGGCTGCTTCATGGCAAGGAGAACAAGCTACGGTAGAGTTTCTCCCCCAGAGAAGGAAATGAATAATCAATTAAAAAAAAAATATATTTAAATAAAATGACTGATGAGAAGTCCCACTCTATTTGCAAGACTAACCACAGATAGCAGGACCAAGTGCACCCAGGGATGCTACGCCACTCTCCCCTTTTTTTGGATATCTGATCCAGATTTTGGGGATGCAGACCCCCAGGTGGTGTGAGTCTTGGGTGGTGGGACTGCCAGCCTTCCTTTGCGAAACATGGGAATGAGAGTCCATTAGACCCCTGCCCCCTCCTGGCAATGACTACCCTTACTATTTTGATGTCAAACAAGGACAAAACCTCAGCCTCGCAATGGCCAGGGCACATGATGTCATGTCTCGCTGAATGCACCCGAGCAGTTGTCCTCAGGAGGAGTCAGGCCGGTCTCATCACCAACAACAAAGCTGCCCTACAAAAACTGGGGGCATGTACGTGACAAACTCGCCGTGCTGTCCCCTTCCTTTCTTCCATACCAGTCATGTTTGCGCAAAGCTGGGGCAGCAGTAGGGTGGGAAGCTAACAATTATAATTTTTTAATGAATTCTTGGCAGATAGAAACCCCTGTTAATCACAGCTCCCTGCTTCAGCCTTGTTTACTTGCTGTGACTTCAGAAAGCACAGGGAGAAGGAGCCAGCACTTCTCACCCAGGTCCTGCAGACAGGCTCATCGGCAGGGATAGCTGATAAGGGAGCCTGGTCTGCCCAGGCTTAGACTTGAAACTCAATGGCTCCATTAGCTGAAGGACAGCAAGGCTACAAAGTCTTGTCTGCATCCTTAAAATCCTACTGGTGGATCAGGCAGGGCTGAGTCAAGAGCCAAAGGGGAAACTGCAGTCAATACGCTGTAAAACGTACAAGAGAGCATTTTCATCTTAACAGAGGCCAGTGGAGAGAAGAAGAGGACTTGAGGGCACAGCACGACTCACCCAGTGTAACACAGGAGTCCAGGGGCAGAGCTCAGAGCAGAGTCAAAGGCCTGCAAGTCCTCGCGCAGTGGTTTATCCATTAGGCAACGTGTCCCAGTTGTGGTTATAACTCGGTGGGTTGAAATGCGTTTTATTAACAGCCATTGAATCACTGCCCTGGCAGAGCAGCAGGCTAAACTTTGTCCTCTACATGCCACATCACCCTCTCGTTCTCCTTCTTCCCCTAAACTTCCTCTGCAATTTGTCTCAAGCAGAAGAGCTTGCTGCAATCTGTCTCCCCTGGCATCACAAAGTATTATTGGGCTTTGCACATGACCTGTTAAACGTGGCTCCAGGTTGCCTAATATTTCATGTTCTACCTGTGTCCTCTAAAGCATTTTAGGAGGTTTTGAGATAACAGTGCTGCAACATTTAAATAAGCTCCGCTTTATATACAAAGGCGATTCATAATTGTCCATAAGGCACAGTGAAAAAAAGAAGAAAAGAAAAAAGGGAATGCTTTTTAGCCCAAAGTGCCCTTTTTTTCAACATCAAAACTTGACCTGGGAAACTGTCAATTTTGACACCTTCTTATTTGCAGACAACAAAAATCAGAACAAAATATTTTGACCTTGTTCAAATGGCATGCATTAGCGTCTGTTTACCAACTTGAAGAATGTTCCTATCAAATTTGGAAAGGTCACAGTCAGGATGAAATGGCTCAGTTTTTAAAAGAACAGATAATTTTTATTGTGATTTGCAGGAAACTTTGGGCACAAAATAATTTTGTGTTTGTTTGTGTGTTCTTCCACTTCAGAACAAAACCAGATTTCAGAATCATGGCATTTCCTACCAAATAAAACCGAGCTGTTCCCACACAGCCATCCTGTTCAGGAAAGACAAGGAAGGGTTTGTTGAGTCATTGGCAGGAACAAGAGTTGTCCAAAAAAAAACTGAGCCAGGAGAAGGTTTGAGGAAACTTTCAACTCCAGTCCCAGAGGTCAGGCCTGAATTGCTCCCTAAGTATGAGCTGCACTAAGATCATCCCAAAACTTAAGCACGAACTTCACCATTACCCACCCCCGAAAAGCTGTACCATAAAAGATAGCTTCCCTGTTATCAGTTTTGTGTAGAGCTTTCCTATACATGCTTTTACAGCAGTGGAAAGGGGCTGAGGTTGCCCTCTCTCCAGCAGCTTAGCCTTTCCAACCATGTGTATTCCCTGCTTTGTTTTCTTTGGCCTTAGCATTTTGAAGCTTCATGTTGGAGGAAAAAGATGCAGAGCCATCCCTCCTCCCTCCACCCACCATCATCACACCTGTTTGCTATGTGACTGCAATGCAAACCTACCCAGCTGCCTTGGACGCTTGGTGTCGTACTCAGGTAAAGCGTAGATCATGCGATTCCAGCTCTCATTTTCCATGCCAGTCTGCTCTGCAGCCGGTTGCTGCTTCCAGCCCCTCTGCAGAGACAATTACGTCTGTGAGTTTTGGCAATCTTTACTAAAGTGTGAGTTCAACCCACGCTCTCCAGCATGGTCTGAAGATCTCCTTGTTTGGCAAATACCATTAGCACTTCTTGAAAACAGTACAAATAAAAAAAAAAAAAGAGAGAGAAAGATACAGGTTGTGGTAATTGTGGGTCTGGGCTTGCATGCTACGCTAGAGCCTGAAATGAAGGTAGTTCTCTGTCTGCTGTAACTACTTTAATCTCAAGGGCAGGAGCATTGAGAGAACTAGATGTGTAACTGCTTATCCTGCCCTTGAAATCTAAGCAGGAAGAATCAAAAACTGGTTTTCACACCCATGACTCATTGACCAGCCTAGCTGAAATCCCTTCTCAGCTGGTCTAGGCCAGCTATAAATACTTATTCCAGATAGCACCGGATGAGAAAGGCAGTTGGTACATGTCCCTCTGAGGCATACAAGCCTTGGCTGTCCTCTGGGAGATGTGCTGTCGACACCATTACCTCTCAGTGCCACAGAACTACCTTCAATTTTCACGGCTCCCCAAGGTGCGTGCCCTCAAACAGCGCTCACCAGATCCTGACCCAGGTCACAAATCCTTAAGTTCCGGAGTAACGTAAAATACACATCATAAATAGACGTGTCCCTGGCCTCAGGTCTGTCTCAGCTTTGCTTCTGTTTTCTTGAGCATAGCCTGCCTGATTTTCTCCGGTAGTTCAATCATATTTATTAGGAATTTATAGTTCTCTGTAGGGTTTTTATATTTAGCTGCCTACACTGGAAAACCGCATTTTTATAGAAGTTGGATACCACACCTTTCTCTGTGGCTCCTCGAGGCTGGTTTTTGTCCTTTTTGTGCTTTATATTCACTTTCTGTAGCTTAGCCCCATTTTGTCTCTATCCTTTGTTCCCATCCACCAATACTGTAAATTGCTTATCAACAAAGCACACACCAGGTCATGTTTAAATGGCTGCAGTTCATTTGGGTTTGGATCATCTTTGGCTATCACAGCTGCTTGGCTCCATGACTGACACAGAGAAGTAGGAAAAAGAACAACTTTACAGGATTTGCAAAAGGCCAGCTGTGCCACTCAGCTTGGTAGAGGCAGAGATGTGAAGTGTCTCATCACAGTCCTTAACGCGTGAACTCACAAGGCTGGGTCTGCTACATGTGCTGGTAGACTTTCTTCTAGGCTGATCAGGGTCAACGCTCTTCCCAAAGCTCCCGGTCCAAACCCAGAGTAAACCACTGCCAGTCAATGATTATCTCCATTATACAGTTATTTAAAGCCTGATTCTCCATGAGCAAAGAGAGGTAAGAGAGGCCAAGACCTTGCTGTTTGCCTTGCAGCAGTTCAATGGGAAAGCAAAGCAAAGCATACCCATAGTCTCTGCACCAAGGGAACCAAAGCTGTAAGTTTGAGAGAAAAATCCCATTGTTCTGTCATTTTCTTAAGGACTCACTAAAAATGAAAAATAAAAAGGAATGGCAGTGACCTCATTCTGAGCAGAAGTTCAGTTCTTTTAGACCCTTTAAAATGATTAAAGAGGTTAATATCATTCACAGTGTAGGCCAGAGAGCTTGAGAGATCCTACCTCAAGACTGCAGAGAAGGTCTCTACTGTAAAACCTAGTAGTATATGCAATTTATTTTGTCAGAGGATGAGTTCAAAGTTCAAACAATCAGTCAAAGTCAACTTCAAGCCAGAAACACGAGAAAAGACTCTATCTCCCTCTGTATGTCTACCTGTTCCATAGATCCTTCTAGGACTCCAAAACAACCGCAAAACTCTGTGAAAATCTATTCTGGGATGTCTTTTTTCCTGGTTCCTCCAATAGACATTCTGCATTTGAATGGTTTGATGGTTTGGATGATGCCACAGCCTTCCCTCACATCATGAGTGGTGCCGGTGGGGAGAAAATGTAGGCAGGGAGTCCAGGCTAGGTAAGCTGTACAAGATGCAGAAGTACACATCTTTCACCAGCGTTAAGCTTTCACGCTTTATTGATATGGACAAGATCATGGCAAAGCTAAAATCAGAAAAAACAAACTGTGGGGGACCAGGGGCCCCCACAGCAGCTGGCAGAATGAGAGAGGACTGGAGCTGCCTAGGTACAAAACGTGATAGGGATTAAACTAGAAAACAACAAGGCAGCCAGTCTTTTGCAGTCCCACCACTACACCTCCCTGTGAAATCTTTTTTACTGTTGTTACTTATTTCTACATACAAAATTTCTGCCAAAATAAGGAGCTGGCAGAGTGGATATTAGAAATCTATGTGGTTCTAGGATGGAGCTTGGTATTTGGGTGTCTGGGACTATATGGCTATGTATAGACATGCTTGTTCTAATCACAGAATAATTAAGATTGGAAGGCATTTCTGGTATTTCTGGAGGTCTCTGGTCACACCCCCCAACTCAAAGCTTATCTAGCTTTGAAGTCAGATCCAAATTCAAAATCAGTTCAAAGACTTTTTTTGCCATCATGCAATTCCAAAAGAGCCCCCTTGTTGGTAAACCATTTAATTGTGTTACCAAATTGTTGTTGACGCTCTGGAGAAACGACAAAGCAGAAATTTTAGGAGACTGAAGGTCATGCTACCACCTTTTTACACAGATGGATGCTAGAGCTTGGGAAGACTAAATGGTGTTCTCCAGGCTGTGTGCATGGATCCTAATGAAACTTGGAAATAAATCTGGGTGATCAGAATAAAAAGCCACACATTTGCTGCTAGTAATTTAAATCCATATCTATTTTGCCATTATCCAGTCCCCCTTTTCCTACCCATGCCTATACTATTACTCATGAGGGGGGAAATAGCTCAAGTAAAACTAAAAAGAAGAGGCATTTTGCTCTGAGTAGCCAGAAAACAAACGAGGCTGCTCCACAGGTATAACTTCGTGCAGGAAATCTTCATACCAGCAACAGCCCACAGCTACACGACAGCCCCAACGGTGATAGAGTAACTGCTCTGTGCTGGAAGCTTTCAGGCATGACCTATCTAATAATGCATCACTTCTTTTTATTAAGAATCTGGAACCTAGTAAAGACTTCATGTTCCCTTAATGGTCTTGCCCTAAATTAAAGAAACCACCAACAGCTCATTAATACCTCATTAGAAGGTGTGAATACAAGATATAAAGGGAAGGTACTGTAAAGCCATCTTTAGCAAAAGGAATTGAAAAATCAAACTCCTCCCAGGTAATCTTCCTTACCAATTTATCAGTAAAGGCTAGACCTCATCACTTTTGGCTTGTACACACTAGCTCCTTTATTTACTGTGAGTCAGACTGTAGAAATCATATTTATTCTGTAGTTCTGGCACAACTGCAGATACTGGGGTTAGGAAATTATACCAGCCAAATTTCAGGATTTCTAATTCATGGGAAATTTTGGCATTTGGAAATTTGCTTTTATTCTGACTAAGAAAATAAAATTCTTTCCTTCCTTATTGCCTATGACTGGAAATTCTGACTAAAAAAAACGACTTTGGAAATATTGACCTGCGACTATTGTTCACACTAGTGGAAATCCGCAGTATTTTTAAGGCAGATTTTTTTAATAGTAGATCTCCTTCAGATGCATTATTCATCTTTTTTATTACTCAGAAGTATTTTTCTTATCATAAGAGAAAACAAACATGGATTTTGAACACAAAGACTAAATGCAAACATTCTTGTAAAAGCAATGGCAAGAGGAGCAACAATAGGGGCAGCTGTTACCGTTCAGCTGATGGATCATTCCTATTAGCAGCTTCCAGGAAAAAGGGTTCCACCAGATCTCGCTGGTATGATGACTCCTTGGTGTTTTCCTTTTGCTGGCTATAAGGAGCAGATTTTTCCACTCCATGCAAGGTAGCAGGGAAGAATTCATCTCAAATTCCTAGCACAAGAAATAAGAACATGGCATTGAAAAAATGCCCGAATTTCAGATTCAAGATTAAGATTAATTTCAGAAAAAACCTGGCACATGAGCACAGAAGTCACACTATATATGATCCTACAAATCATCCGAGAGAGCAAAACCAACATAAAGTCGTCTGCAGCAAGAACAGCCCAATGGGAGATTGAAGCTGTATTTGCAAAATGACACATTGAAAACTTTGAAAAACAGGTCACATCCTTATACCTTAACCAGAGTGCTCTTTAGTCAAAGCTTCTAGTGGTAGCATAAAGACCTCATCTTCACATAGAACATAGGACACCATGATGCAAAGATGAGACAGCACTGGTGCCAGTTTTTTTGACCAAACCAGATATTTACCTTCTGAGATAGTTTTTTTTTTAGATTCCTCCATATCCATGGAGAAAAACAGATAACTCATCTCCTTGTAAAATAGATATTCATGTTTGGTCAGATGACTCAAACCCTCACATCCTTGTCAAGAGAGCTTGAGATGACTAGGCTGAACGTATGTGTCTACACTGCGGTTATCTAAGGGAAATTAATCTCATCAAATTGCAGGGGTAAGCTTCGCATTCAAATTAAAACAACAACATGTATGAGGACTCAATGCCACCTCTGTGCTGCAAACATTTCCATTTAGTCAGACAAAAAAACAGTCTTGAAGATGGGAGATAAATCTAAAAATGGATATTTTGATGTAGAGAAACTATCTTGCTTTAAATTGTAAGGCGGTTGGTGGGAGAGGTTGATCCTTGATCAAGAGTGAGGCAGTCCATCGCATTGGAGGATGGTTGTAATACCCTCCTCTTTATCTTTTCATCAGTGGAAAGACATGATAAAATCGCTCCTTCTTGCAATGAAGAAAGAGAAGCAAATGATGACCAGGTCTGCTGGCTGCCACACTGTACCCCACAAGCTCCAGATATCCTCAAGACGCTTTCCTCGTACAAGTATCAACCAACACTCGAACCACAAAGGGGCTGAGGACAAACTCTGCAACCTTGAATGCCTGAATATACTCATCCAGCTCAGCATGTGGATTTCCAGAGATGCTGAAAAATGCAGAGGAAGGCATTCATCTGGGGAAAAATAACCCCCAAAACAAGCAAACAGCTTGGGACCCATCCAGCTACTGGAACGATGCTGTTTGCAATCCTCTGTTAAAACGTTGTCAGCAGTAGTGCTTCTCGGCTAGCGTGGGAAGGCCATGATCTAAAGCCTGTTGAAGTTAGTAAAAAGACTCCTGTTGACCTCAGCGGGCTCAGTTTTACCCTCTGAGCCCAGGAGGACTCCAGCTGTGGTTTAAAAACTGCTGGTGGTCCATGTGCCTGCGGTGAGTGGGCTGCATCTGGGCCATAGAAGCATATTAAGCCTAAAGACATATGAGCTACCAAGTCTGCATTTCCTAGGCTTGATTGGGTGTGCGGTGGTTTGCAAGAAAATTTGAGGGTTGGCAGGGTACTTCCAAAAAGTTTGGGAATTAGTGATCTGGTACCTTCTCTAAAGGCTTTGTACATATAGCATGTGCCAGGACTATTCCATGTATTCTGACAATGATTTCTCTGAAGCTGGGCATAGCTACTTGACCTTGTTCCAGTGTCTGCTTTCCTAGAAATTCGTTATTTAGCCCTAGGGAAGAGACAAAACTGAGACCCGTAGCCTAAACCAGTATGACTCTTTCCACCACTGAAGTGATATCCCTGAACATTGGTTGACTTATTTTTTGTTAATTTGTTCTCTCTTTCCTTCTATGGAGTGTGCAAGCCATAGGTAAGTACTTTTGCAAACTGTTTTAACTTTCCCTTCCCTATATAATTAGCAGTGAATGAACTCCTAGTCACCCTTTACTTGATTGAGGGAAAATTACCTCATGCCCTATCGTTTCTGCGTGAAAATCCCCTGCTGTTACAACATCTCCCTTTTACAGGAATCCCAGTTAAAACTAAGAATTTCCTCTAATAATCTTCACACCAAACTTCCCCTGTTTGGCTCAAAGCAACTTTAAAGGAAAAGATTTTAGCCCACAAGTTCACCCTGGGACAAAAATCAATCCATTTAGGTTTTTAACATTTCAAGTGTGGACATCACAACAGTGGTCCAATATTTTAGCAGTGGTCTCTGAAATACCGGAGAGAATATGAGTGCTGTATCCATCAGGTCCATGCTTACGCATCCAAGGGCTTCATTAGCCCTCACCCGCAGCACTGCAGAGCCGTTCCAACACCACAATCCCAAGCTGGTCAAGGCTGCTGCTTTCCAGGACGCTGTCTCCAATCTCATGTGACTTGCATTCTTCGTTTCCCAATTATTGGCCATGACTTTGGCTGCCTTAAAATTGTAGGCTGTGCAAACGAGCTGCCCAAGCAAGCGATCCAGACCGCTTGGGTGTAACAGACCTGTTTCTGATGATTTTCATCACTTTACTGTAGACTGCAACATTTGTGGGTTGTGCCAGCAATAATTTTCCACTTTTCTTGGATCAATAAAAGATGTTGATAAAGGTGTTGGATAGCATTGGATCGGAGTGGATTGCTGCGGGACACCATTCTATGTGTATTTCAGGCAGATTATGAGTCCCTGAGCACAGGTATTTTCTGAGATCTATCAAGTAGCCTGTTTTAGTCCATCCAAGAGAAAGATTTTAAGCCCTGTAAGTGCAACCAGTAATCTTTTTGAAAATTATTCCCCTTTTCTCCTGTTACCCTTCCCCAGAAGGGGGGGAACCAGAGGTTTCCTACACAACACAGCAACACAAAGAAATGATTCAGCATTTAGGGCGATGGGGAGGGATGGAGACCTTCATCAGGAGCTGGGAATGAACAGCAGGCGCTAGGAATCTGCTCTGCTGCCGATGAGATGGTTGGTTTCCCTTGGCATCTCACCTGCTTTTGGAAGCGCCAGATTCTGCCCAGTTTTTCCTTCCTCCCCCCCCTTCCCTGCTTGATTTTGTAATGAATGCCAAATTAACTGTTCAAACAGCCGTGCTGCTATGGAGGGGCAGGAGAAATGTCTCTGGCAAGAGTCTCTTTTTAAATCATTTCAATTGTTTCTTTTTAGTGAAAATGAGCACCAAGGAGCCAGACCCCATTTAGCAGCCCTGTACAACCTGGCTTCCATTTATTTTGCATGGTCCTAATGACTTGGCTGCATCTCTCTCCCCTACCCCTACGTCTCTTCTCTCCCTACCAGTCTGAGTCTTCAGTTGCTCAGGGAGAGATCTTTCTCCCCAACGCCAAAAGGGACTTCAGGCAGGGGTAGCCCAACCTTGTAGGATCTTAGCCACCCCGTGGTGAGACAAGACTCGTTTTCGTGCAGAGGCTGGACATGGTCTCTGAACGTTGTGTCCATGTCTCACCACCCAGGCCAGAGAGCCCTATTCAGTCATGGGATGTGAAGACAACGGATGAGACCTCTACCACCACGGTTGGAAGCTTTGGGTGGAAGCTGTTGAAGGCTGGTGCTTCTGCAGTGATCCTGTGTGACTAGGGAAGAGGTAGTGAGGTCTGCAAGGCATTGAAGCGCATCATAAAGCAAGCTGGTAAAAAGCCACATGGCAACCCTTTTAGCAGTCCCATAGCTAAAGCACATTGATTTTCAAGGTTCTAATGGCCATGCTTTCCACCAGAGTTACCTTCTCTCTCTCCTTTTCCCACATGCACACGTCTGTCTCTCTACCCCCATACACACCTACCTGGAAAAGCAGTCGTATTCCTGACATTCATTCCAATCTGAATTATCCTATGAATCTACACTGCTGTGATAGACAGATATTAACTTTCTTTCAGTTTGTTTGCCTGGCTTTCTTTAAATAGTGGCAAGTAGAGCTTCCTCCTCTCATCACTCAAAAATCAGACAGTACACAGAAATTTTAGATTTTTCTTCCTGATACTCCCATCCACATTCTTACTCCATGCTAAACAATCCTCTGTGAGGCATTTTTAACCAAACATGTTGACACCTAGTAAAGGAGAAAGTAAAATAAAATAAAATAAAATTTTAAAAAAAACAATCCCCAACTCCTTTCTTAAATAGGGAAAGGAAGTCCAAATTTTGGATTCATTCTAGGCGTCTGAAGCTCTGTGGGATGAGTCACCTGCACGGTGGTGGGCACGGTGTACATGACGAGGAGGAGGGGAACCACGCTCCCAGGTCAGCTAAGTGCCAGGCAAACTTCTGCCAAGTTCTGCTTTCCCTCTTCTGCTGCACAGAGAGGATGGGAGGGCATGGGACAAGGGTGCAGATCTATGGACTTCTACTTCCAGCGGCTGCTGTAGCAGCAGGACTCTTGGGAGTGGGGCAGGAGGGAGGGAGGTTCATGCCCAGCCCCTGTAGAGCAAGGCTCTTCCCACTGAAGTTAATGAATCAGGCTATCTAGCAAAGCACAACCTGTGAGCAGCGTCGCTCTTCTTTGTTTGGACTTCCACAAAATCCGGGCAAAATTGTCTTAGGGTATGCATCGGAGTCCACCATTTGAGCACGATGGTGATGATTTTTTTTCTGGTCTTGAAATCAAATAATAGTGTCGTGTGATGGTCAGCTGTATAAATACAAGGTCACCAGAAAATAAATGTATAACCAGTGTGATTGTTGTCTAAACTATCACCCAAAGGGCATTTAGGAGAACTGGTTGGAGTCCCAGTCAGACCTGACATCTATTTGTGACACTCTTCTTTGTCATAGCACATACACCCTAACAGATGATGACCAATTCAAAACATCAGTTCACCAGAGTTGTCTCCCTGTACCATCAAGAGATGTGCCACGACATCAGGTTACCCACCTTGAGTACATGGTTTGAACACAGTCTCTGAGACATTCTTTGGGACACTCACCCTTTTCTTGGGCCTGAGCATCACAGCAATAAGAAGACAGGCACTGAGAGAAAGCAAGGGGAATATTAGTATCCCCCAAAACACGTGTCTGTAAATGAGCAGGGCAGATTCCTACCACCTTGACTGGGGACTAGAGACTGAATCCTTGTTCTTCCAACATATTTGAAGCCCCTGTATGAATGCTGCTATTTACGTGTGAGGTTATTCTCAGGGCAGCAACCAAACACAGAACAGAATGCAAGCAGATTGTCCTGTTTACTAATAATAATTAGATTTCAAGGACTGTCCAAAGATAACCCAAGTCTAAGTTACATTCTTGGCACATGGTGCAACCAAGATGAGATTTGCCAGCTTCAACCAGGAACGGAGCACCAAGCACAAATAGAGTCTGAACGTGAATTACCTGTTTTGGAAAAAATGGGAAGGGATGGAAACAATGTGTGACCTCTCAGATACTGTGACTTCAGGAACGCAGCACTCAGCAAGTACACAGAATACTGCTTAAGCTATTTCTGTTAATTCGTGTCCTTCTATTAACTACTCACAGCCCATTTTGGCTGAAAAACAGGAGCCGTTCGCTGTTGCTGGGGAAGCTTGGAAGGAGAAGAGCTGAAATGACTCCAAAGGAGCCATAGGAAAGGAATAATATTGACTATATCTGTATTGTACTGAAAGAGTAAGTCTTTAGAGATGTCAGCATCTGCCGGTCATCCTTGCCAACACACGCGTATAGCTGTCCTGCAGCTTGGCTGTGTGAATGTCTCTGGCAACACCCTAATGCACCAGGGAGGGTCGGCAGTCCAAAACTTCTGACATGGTGTTAGCTGACTTGCAAAACAGAGATCGGAGACTTCAGTCTTGCAGGGGCTTCAAAGACAACAGAAATATCACCTCTGCATGACTGTTGTTTTCAAAGGAGACTGATTTACTGATCACTTCAAGTGCACCCCAAAAAAATCTTTGCAGAATAGAGGGAATAAGTTAAAGACTGACCAGAGAAAGTACTAGCAGAATGAAAGATAAATGAAGAGAAAGCATCATGGCAGAGGACAGAGGCACTTGTTTAGAACAAGAGGACCTCACAAGTAGACCTGACATGAGGACCAGTCATGCTTATAAGGGGGGTGTTATCATCAGAGAAGAGGCTTTTAGTGCAGGTGGAAAGTCTGCTGACTGCATCCCATTTCCCCTATATGTTGGAGTTTGGGATTCAGTTGTGCTCTCAAAATCTGCATGCCTCTCCAGCTCTCTGAACCAGGAACCACAGAGTTAAGCACAGCATGAAAATCAGCCAAGATTTCCTGATAAAACATAATTGTTTTAAATCCCCGCATTCTTATTCTGCCGTCAAAATGGACAGTCTGGTTTCCTGAAAGGCTGGACTTGCAACATTTTGACTTCCAAGGACAAATGCTGCGCTCAATTCTTGTGGCAATTGGGATATATTAGAAAAACTTGGTCTCAACTGTTCTTTGTCTCCAGTCCCTACTTGCAGCTCCCATTGAAATCCTTTACTGAATTTGGGTAAATCTAGAGTATGGCTAATTAACTGTTATGGGAGGAGTCACTAGATGGCAATGTTACCCGTGCTCACCAGGGCAAGATATTTTGGCCAGCACATGCAGGTTGTGTTTTCTTTTGGTTTTATGATGAAGAAATACTGTTTTGCACCAGAGTTTGTTGAGCAGCAGTCTTTAGAGAGAGGCTATGGCAGGCAGCACAGAATTTGTTCCACATTTTAGTAGTTCAAAGTACATTCTTGAAAAGAACAAGTTCGGTGTGAAGGCTGGACATTTCCAGAGCAGCAGGCTGATCAAGATCATCACTTTTTCAAGACCAGGGCTCAAGTATAGGAACTAAATGAAACCAAATTACCCTGAACTCCCTCTCATGTAATTATTTTCTTCACTGGGAGGACAAAGCTTCATTTTTCTGTACCCCTTATGCTGCATCTATTATAGTAAATTAAACAGGGCCATGGCACAAGAACTGGGTCATTGGATCTCTTACATTGCCCGAGGAGTCCCCGGTCACCTCCAGCCCAAGCCAACCAGCTCATTCCCAGACTGCTCTTGGGCACGTTTTGGAAGCTAGCACAGACCAGGGGCCATGCCTGTCAGGCAATCTGGAGGCAGCCACCCTGTCTTAGAAAGTAAGAGAATTTAATCACAAAGACGCGATCATTCTGTGACAGTGGATCCAGGCCAGCAAATGGTCCCAGCTACATTTAATTTATTAGCACCAACTTAACCTTAGTGTCTGAAACGGAGAGAAGAAAAAGGAGGCAACCTTATGGTGGACACGCAGCATATTTTGAGAATATAGAGCGAGACAGAAGGTTATTGCGTGATGTATCCTGAAGCTCTGACCATCTGTCTATCTCCCTTTCCTATGTGTTTTAAATTATGAAGTTTATCCAAGGTAGATTGAAGAGAGGCTGTGCTGCCGTCCCAGTTGCTGTCATCAAATGAAACTTGATGTATCCCAGGAGCAGTTTGGTGGCAGGCTTATATTCCTGACAGAAGAAATTATTCCATAATGAAATTAGATGAGGAATTTAGCTTTACAGGGGGACCGCTGGTATCTGCCTCTCTACACAATGTAAATCTAAACTCCCGCTAATTTCTCCAAGTCCTGCTCTCATGAGGGGGAAAGGGCCTCTCTCGTCCTGTTTACATTTTCCTAATTACCTCATTTGTTCTGTGTTTACTGAGGGATTGGGTTCTTAAGAGGCCAGCTTGAGACATCACAATACTACCAGGATGGCCCTTGATTGAAGAGGCCCTGAGCGACCTAAGGAGAGGATCAGATGGCAGAGATGGGGATATGCTAATTATCCACAAGAATGTGAGGGTTTTAAACACCAGTGAAGGAGCTTGATCTAAGGGCATGGGAAGTGGGGCACAATGACATGGAAAGAAAATACAGGACACGCAAAAAGTGGGAAGTATTCCCAGCCTGTGCCAGCCCATCAACCAAGGAACAGCCTCTGGAGAGCAGAGCCTGGGAGCCCTCTCCCTTCAGATTGCGAAGTGTGTTTGAATCTTCTGATCTAGCACAGGCAAGATCTAGCAAGAAGGGCGGTGCAGCCCTGAGCACATGCAACAACCGGAGCCTAGGAAGAGCGAAGCTTGCTGAGAGAGTGCAGCACTGTTGACGTGTGGCCCATTTGCTCCCAAGGCTGATCTGCGTTAGCATGGTCATGTTGGTTTTCTGAACACCTTGTGCACCGGCATTGCTGGCTCTAGGGCTAACTCCTGACAGCTTAGCCCCTGTACCCTGGACTCTTTTTGGATGACATGAGCCCCCCCTCGCCCCGAAAGAGCTTCTTTGTGGCTCTCTCGACACTTTCTTTCGCTGAAGTTGCCTCATCTTTGTTTTACCTTGCATGACAAGTGTGAGGTTCACTGGCCCAGCTGTGAAATATCTAAGGAGTGGCTAGTTGCAAGAGGAAATCTAGTCCAGCCATTTTTTATGGTGATTTGGGCCATGGATACCTTGGATTCAAGCCACAGGCTTGCTAAGGGCTTGTTGAGCAACCCTGGCTAAGTGACAGAGACAAGATTCACCAAGAGAGATGAGTTTTCACTGCACTCAGTGGTGGCCCTAGCAGTTCAGCAGTGACTGGCTGTGGGAGTGAAGCTCAAAACTTGGGTTGAGCCTTTGTGGGTTTCAGGAGGGGAGGAAGACTCATCCCTGGACTGTCTGGTGCAGACTGGCCCATAACCGCAGTGCTCAGGTCTCACACTCAGGGGTGGACCAACAGTATCTCCACCGCAAAGACCTTGGCCTGGGCCATTGCTGGAACCTAGTGACCTTGACTCATAATTCGTGGTTTTCCTGGAGGGAGAGGGACAACGTGGTTCAAAGTCTCCAAAATAATGATGAGGCTGTCTTGCACTCTACCGGAGTGTTTCTGTAGCATTGTGGGTGTTGCATATCCTGGAACAAGCTATAAAAGTACAGAGCAAGCTGAAAAGTAGGAGGCAGGCTGGGTTAGTCCAGGTGGATAGTGTTGGAAGATTGTCTTGGGGCAGGAAGGCAACTTGGTGCAATATGCGTCCACACTGTCTGTCTAGTGTGGAACCATGAGTGAATTACTGAATTTCTTCTCTTAGTGAAATGACTAGCTTCCTTCACAAGGGAGCCTGAGAATCAGCAAGTTGCCTGCAGTCTGGACAATCAGTGGACTGGGAGTCTGGAGCAAAACAGGAGTTAAATGGAAACTGTTAACTTACGCTCACTATGTAACGAAAGAAGCATCAACACATCCCCTTTGCATTATAACCTTGACCTCATTATGCCCAAGAAATAGAAGACGTGGATTCAAGATTTTTCTTGATCTGAAGGAGATCGAACCCAGAGCTACCCATTTTTACTTTTGCTACTGCCTGGGAGAGATGGGGCACACACTGCCCTGACTGACAGGAGGGAGGTATGGAATAGATATTATAAACTCTCCAGGTAGGAGACATATTCTCCTTATTACCTGCACAAGAAGTTTAGGTGCCTAACTCAGGACCATGAATCACAGGAGCCCAGCTCTTCCTGGGAATCCAATCTTTCCTTGCTTTCCTCCTCGTTTTCCAAGTCTCACGCAGCTGGCTAGGCTGTAGTTTCATTGACCAACTTGGCATAGGAAAAAAAAGTCAGGAATATTGCTCTGCTCTCAGCCACTGGAGTATAGCCAGGATTCCTGGTCCTGTTGTCCTCATGCCTCTTGAAGGAAAAAAATCTCTATGCTTCCATTTCTCCATTTGTGGGAGAGATGTGATCTGCACCAGAAGGGAACAGAGACTTACTTCACAAAGATCCTGGAATGAAGGTTGATATTTTTATTTTAATTTTTTTTAGCTGAATTAATTCTCTGCCACTTTGTTTTCAGAATTCACTCCTACCAAATGCCCCCAGTAAATTCTAGGACATGACTACCTTCAAGCCTGTTGAAGACAATAGCTGAGCTCTTCAGTGAACCAGGACCAGAGTCCTCACCAAAATTTAGGACTATGCTCCAAGGGAAAGATTTAGAGCTACACTAGCTAATAAAGCAATCCAGAGACCACTGCCTGTCCCTAAAGAAACATGGCACAGCATGCCTTCTGACCATTCAGCTAAGCAGGCTTTCCCCCAAAACAAGGTGGTCTCATTCTGTAGGGGTAAACCAAATTCTGATGCACAGCACATCAGCTATCTACAGTAAGTTTTGCCCGCATGCTCTTACCATGCTGTATATGTGAGTTCCCTTTCACTGCAAGAAGACTAAGTATCCTCATGTTATTTACCCTCAGTTACCACAGGTGGGAATGACCACCTGCCCATGCTTTCCGGCAACTCAGGTTTCTTTCCTAAGCAACAGTGCATTGTTTGCTGTTTTGAGGAATCCCTCAAAACGCAAGCAGAGTGGAGCAGAACAAGAATATCAGTAAGAAAAGCCGGAACAATAGACTATAGGTCTGGGTGGGCCATTCATTCCAGTGATGGTAATTTGAAAGTCTAGGATCTTCAAGGCCAGCTCTCTGCTGTTGCACTCACCACCTCATAAACTTAGCAAGTTCCAGGAATTCATTTATTTGCTCCCCCTGGAAGACTGGTCCAGAATCTCATTGCGCCAGTGGTTAAAAAACATCTTCCACTTTCCAACCTAAATTTATTCATGACCAGTTTATCCTCATCTGTTCTGATGCCAACGCTGTCTTTAAGTTTAAATAGCTTTTCTCCCTCTCTGGTGTTTAGCTCCCGTTCCATTTATAGAGTATGATCTTATCTTCTCCAAGCTTGTGTTTTGCTGAGCTAAACAAGTCAAGCTCTTTGAGTCTCCTAAACAGGGCACTCCTTTCCTCTGATGCTTGCCGTTGCCCTGCTCTGCACCTGTTCCAGGTTGAATTCATCTTCCTTAAACATGATGAACTAAAATTGAACCTTGGAGTCCAGCAGCTTTGTCCAATGCTGCTAATAGGAACACCAGGCTAGAGATGCCCTTCATGCAGAGAACTCCCTTTAAAAGTTGCTCCATCTCAAGCTAGTTGCTATCCTTCCCCTGCTACCTTGATTAGAAAAACTGCTGCCTGGTCTCCACCGTTATCTTACACACACTTGACTTTGAAGACACCTTTTTTTCTTGTCCCAAAATAGGCCCAGAGTTTTCCTAAAACTGCGGGAAGTCCTTCACTCTAAGCGTGCACAGTTTGGTCATGCTGAGGTCTCACTGGTTGGCAATAGTCATCCTGGGGTCAAGTAATATCCAGCGTCTTTGTCTCTGCCACCTAAATGAAGAAACTTCCCCCCCTCCCGAGTTTGTGGAATATATTCTTTTAGTGCTGGCTCCTCTTGCACTTTTAATATGGAAGGCCACCCTGCTTGTGTTACTCCAGCTCTTCATCCAAGCTGCCTCTTCTGCGGTTCAGGGACCGAGCCCTAAGCCAGTACCCACATGCTGCAAGCAGGTCTATCTAACGTGCTTTCTAAAGTATGTTAACCCTGGAGTGAACTGTTTTCCTTTCCACACTCCTCTTTAAGGAAACAAAGCATTTCAGTCCATATCAGAGCAAAATATGTGGTGTAGGAACCAGTTTGACAATAGGGATGCACAAAATTATCACCGAGTTCCCTTCACGACCAGAAGACACCTCACATGATTCTGAAAATGGGTGGAATTTGGAGATACCGTTTCCTCCTCTCAGTAAAACTGAAACCAAGTCCAAGAAGCCTGGAGGAGTTCATGGCACAAGTCCCAGGGATGGGGATAAAATGCCATGGTCTTTACAGCTGAACCATTTACTGTGACTCACTCCAGTGACTCATCGGAGCGTGAGGAGTAAAGAAGAAAGAGTTGCCACCTTTTCCCGCTCCTTTTGTCTCAGTCTGGTCCCCAGACCTGTGTTGGACAGCCTCAGGATTTCTCATCAGGAAGTGGCACATAAAGGACATTACAGGCGCTATTTCAAGACACTGC
This sequence comes from Elanus axillaris, assembly GCA_026212715.1. Lineage (NCBI taxonomy): Eukaryota > Metazoa > Chordata > Aves > Accipitriformes > Accipitridae > Elanus > Elanus axillaris. Next base: position 46,619,294 of record JANZLQ010000056.1, on the reverse strand, counting down.
AAGGAATTTCCTTCCGCTTACATGGAAGGAACTTCTCCCTTCTGTCTGCTGCCACCATCAGATCTCAAAACATCAGCATCCACAGCACAGTGAGAACCCATATGGGTTTATGTCTCCAGTTCAGGGACTGGGAAACTGAGGCACAGGTGGGGTTGACACGGTTGCCTGCCAGTGAGCCACCAGCAAACCCAGGAATGCAATGCAGCCGTCTCTGCTTCCCAAGGTGGTGGACAGTTTGAAACAACGCTTCATGGGGCAGGTTGCTATTAGTCATATCTTCTCGGCAGTAAGAACCCTGGAGGAGGATGCTTAGTGCTGCTGAGTCAGAGGGTCAGTCCCAACGTGTGCCTCCCATGAGTGAAATGAGAGTTGACCTCTGAGACAGCCACGTGCCACCGGGTGTCCTTGCCACCCTGCCTAGGAGAAATTTTCCAAGCAGAAGCCACGATAAGGGCAAGGTGCACTCTCTGAAGGGAACATGCTCATTTGCTGTTAATTTTGCAAACCAAAATCTGACACCCACCAGGGGAATTTCTGTCTCTCTCTTTGGCTCAGGATGAGAAACATTTCTTTCAAAATTTTCTTTCTCTTTTCTTCTTCTTTTTTTTTTTTTTTTTTTTAATGCTTCGCTTGAGAGGCTATAAGCAATCAGGGCTATAATACAGGGAGCTCAAGGAAATTGCAAGTGACTCAAGAGGATGCAGAACATTTCATCTAAACAACTCAGCTCCGCACTGCAACATTTTCCATAGTCAGAGCCACATGGCTCTGGAAATCCCACCAAAAAAGAAAGAGATGGAAAGAAATGACAAATATCTTATGAACTTCTTGCTGGCCTGGCACTAGAAACAGTCATAGGCCAAAGGCAGGTCATAGTGGATGCAGCCAGCTCTGGTGCAGAGCAGAGCAGCTATCTCACAATTGCACTTTCAGGAACACATGAATGGTTGAGTCCTCCTTGGCTGAATCCTCTTTGGTTGCTCCTTTGCCTCTTGAGGAAGACTGTATCCAAGATGCAGAGCAGAGTGGTAGAGCTGCTTCCCATTTTTGCAGAAAGTCACAAGATCACCAGAGAAACAAGTCGCTCCTCTGTTTCTCTCTCAGCAAAATGCAGAGCCGGGTCTTCGCTGCCTTATGAAACAGGAAAGGGTCTGGAGCCAAATGGGGTGACTGGAAAGCATCTGCAGAGACACCAGTGGAAAGGAGTATTTTCCTACATTGGAGTAGGGTTTAGCTTGCAGACACCCCTGCTCTCAGAAACTGAAGGACATGGTTTTGCCCATGCACAAGGTATCTAAGCTCCCATTATAGGCAATGAAAATCTAGTAAGTGGATCCTGGAGAGTGATCCACCTCACCCTAAAGCATGTAGCTGGTACTCTGCTCCACACCTTTGTACCCCAGGGCATCACAGGCAGCTCTGGATGCCTGTGTAGGGGCAACTGAATCATCCCCAGACATGACAGCTAGTCACTGGCAGCCGAGAGGAGTCAAGAGTCCTTGTGGGTGACCAAGGCAAACACAATCTAGGACCTGGGAGGCAAGGTTTTCCCAGCTGGCTGATTAGGAGGAGCAAAGACCAAAATGGGTTTGACAGCAGAGTTGATCAGAGGAGTGTGTCCTTCTCGGATTGAGTGGTTAGTGGTGTTTGCCACTGCTGCAGGGGAATCTGGAAGCATGGGGACATGCAGATCTGCACTGCCTGGCAGGCGTTCGAGAGCCCGGAGACTTGGCTATTCCCACCTCCGGTAACTGCACATTTCCACCAGGAGACCTTGGCAGCCAGCCTCAGCACAGCCTGTCCTCGCCACCCCGGGGCCAATGTGTGGCCGGTATGTGACCGTGTGACTGACAGATTCCACCAAATACACGTCAGTAAGGTCCACATCTCTCTCTTTTTCTTCTTTTCCCTCCCTCCTTTTTTTTTTTTCTTTTTCCTTTTTAAATATAACTTGCTGCATTTATGCCAATAAAAACTAGTAAAAAATCAGTCTGTTCCCTGCAATTTCAGTAAACCTGCCCAGGGTTGGAAGCCTCCCAGCAGGGTCATGAACTGTTTTCTATACGTCCTGTGCCTCTATTTTTAAACTGGCAGCTGGCACTCTGACATTCAAATTGCTCTTCCAAGAGGACATTCAGGAACAGACAATTGCCTAAGACTTCATTGCTGTTGCACAGCCCCAAGAAGCCTAGACCAAGGTGTGATCCTCAGCCTGACACAGGGAAGGACAGGATAGGCTCCAGACATCTTACAAGTCAAAAGGCAAAACAATTGCCCCGTAATGTTATTCTTGCAGAGCTGAAAAGCCATGGAGAGGTAGGAGGCCAGATGCCCAAAGAAATGTCAACACTTAGCTCCCATTTATTGCCATAGGTTTTCACTTTTGCATCTTCTCCGGGAAAGGATGCTCCCTTTAGGAGAGGAACTAGCCAATACTTCCACACTATCTGAAAATGGACTGTGAACAAGCTCCTTTCCCACCTCAGGGACTTGGTCCCACTTAGACTAACCAGCTCAGAGGGATGTGGAGACAAAACCAACGTCCTGACTCTTCACAGCCTTGCAGGTAAGAATGGATGGTGAAAGGAGACCACAACAGAAAAACTGTGTTTCTCGCACCCTCAGGGACTAGAATTTGGTTTAGCATCATAACAAAACTTCCCATCACCAGTTTCTACTTGAGTGTATCTTGACTGAACTCGGGCATAAGCGTTTCCTTAGTGTTGAGATCCATGTAGGAACTAAACTCTTCACAATAAGGATTTTACCCCAAGCTTTCTTCCAAATTGTTGCAACACTTGCCATGAGTCTCCTGAATCTCAGATGTTCATCACCATTTAAGAAAGACATAGATGAGTTTCTGAGTAAAATCCTGATGTACTGTAAGATCTGAATCCTAGGAACTGAGTAGAGGAAAATTTCTCTTCTGAAGGCACAGGGAAATCCACTAGAAAGCAGGAGCAAAGGAGCCTAGGCAGTGGGCTTGCTCAGCAAAATACATTCAAGAGAGGACAACCTGTTACCAGAGCTCTGGTGAGCAATGTCCTTGGGGAAGGCAGAAGAGCATCACTTACTCTTCGAGAGGTTACCCATAACATCATGGAAAAAAGTACTGGGAAAATGTCTCAGCATATACTTCTTTGCAGTACGTGGGTGCTTGTGCTGGCCATTGGAAGCTAGGCAGCATCATTTCTGTTTAGCAAGTGGTCTTCAATGAGTTAGAGGTGATGTAGACAAGAGCTGAGAGACAGGTCAACACTACACTACAGAAATCAAATCATCTGAAAAATGACTTTCCAACTCATCATCACTGCCAGATGAGAAAAAGCAGAAAAGGATGTGGGAGCTGCTTGAATAATAGAATAGAATAGAATAGAACAGAACAGAACAGAACAGAATAGTTCCATTGGTATGGACCTATAATGATCATCTAGTCCAACTGCCTCACCACTTCAGGAATTTTGAGGCTATAGCAAGATTTAGTTAAAATGGTATACTGTAGTGAAGATCAAGAGGATAAGCTAGACTAATACACAGTGAGTGTGAGTAGAATTTGCTAACAATTATATGAGACCTGCCTTGAAAATTAATGTAAGAAAAACACATAAATAATTTTAGGGAAAATTGTCTGGAGTGAATTTACAGAAGAGAATATATGACTTAACTGTGGAAAATAAGAATGGAAGAGACCTGTAGGGCTCGTCTGATCCATCCACTGGCTCCATCACATATTCTTTCAACCAGGGATTCATTTAAGCCTTTCAGACATCTCTGAACTGCCATCTTACCTTGACAATTGGTGATGTTTGCAGGCTGCAAAGCCAAAATAGAGCACTGTGATCAATTACCCTGCTCTGACAAATACATGGCAAAGAATGTTATTTCTCGTTACTCACTGTTAAGGGCCACATGTGATGTGTTCTCAAGATACAAGGGAATTTCTGAATTTAATAACCTAGGCTGTGTTTGATACCCTAACAGTCCCTAGACTTTCTTTACAGTTAAAGAACAAGGACAGATTACTAATTTCACCTCTTAACTCCTCTTTCTTAGTGCTGAGTTTGCAGAGAGCAAAATTGGGCTAAATTTATGTCATTGAAATGCAGTTCCATAGACACAGTTTTGAGGAGCTGAGGTACCACTACAGAACTAGCTGGTTCAACTCATTAGACTGGGCAGAACTTGTTTGATGTTACTTTAGCATTCTTTGTCTTATCTTCTAATAGGTCCTTAGCAGCTCTCAGAAGAGAGAAAATCAGTGTCTGAGCCAGTTGAGAAGTTATAACAACTATGCTTATTGCCTCCAGTTACAACACTAAGTCCTACGCTGCCTGGTTATGTTGTCTGGCTGGCTTCACAAGAATAGCACTGAGGATTAGAGAAGGATGACCAAGAAAGGAAGGCCAAGGTGTGCCAGGAGTAGCTGTCCTTGCAGTCAGCTTAAGAGTGGAGCAAGGGAAAGGTGTTGCAAAACAGAAGGACAGAAAATGGCAGCAGGGTCCAGACCATCGTTATCTCAGAATGCACGTGTACAATGCCTGTGCCTGTGTTTTCAGAGGCGAAACCTGGCAAGAGGCAGGGCAAGAAATGTGGCTGCTATGTAAGCAAATCTAGTAAATCAAAGAAAAAGTACGTGTTGTCTTTGCGCTTTTTTGGCCTCTTCCTTACTCCAGCCCTGGGCCCAGAGTCAACTGGACTAAATCACACCTCAGTCTTTGAGCCTGAATTTTCCTGCTGGCTCACTCAAAGCCTTTAGAGGCACCTAGCCCAAAGGAACACCAGGTTCTGGGTCCTGGCTGGAACTTCAGCTGGATGAATCTGGCCTTAGACCACACGAAAGAGGAAGAGTCACTCATTAGTGAGAGAACCGGTGACCATAGCTTAATGCGAATGCTTCTGCCATAAGGCAATATTAAACTAGGGGAAGGGAACAGAAGGTGGTCACACAGGTCCATGCTGGCAAGTCTAGATGAATGCAAAGTGGCACCTTGGCATGCAACTGTCCATGCTATAAATATCTTACGCACAGGGCGCTGGTGAGCTTAGGAAACATGGTTGAACCAGTCACACCCAGAACTGGAGGGTGGGAGCAAAAGGGAGAAAATGTTTGTAGTTTTTCCAGCTGCACACACCCAGGGAATGTTGTTATCAACCCTCCTGACCAATATGCTTTGGCCCAAAGGCCCACGTCCATGGGCAGTTCCCAGGATACACTACATCCACTTGAAGGGTTGAACTACCATGCATTTGTACAAGCAAGGATATGCATGCACATACAAACACAAAACCAAACAGCCTTGGATGCACACTTATTTCCTTTCTAGGTTGACACCCAGGTTGACTCAGCCACTGCACCATACCTTTTTTGTCTTTTCCTCCGAGGGTTGACACCAAATGTATTTTTCTCAGCCAACATCTCGGCCTGCTTCATTCTCCCAACACAACTACACAAGCGTCCACACTGATGCGTACGTGCCCTGGGACCTGCTTGAGTCATCGTGTCCCTGAACACCCTTCTTGGCTGCAGTGTCTGTAGAGACAGTTATTCAAAGGTCAGAGACCCAGAGATGCTTTCTCATGCAGCAAACAGATGCAGAAAACAATCCTGGGGAATGAGGGGTATCTACTAGAACTCCTCTGGGTCACTCTGTATGTGTTTCCCTGGTGTAGCACACCCACCAATGCAGAAGAAGCCATGACCTCTATCTTGGTACGGGAGCAATAAGGAGACATGAAGGAATAGGGGGAGTATAAGAATATTGGTTGAATGGGATCTGGTTTATTCTCTCAACCCTTGATCCATACTCTTGGAGGGAACGGGAGGAGGATGAAAAAGCAAAGGAGACACACCTTTTTATCAGTCAGGGACTGTGTAGGAAAAACAGAGAGCACATGAAGAAGTTTGTGACAGCTGACGAGACTTTGCTTTCATAAACCAGTGAACCAGTACCGTTAGCAGCAAGTCACCCAAGGGCAGCTTATCTAGGAATCACCCTGACTGTGGTTTTCATCTCCTCAACCACCACTCACTGGGGTGGTGAGTTTAGCACCTCTGAGCACACAACATCCGAAAGCAGGGCCAACCCTGCAAAACTTTCAGAGGGAAACCATCTGGGTCTATGGTAACCATGTCTATCTATAGTTTAGAAAGTGACTTGTACTCTTTCTTTTGTCCTTTCTTCCCAGCCTAGGTGAGAAAGGGCTTGATGAATGAATCACTGTCTCTGTGTTTATGCATGGGAAGATATGTTGAGAAGTGGGTGTTCTGATAATGAGGGGTGTGATATAATTGCCTGTACCATGCCCAGTGTTAGCCAAGAAGCCATGGGATACCGCAGGTACCCACACAGGACTGGTAGGAACACTAGAAGCTCCTGGGAAGCCTATGCTCCAGTGGAAGCTGCAGACCAATGGGCTATGTCAAGGGGGGATTTGCTTGAGTTGCTGTTTCCAGGCAAGTGAGATAGTGTCACGGATCATAGTTTTTGCTGGTGAATAAACAGTTTGGGTTGCTTTGAGAGATCATGATGAGGAAATGTGAGGAGAGGCATTCGGGGAAAGCAGGAGCCCATACATATGCTATCTGAAGAAACCTGAGTTTGAACAGTAATAATCCCTGCCCTGTATTATTCTCCTAACACTGCAACAACACCTGAGGGTGCTTCCAGCAACTCCCACTTGTGTGATTCAATAGACCAGCTGCCCACCCTACCCCTCTGCAGAAGGTATCCCTGCCTGTAGCAGGGTCAGCAGCCTCCTTAGCTGTAGAGCTCACAGAGCAACCTCATAATTCAAACCACCACTGAGAAGGTGCTTCACTTCTGCCAACCCTGCTAAATAATCGGTAACCTCCAGCAGCAGAGAGTGTGAGGTGGTAACCTCTTAAATCACCCCCATGTGAGTTGCCAGAGCTTGTCTGGAGAAAACCTACAGCTACCTTTCATTGGCAACTTGCTTTCCAGCCTCAACAGAGAGGCCAAGGAATCAAGTGGAATAAGCTACCTTCTGTCCCTCTCAGCTGGTTTCTCCAGGTCAAAACCAAACCCCTTTGGCAGGCAAGTAAAAAAAGAAAGCTAACGCTCTGGCTGCTGGCACATTACCTGGTCTGTGGATACACAGAGTAATTCAATCTGCCGGGCTGTCTTTCTGGCACCTCTCACAAGCCCTAAAACTTCAATCCACAGTGAGAAAGAAAACAGAGCAGGGTTTGTTTGGTTCTTTGCCCTGTTGTAGGAGAGTGTGGGACAGTCACTAGGAAAGGTGATATTTTTCGTGTAGGAAACAAAGACTTTTGCCCTATATAAGACAAGATGTACATACACCACATTTCTCCCTCTCTGTTTGCCTGACAAAACCATGTATTTGCATTAATTTTGCAGCAGGAAGAGGTCTGAAGTAGACCTTAAGAGAGTGCTAAGGATCTGAAGTAGACCTTAAGAAAGTGCCTAAGGGCTGTATGTAGACTGCTTATTCCAGTATTAAAAATGGATTTAGTTAAAGTGTGGGAGACTCAGCTCACCTAAGTTCAGATTTCTACAGTCCAGACATCTCAGCAGAGGCAGTCACCTACAACTTCTGTATATAGGACACGGAGAGAAATCAGTTCCTCCAAAAATATGGTTCATCTCACCAAATTCAGACGATAAAATTTAGGATCCTGTTCTGGGAATGTCTACTTTTCTCCACTGACTAGTTGGAGCACAGGGTGCCTTGTTCTGCTGTAGAGAGTCACGATATAATCGCCAATGTTGCTCAGATGCCTACCAACATACCCAAGCTCAAGAGAAGAATAAGCAGTGCAGAGCACCTCCTGCTCAGGTTTGCCAGAGTCTGGCTCCTTGCCTGTTCAGTCATTGGAGAGAAAGGGTCATGTTGCTTGCTCGAAACATCTGTAATAAATGAGGTGCTTTCATTCCTTACCTCTCTCCACTGGCTGTACAGAGAATTAGGCTCAGATAGTAGGTGGTCTGAATCCCTTCACTCTTATGAATGTGGTCTCTTAAGAGGTAGGTCAAACACAGCTTCACGTGACACAGGCATACTAGTCAACCTGAAAGAGTGCTGTGCTCTGAAACCACTTCAGTTATATCTGTATAAATCTATATCTACATGGGGAGTACTCAGGAAAAGTGAAGATCAGTCAAATAGAGGTGTGGAATTAGCATGCATATTAGTTAGAGCACATTCAATCCTGGTTTGGATTTTTCCTAAGTAAATAAAGCAAGTTTATCTTTATTTAGTCACACCAAGCCTGGAAAAGACCATCTCTCCCTAGCTGGAAATGCAAACCTTGTTTTATGTGAAGGCCTGGATCCAACATCTGGGACCAGCTACACTCAGCAAGAAGGACTGAAGCAGACAGAGATGCTGTAGAAGTGTATTGTATTGGCACTTAAGTTACTTTATTGTTTGTTGCCGCTACACTCTACGTGTTACTTGAGATGTGTGTCAGCTGGAAACAGCACAGCTGTCCTCCCACCACGCTGCACACAGGACAAGCGGCTCTTCTCCTCTGGCACACCGGGCAGGTACATCAGCACAGTAGTGTGCAGGTCTTTTTGATTTTAGTTTTTTTTGCATGGACTCACGAATCTCTGCGCTATTTGTCATTATCATGCCCAGAAAGTCACGGAGGTCTATGGGCAAGAGGAAACCACAGTTGGAAGAAATGTAGAACCGTACCTCTGCTATGAAGGGCTGTTAATCTGAATTGGTGATTAATGTTGGTGCATTTCCCCCACATCCCCCAAATTAAAGTTTCTCCATGCCCTGAGCCATAATTTCTCCCAAACCCCACAGTTATACGTGTAATCAAAGCCTGCTTTAGCATGGAGAACATACAGAGTTAGTGTAGTAAACCAGGCATGCTGTTTTCCACAGCTGGTGTCCCACCAGGACACAGAATGGTTAACAGTATGTCTGGCTTCCTCTGACTTTGCCAGGACTGAAAAGTTGAATGGCACATCTCTGGCAGGAGCCTAGACTTAGGGTCAAACTCACCCTCGGGTCTGCCAGCAGATGCTGTACGTGTTTGGATTCCGTGCACATGGCAGAAGCTGTAAAACAGGTTTGTATTTTCCAAGTGTCAAGAGCTCTGTCATCCCTGGCAGAAAGGAGGGCAGGTAATAGAGCATTTCTGGAACTCCAGATGCTTTATCAGTCAGGGCTTTAAATGAAGACTAAGAGGCTTTTGCCCTTCAGCCATAAAAATCCATGAAACTACAAAAATTAGTCAGCTCGAGACCTTTATCTGAAAAACTGAGAATAAATGTGCCTAAAAATGCTGTGCTGGGGCCTAAAAACCTAGCCTCATTATTAATTGCTGACTGACAGGCATTCTTTCACGTAAACAGGGTTGGATGCTCCTGGTAATAGCATAGAGATTAATGTCTGTTTCTCTCATTTTATTCTTGCACATTGTGGTTTCAGATGAACTGGGTACACCAGAACGAAGAAACATCAAAATACCGGCCAGCAGCAAAGCTGATTTTCTGAAGCATCCCTGCTGCGACTCATAACTGAAGCCAATCTCCGAGAAAGAGGCACAGTTATTACTAGCAAAACTTCATCTTACGATACCACACCGGCTCCTTTGGCTGAAGTAGCTGTTACAGTAAGTGGTACTCAGTGAAACTAATTGCTTGGCTGGTGTGATTCAAGGGAGTAACTCCTGTGTCTCCTGTATAAGTGATTTTCAGAGGAGAAGTGGAACTGTTCTTCCAATTCTTTACAGGAGTCATCATCAATAAGCTGAGTTTGAGGGCATTATTTGGAATGCCAACCCGTTGACAAGGGAGGTGGCCGTTTCTCATGCTGACTGCTGTGGTCATGTGGTGGCCTGTAATGTTTGACTTGGCTTCCTTTAGCAAGCCCAAATCCCACTCTCCTCATCAAGGCATTCTCTGGAGTCATACAAAGAAGATCTGGAAACAACTAATTAGATCATCTTGTCTATTCACCTTTGGCCAATATAAAGTTGTTCCCTACTATATATTCCTGCAGATTTTCTTCTGAATGACTCAGGTCCGAGGGCTTCCACTGCTGTCCTCCACAAGCTGTTCTACAGCTCCTGAGGTTAAGGAACTTCCTTTTGCCCATTTTCCATTACTTGATTTCACGCTGTGACTCCTATTTCTAATTCCTTTTCCTTTCTTAAGTAATTTGTCTCTCTGTTTAGTCCTTCCCTAGTATTCCTTTTTAGACATAGGACTCAGATGTCTGGGAGGGATGTTATGAGATCTTCCAGTCTGTCCTCTGCTCCCATTTTCTCTCTGCCATTTTTGGTAGGTGTGGCACCAGCATCTTCTTAAAGGATGGAGTGATGGAGATGCCAACCTTTCTTCCAATAATCTATTACTCTGCTTTGCAACTCTTCATCTCAGGAAGCTGGTCCTAACGGCTAACCTAAATTTGCATTCAACTTTGCACACAAATTATTTCCTTTCTCCATGTAGTTTCTTACATATTTCAAGTTTGCAATTGGGCTCTTCCTTCACCCTTTTCTTTGGACTAAGCTCATTTGATCTTTACTTCTAGGTAATTTCTCTCATCATCCTCCTCAGGCTACAAACGGACTCTCCACGTCATCCATATCTTTCTTGCAATGGATTAGCCAATACTGACTGGAGCAGAACTATTTCATTCTGCTGCAAGGATATATTCCTGCTAGTACAACTCAGTGCAATACTAATCTTTTTTTTACAACGGCTGGAATTTCTTGATTTGTGATCAGTTTGTAATCCATCATAGCTCCTTGAAAGTTTCTCTGCAGAACTAAGACCTGCACAGTTATTCTCCATTTGACATTTATCCAGGCAATGAATCTTGCTCAAATATAGTCCTCGCATGTGACTCCTTTAAATATCATCTGCTTTTTACATCTAGACTTTTACTGCTTGGCTATGAATTTGCTGCCTGGGCCAGGAGAGTCAGAACTGCAGGCTATGATGGCAGCACACGGATTTGCCTGGTTCAGTGGCCTCTCCTAAAGAAACTGCTGTGTGTCAAAATGAGCTTAACGATCAACTCCCTGTGAAGGACTGGTATTTCAGGCAGAATAACATCATCATTACCAAGCTTGCTTTCACTGTATCTGGATGAGTTTTGCCATAAAAGCATTAATACAGCTTTGCTTTCCGACTCCTGCATGTTCCATCACCACTAACAAATGGCTAATTTCCTACAAGAAATCACCACTGCTTCAAACAAAAGGCACATCCATGGTGACAAACTATTCTCTGCCACAAATCAGTAGGCTGGGTACAGGAAATAAACAGACGTGGGTAGGGAAAAGCAGAGGAGATCCTTTGTGTGATACCATGTAAAATTAAGGGCTTGCATGAAGTCACCCAGGGCAAAACATGTAGGGAGCTGGCCTGCACAGGATAAGTTGGAAAAGCGTTATTGCTGGTGGAGACCCAGGAGGAGAAATGACCCCAGTTTGACTCGTGCATTCCCAAGATGAACTTGAAAATGCTGCCAGCTTAGAAAGGAAACATCTTTTTCCTTTCAGACAGAGCCCTCCCAGGTACTGCACCATGCTAGAAAATACAGATTCTCCCACCAACACCACCTTTAAGTCTAGCTGGTATCAAGCAGCCCGTCCTCGCCCGCTTCCCAGCCACCTCACATCCCAGCAGGCATGGGGTCACTGACCTCAGCAGCAGCCTCCTTCCCTCATTCTGGCGGTCATCCTGCTCCAGTCATCCCAAATAGCAGAACCGGTCCGGCTTCCCCATCAGGGCAGTGCCGCTAGCCCCTTGCATGTTCAGACGTCAGTCTGCCAAGATGTTTGTGTAGTTAAAGCAAACCAAATAGTTCACCTACCTTCCAAAGGACATCACCAAGTTAAAAACAGATGGAGTATGCTGGCGACAGAGGGATGTCTTTTTTTTTTTTTTTTTTTTTTTCCACTAATGTTTCAGAAGGCCAGTAACAGCGTTCTAGCCCTGGCTTTGGACCAGCATATCCTGTTGAGTCATGGCTGATGTCTGCACTCTAATCTTAACACATGTGGATGGGCTTGTTAGAACTTGTCATCCATCCCTGGCTACCAAAATATCCTCCTGCTTGACCTACCCCACGTATTACACAATATAACTTCTGTGTTTGTGCTTGCGGGTGTATACACAAACATGTGAGTGTGCTTTTGAGAGTGCAAAAGGGTACGGATGGGAGAGAGGTGCCCAAGTAGCTATAGCTGGAAATACAATGGCCTAAGGAGGTGGAAAAGCAAATTGCTCTTTTGTTGCCCTCTCCCCTGTCCCCACTTTCAAAAAACATTTTTTAAAAAAAGTTGTTTCAGCCAGAAAGACAGACTCGGAAGGTTTCAGCATTTGTCAGTCAGAGTCTGTCACTGGTCTTTTATACAATAGCATCAGCAGTATTTTTTACCAAGCTGGTTTCTACCACTGGGTGATACTATATGCCCACGAACAAGATAGGAATTAGGGAAAGCTAGTGATATTGACTAGTTACAATACTATCAAATACTGGCAAAATGTTTAAGGGTTAGGCATGTGGTTTTTAACCTTTACTTTTATTGTTTGCTGATCCCCCCAAATTTCCCAGTGGAAGGACAAACCCACATATAGTAAATCCAGGCCTCTGTCTAGCAAGACTTCACATCCTTAGTTACATTTTTCAAACTTAGCAATAGTCCATAGACCTTTCCTGCCTCTCCCCCCGCAGAGGAGCAAAGATCACACATTTAAAACTGATGTTCGGGGCAGATAGAGAGATAAGCAGCCAAACAGGAGAATGCATCAATGAGATGAGATTAGATTAGGACTCACACTGCAAAATTTACGTGCAGATCCTCCCTGCTTCAAAAGTACCCAGATGGAGGATTTTGCTTGGCCTGTGTTATAAAGATAAAGCACATTTGCAAATGCAGATCCAGATTGAAGTTCAAACAGTCCTAACATTCAGGAATGTTCTGATTTGTGGTTTTGGTTTCAGTCCACATCAAACTTTAAAACGAAAGATGAAGAACGATTGCTCTCGAGATAGCAGGAGATAGACTGATGTGACCAGGCTTCTCGTATTTTGGGCAGTAGCTGAAACTCTCCAAACCAGAATTTCCCTTTCATATGCAAAGCTACAGAACACTTAGCACTTTAAAATTTTTTCCTGGTGAAATGCTGGGAGACTTGCCATTGACTTCACTGGAGTTTGGATTCCCTCCTAAACATTTAATCCTCCATATGGGGTAAGTATTTTTCATACTTTTTTGCAGATGGGGAAATGGAAAGGAATCACGTTGTAGCTGCTCGCCCAAGGCCAAAGCACGGTCAACGCGAACTCCAAATTTCCTGGTGCTGAGCCCCATGCTTGGACCTTGTGCCATGGTCTTCCTGGAGGATAGGATGCCAGAGGCCACACACAGCGTGCGTGTTCCTACGCTCTGCTCGCTGCTTTCCTGGACCCAGGAGAACACACTCTGCCTCCCATGCCTTTCTTTCACCACAGCCTGCTAGCCGGGATGCAATCCAGCCCTGAGGAAGGGCAACGGCAGAGTCTGTACACAAGCACAAAAAGTGTCCCCAAACTCTTTCTACAGCATGTTAAAGGTTTAAAGGTTTAAAGCCCCTTAACATTTCTCCCCAGATGAAACAGAAAATGATAGCGTACTGGGGTTAAATCAGGCCTGTGCTGAACTGAAGCTAAACATCTAGGCTACCTTTCTTCTGGCAAAAGTGTAAGATGGTGGACGAGGTTCCAAAATAGCTTTGTGGCATCCCAGGGTGCTCCCTGTCTTCTAATACCAAAATTGTTCTCTGGAGCTGCCAAGCCCCTGTTCTGACCATCAGGAGAGTCTAGGAGAACTAAGTACCAAGACAATCATTACAGACAAGGACTGAGTGAGATGGGATGAATCCACAGCCTACATAAAGTGATCTTGATGCAACCCAGTCTTTCTCTGTTGACTTGGGAGAGAGCTAGAGCCCTGGCAGAATAACCCCTGAATTGCTAATGGCTTCTTTTGACCCATTTGTCACAGAAGATCCCCAAATCTGCCTTAAATACCATAACAAGAAGCCTGAACGTATCTCTTGGATAGTCGTTGTCTAGAAAGCAGGGAAGAGAAAGCCCTTGTGGATCAGGCTTTGTCTGAGCCATGCCCCAGTAAATTTACGGGAGCAGAAGCAGCTCATACAGTTTAACAAGAACACAGTGATTATTAACCTCTGGGGCTCTCTTCAGTCCCCTTCCACAGTAATGAGGCCTGCCTGGGTCCTGATGAGAACTACAGCCATGAAGCAGGGAGATGAATGCAACTGGGAGGGAAGGACAGTGCACAGAAGGAAAAGGAGGCCTGTTGGGCCTTTGATAAACCTCTCCCTTTTCCATGCCTCAGTTTCCCAAACTATAAATGATGATGGTAATGATGAAATCATCTGGAAACAGTTTTGAGACCCAGCGGTGAAAAAAAAAAATAGGTGTTAGTTGTTGCTAATATTATCTTAACGGTTCGTCTCATCAGTAGCACTAGCGGATGAAGAATAAAGGGCACCGTGCCAGGAAAATGCTTCTAATAACACAGAAGTGCTGTGAGCTTTTCAAATAAAACTCTCACTTGGGAACCAGCGTGCCCAGGAGTCTGTAGCTCTGTACTGAATGGGCTCCTGGCCTCCAACCAAGTGCATTGGAACAGGTGAGGAGGGAGACTGGTGAGCAAAACAGCCATCTGAGTGCAGCTCAGCACCGTGCAAACACATAGAGCAGGCCAGGGACAGTAGCACGGAGTGAGCACTGACTGGAGCAACAAATATCTGAGAATGTTACAATATCCAGCTCTGTCCTGAAGAGGTATTGGAAGTGCATTTCACAGACGCTAAGAGCTGGCCAGTTGAAACCAAGGGATGCTACGCAAGAATTGTAATGCACTGGCTAAAGACATGGTCCGCTATGTCAATATTAGATTTGCGGTGGCTTAGTCATGCATAATGACTGTGATATTAGGGCGTTATCCTTTCATATCAGAATGAACAAATAGCAGTTGGTCGTATTCAGACCACGTGCTAGAATTGTCAGGTTTATCATTGTGACTCCTAACTAACATGTACCAAAAGCAGTATAAATTTGGTCATAGAGGGAGCCTTTTAGAAGATGTCAAGCATAGGCTCAGCATTTCACCTGCATCTTGACTCCATGAGACAGAGGTAGAGACTGTCAAGGTGCCAGACTATGGCAGTGGTCTCCAAGTGCATAAATTCAACGTAGACAAAATTGGTATGGTCTGGGACACAGTCCAGGCAATTCAACCCCTCTGGAATGGTGCTGAAGCTGTGTATCATTTATCATCACTACATTTTCTTCTTGCTGTCCTGAACATGGCCAAAAATATACCCATCTCTTCCATTTCCTGACCTTGTTTCATTGGCAGGAGATGTCACCATATCTTTCAAGACACATCTTGAGGAACCCCAGCCATGTCACCACATAGGACAAATGCCAGTTAAAGTATTTCCAGCATCATGTGCAGACACAAGTCTCACTATACTCCACTCTCCCAATTCTGCATGTTTGGCTAAAATATGCTTATATGAAGAAGGTGTCATGACCTACTTTGAGATTAATTTCCTGTGGTTCATCAATGAACCCTAAAAACTACCATTGAGATGCAGTGTATGCACTTTAAACAGACAAATTAAACTACTTAGCTAAAGGGATCGATAAATGACTTGAATCCCAACTAGCTTGGCAACAAGTGAGAAGGACAAGATAACACTAGCAAGGATATGGCCTATATAATTTAACCTAAAGAAGAGTTTCTGGATTTCAACCAGATTCATTTGTCTTAAGTCCAGGTACACTTAACAAGGTGTCTAGTGTCGATCTTAATTCAGACACCATTTCCTCTCAATGAAGAAAGAGAGAAGACCACAAAAGGCAATTCAGACTTTACACGGGTCTCAGCTGCCTTTTGTAGATCTCCCTCTGTCAAGTGGCAAAGGAGATGAGGTCAGTGAGACTTCTTATGTCAGACCCTCCACTAACTGCCTATGGTTATATAGGATGAATCAAGGTGAAAGGAAGTCAAGCCTAGATTTTTGGGGGTGTTAGAAAAGGAGCCAGTGTGGACTCAGTGATGATGGCAACAGAATGTCACTTCTGTTTCAACAGATAACCTCGAAGTAAGGAAGGGAGATGGAGGAGCAGAAGGAAATAAGCTTTTTGAAGCCAGCCTAATGATATGTGCGTTAGAGGATCCCAACTGATATAGCTGCATATATAATATAAAATATCAGAAGACAATTTAATTAAATGTAGCATATTTCAGTCTTCTTGTACATTTTTTTTTAACCTAGCTGAAAATACTTCTTTGAAAGCTTTGGCGATGAATTATGGACTTTCAAAAGTTTCATTAAAAGTTTGTTTTGTTTTAAATTGCCCAGATATTTTACTGAAAGAAATTCAGAACTGAAGCCAATTGCTCCAGTATTTGACCTAGAGTAAAATGCTTGTTTGGATATTTTGTTTGGGGGGGGGTGGGGGAAGAAAATACTGATTTACTTTGGTTTAATTAAAAACATGGTTTTGAATTACTATGCTGATGGAACTGATGGAATAATATTTCACAAGGGGGGGGGGGAACTGAAATGCATAGCATTTTCTGAACTCTTCCACCAGGCAAGAGGTAAATAATTATTGCTCATGTTGTTTAGTCTAAAGCAGCCATGGGGAGCACAGCAGTAGCTCGTAGTTCAGTTTAGACATACCTCCTTTAAATTAACCATTGCCAAGGAGGTAGAGCTTTTAAAAATGGTAGGTCAAAGCTGATTGAGATCTCCAGCTCTACCTTTGAAGCTAGTTCAGCTTTGAGAAGGAAAATTAACTGGACAACCTCCAGATGTGTCTTCCAACAGAAATTTTTCTTTGATTTCTAAATGACAGATGATGTTGTAACTCTGAACATTCTTGATATTATAACATGTGTGTGCCAGGAGAGGAGATAGAACTTTGACCTGGAGGAGGGGACTCTCTTCTGGTCAAATGGCCATGACCTCCGATGTGAAACTCCTCCAAGCCTCGGTAGGAACTCAGGGAGAAAATGTATGATCTTTTTTTGGTTTGAGCAAGGCCTGTATATGCAGGAGGTGGCTGCCTGAGTCGCTTTCAAACAGAAGGCAACAGATGCAAGATGAAGTCATGGTTTGCTTTTGTTTGGAGGACAACTCCACTGGGGCTCAGCTGTGTTCTGGTGTCATAGTTTCTATCTATCCTGGGCACGGAGCCAGATCTGAGTCTAAAATGTTCCAAAACTGCCACTGGTTAGAGAATAGGAGCCCAAAACACGTAGACACAACAAGACATGTAGTAACTCACAAAGAGAACAATCTAACACCATAAAAACTTATTTAGAAAACCATACAACAAAACTGGCCACTGTCACTTTATACTCCTGCTTCTGCTACGTTGTTGTGAACCCCCATGTCTCTGCTACGTTACCTTGAATGCCCATGTCTCTGGTAGCCCGCTCAGATTTATGTACTCTTCCTTCTTGGTCCTGAGAGCACCAGGTGACAATGCTTCTATCCAACATGTCACCCTTTTCTCCACTGGCTTTTCTCCAGGACTGAACTGAGGAGGGAGAGACAGACATTGTTGGCAGGAAATTAAAAAAAAACACCTAAATCTGACAGCTGCTGAGTGCTTCCTATTTTGCCGACATGTGGCCAGGCATTATGGTCAAGGAGCCACCACTGTTCCCATTTGAAAGGAAAATAACCTATTTATAGGCCTTCTCATGAGGCAGCATGAAAGCTTAATTTGCTGGGAACTACTATGACCCAAGCAAGTAACTGCAAACTGATAGTCTCAACCCATGGCATTGAAAAGACTGGTCATTCTTGTCTGAATGTATATTCAAGATAGATAACGTGCAGAAGAATCTAATTTTGAAAGCCCTATCCTAGTCTTGGCCCATTACTGACACTCTGGTCCTGTTGAGATGCCGTTTGCTGTTGGATTGGTGATCCAAATACCTTCATGTGCACAATCGGCAGCGACAGGTGGTGAGACCTGCGTAACAAAGCTCTGCATCGCTTCAGACTAGAGGCTTGAGAAGATGAGCGCGATGACATGTTCTGGGATTCTACCACTTTTAGCTATTCTTGATGCATTTGAATTGTATTAGTTGCTAAAGGCTTTTCCTGTGTACCAAAGCCCCAAGATACCTGGCACTGCCAAAAAGTGGGTCCAATCTTGGGAACGTCAGGTAAGTCACTCCACCCCTCTAGGGCCATGTTTCCCTTTCTTAAAGAAAAGTGATTAATTATTAAGGAAACAATAAGTTTTGTTTCATCCAGGGACAGAACCAGGAATTCCTGCCCTGTAAGAAATTCTGTTATGATGAAATTTAAACTTTCGCTCCCCCTGTATGTGAGATTACACAGAAATATGCTCCATATGCAAATATTTAACTTTTTCAGGGAAAAGAGAGAAAATACGTTGGCTCTGAAATACTTCAGAGAAAAACATAATATTTTGACATTTCTGAATCAGACAGTTTTGTTTTGCTTCATTGAACCAAAATGAAAGTTTGCACTTCAGCTTAATCCAGGGCGGATTCAAGTTCTATAGAACAGTCTTCTGAATGCCTTTTGTTTAGAAGCCAAGGGGCAGACAGGATGCAAAAAACACCCAAACCAAATCCATCCTCTCCCTCTTTCGACCTCCAACAAAACAAATTTTATGGTCTTGAGCTTGCTCAGCTGATTTTGCAATGAGGGGAGGGGCTTGAAGGGTGCAGGCGTTATAACACATATTTACTCTTGTTTCCCTGTCCATGGAGTGTGAAAGAAATGAAGGGCATTCCAAGTGAAGGAACATAAGATAGCAAAAAAAATGTATCCATAATCGATACCAGAAGGAAGATGAGAAACTGGTGTGAAACCAAATAAAAGGAACCATTGAAGACAGATGATTTAGAGGAATGGGCTTATAAGAATAACATTTAAAAGGCAGTGAGCATATTGCTGGTCCACATGATGACTGGGAGCAGAAGGGAGAGCAGAGCAAGTGGAGACTGCAGTCATTCGCAGCAAAGTGATCTAATTCGAAGCATTAAGGCATGCCCACCATCACAGCATGGGCACTTTCAGCCCTCCGTAGTGGCAGGGTGGGACACCATGGCTGGGTTTCTGCCTGTGCCCCCAGGTATGAACAGGGCACATTAATGCACTGAATGACCACAGGACAGTCTCTGTACTGAATGGAAGGAGGGTTGCCATTATATGACTAGCAAGTATCCCGAAGCATCACCCCTTCTACTGCGTGGAAAGGTTGGATCGTGCTGTTCCTGGTTCTGACCCTAACAGAGGCCAGGTGGTGTGAAGATGTTCATGGGGAATCCCAGGAAAGTGCTCCCAGATAAGCGGCATCTAAACAAGGGACATAAAAATGGGTTTGATCATGGCCCCTGCAGAGCTGTGAGTGACCCACAATATGCCTTGGAGCATCCCGGTGTAGCCTGTGTGGCTCTCATGCAGTCTACAGAGCACACAGATTTGCAACCTTCAGTCTTTACACTTCCCTTTCTTTTAGTCCAGCATGTGCCCTCTACATAAGGTTGGCAACTTGGCTATAATTCTTTTCCTGGGGTCAGTTAACGTCCATCCAACTTCATCTTCTTGATGTCAGTAGAGTAGAAAGGCTACACTGGATTAAAAAGCCCATAATAATCCAAAACTAAAGTGATGACAATGTTATGAAATACCGTGCCAGTTATGGGAAATGGTCTTCCTCAACATGGTTGTTTTCCTTGGATCAATGTTACATTTCCCCCCACTTCCCATGAGTAATTCCTGTGATATATAGATACTTTTATTTTACTTTACTTCTCAGTCTAGATTCCTGCATAGTGTTAGCAGAGCACAGCTGCTTAACTCCAGCAGCAAGGCATAAGCACATCTATTTTTCAAAGGATTTATTTTCTTGCTTTTTAGAAGGGGTGCTGAGGTCCTTAGAGTATCAAACTTTCCTCTGATACAGCAGGAAGGGAGGGGGTCTTTCTACAGGATCTCAGAACTATTCAGAGGCACTCACCCTGCTGGTCAGGTGGGATTTTAACGCTCCAACACTATATATAAACGTGAGATTGTTATCTAGGAGGAATGACCTGAAAAGAAGCAGAGGAAACTTTCAGTGGAATTATCAGGAAATGTTTCTCAATGGTGAGACAAACTGTCAGCCTGCAAAGGAGTCTCTTGGGGACAGGTAGTGATTTTCCCCTCATGAGTCACGTTTTGTTGAACTAGACAAAGTAGTCAACAATATACAGGAGGGGAGGTCTTACAACGGCGGTCAGGTTCACGGATTTGGAAGGTGTCTTGGCAGCAGATGCTACCATCCATTCTGCCAGTTTAATCATAGGTCGTTAGCAAGGACAAATTCGAGACCCTCAGCATTAGTGTCATGTAACCCACTAACCAAGGCCAAAGGTGTAAGTCCTAGTAACGGAAAGCAGTTCTGTTTTTATGTGTGGATCTGGGGATTGCAGGCAGATAGGACACACCTCACACTGAAGGTTGGATGGATAAAGGACAATACACTTTATAACAGGAGCTATTTCTTCC